>JAQLOL010000025.1:9431911-9450637 GCA_029783665.1 Naso thynnoides | reverse complement strand
AATGGTGTGTGTGTGATTTTTATTGGGGTCATTTTTTACCCCACTCATGGAAGAGTGTAGGTATTGGTAGGTCATGCATCCAAGGGTTAAAGCAACAATTTGTAACTTTACAGCGACCTGCAGCTTGAAAAACAAAAGTTAGTCAGTGCTGCAGACTGACTTTTTACAACAGTAGCACTGCAGCGCCTAACATTTTCATTTGGGCGCACCAAAAAACTATTGCTGCACCTTTTGGCACCACAATAATACGACTATTATACTTATTCTTGACAATCATATCTTGTAAGGGCTTGCTTGTATTTTTCCTTTTTGCCATGTTCATTATTTAAAAATAAAATTTACCTCGTGCTTTCAGCATACAAACTCAACTGAGGCACTTTGATTTACGTTTTTGCTTGTAAAAAGTGCTATACAAATAAAATGTGACTGATTGATTTAACAGATCACATAATTAGAGGTGTTATTATGGCCAGGAAGCAACATAGTAGCACAGATATAATGTAATTTTGATCACAAAAAATACTTTTTACACCCAATGCGTGTACTGTTGGAAATGTCACTTCTTCTCTTATTATATACTATAATGCTCTGCCAACAATTTAGAGTTCCCAGATGGAAAGTATAGAAATATGGTGAAGATTTAAAATGAGCTTATTTTACAAAAGATTATCGAAAACGTAAGAAAAAAAATTAAAAAGGGCCTACACAACAAACAAACTACTCTACTCTACATGTAGAAAGGCAGTATACCAGGGATTACAATTAATTGTTTCATTTTGGCGGCCAGCTGGCGGATGACCTCAATGTATTTGTCCACCACAACCAAAATTTACTTGCAATCAGCGCTTGGTGTGTGTTAATTTTGGACCCTGGCTACGCACGTAAACAGACCAGCTAAATGTTACGTGCACCAGTGCAACCAAGGAAAAATTTTAGTTGCACTTCACATATTTTTGGTCACACGTGCGACCAAAATGGTGGCACACGTGACTGCTCTGCCTTAACTCCGCGATTCATGGAGGTTCCTTAAGGCAACATGTAGGCTGCCTGCAGACGGTGCCTACTACTACTTCCCGCAGTAGTTGTTAGGGACAGTTGTTGTAAACAACTATAGTTGTAGTTGTTGTTGTCCTCTAAATAAAAGACTACAGACAGAAAGAGCGGTTGTAGGACATCAGAGGAAAAAACCAGAGGACATTTTCTCTGTAAAATATGACCAGATTTTACTTAATTGCTTTTTTGTGTGCCATACTCACATGTATCATTAAGTTTGTTTTTTTGAAAACACAGGTCACAGTCAAAGTTAGATTTCATTGCTTTAGGTTGTTACAATTTGATGAAAACTGCCTGTTTTAAATTTATACAATAGCCAGAACTAGCATCCATTGTAAGTCACATTTCCAGCTACCTAAAGATTTCAATTCAATATTTGCTCCAATTTTGGGGGTCTCCGGAAATCCCAGCAGGAAATATCTGATTTGACTCTTACCTTTCAAATTTTAATAATATTGTTTGGCTCATTGTTTAAATAAAGACTAGTGCAGCCTTAATTGTCAGTGTAGCTAAATGTAATTGTCAGTGTGCTTTTATATTAGCACAAGCACTCTTTCATTGCTTTCATGTTTACTCTGAGTATTCCGTAAACATGTATGTTGCCAGTTTTACATACGTGGTATTTTCCCCACAGGAACCTGTTATCAGGCCAATGACAGTCTCTGTTCCTGTCTCATACTTCATGTGCATTTACCAGTGCACTATGCCTGCAAACAGGCTACAGAACTACACAAAGAATTGTTCTATTTTAGTTGCCCTATCAAAAGAGGATCTGTCTTGGTCTCAGCTGCCTGCCTCGTCTGTGAAAAATCTTCTTGACGGAGGGCGAGGGACAATGGTTGACTTGATTATAGGACATATCACTTTGGATCACATGTATGAAAGAATGCAGGAACATGACCTAGCCAGAACCAATGTGGTTTGGTCCTTGTGGATTGTGAACTGTGTAGCAAAAAGCCTGGATGTTACAGAGACTAAAAGGTTCATCAAGTTCCACCATGACACTTGCGTGGGTCATTTCAGGCATGAAGACTGAATGTGTTAGTATTTGTTCATAGTGCATGAAGCATCAGAAACAAAAAGCCATTGACCAACATCTCTCGTTCCACTTCTCTTCCCCTTATCTTCCACTTCTACTTTGTTTCTCTGTGGCCGATCCCCTTTCATGCACTTCATATGTTGTGCAAGCATGTTTTTCTACAGTGTGCACTATGTACAAGTAGCTGTTTAGGATGTTTTATTCTCTTCCATCATATTTAAGCTGGTTCCAGCCTTCTGTGACTCTATGCAGGGTAAACAAGAGCTTAACTACACACACTCATTTCTTATCTCTTGGTCAGTGTTTATCAAGGAATCCTCAGTACTCATGCTGGGGTGGGAGTTAAATCTGCAAAGAAATAAGTCACTTAAGATTGTTGACTCTGAGGCATTGTGGTAGCTCAGCAGGTGCTTATGAGTTAGAATCTGACTCATGACTTTTGCAGCATACCTCCCTCTCTCCTTCTTTCCCTCTATCTTCATTTCAGACAATCCAGTGAAGCATGACTGCCATAAAAATAATCATTAAGGAAAGATTATCTCCCTCTCACCTCTCTCTCAATTTCCCATCTCTCATTGAGCTTGGAATGCACCAGTGCAGTCACCCCCGCTGAGAATAGCACTCATGTTGGGTAATTTTGTCTTACATAAGGGAAAGTATTGCACACAACAAGACATGTAAAAACAACATCAGGCAAGGCCAGAGGGAGAGAATGCAATCCTCAGCTATTTGTAATGGAGAACAGGGGAGGGGCAGCGGGGTGGAGGATGGATGTGATTTCACATTAATTGTGTGGGTTCACCAGAGCTTGTGTGTGTGTGTATGTGTGTGTCCACATGGGGTGGGAGGTGTAAGTGGAATTTTTGAGAGCTACGCCGATTTTACAGGCACAGCAGGGATTGTGTCTGTTTGTGTGTGAGTGTGAGTGTTTGTGCACATGTAAGTCAGCATGGTACATGTGTGAGAATGTGCCCACATGTGTATTGGTGAACATTTGATTTTTTTGACTACATGTGCGTTTTTGTGTTTTAATGTGTGTGTTTGTGTGTGTGTGTGTGTGTGTGTAATGGGCCTCCACATTTGGCTGGGGGTAGCGAGTGGAATCTTCGGAGTATGATGTTAAATTTGCAGAGTCTGCAGAGCCGTTAACAGGCTGGTGAATCTTCCGCACATTAATTGCCACTCATCATGCAAAAACAAACAACCGAGGAAGGTAGATTAACACAATTGTTTTTTATTGTCTTTCAAATCTCAGTGAATCGACCTTCTAAATATTAACGTTGAATTAAATTTCACCCGTCTGAAATAGGATCATGGGAATCAGTGCACAGCATTTTTTTGCCGGACTGCTGCTGAGATATTTCTGCTTAGTCCAGGGATCTTTAATTAGAACTGGATACAACATTGGAGGCAGGGCTACGTTCATACCTACGAGTGTTCCTTAGTAGCGCATTAAGCAAAAGAAGCCACTTTCAGCCGCAAAGGAAAAGTCTACTTTCCATTGCAGCCCCCCCCCCCAATGTTCTTCCCCATTCACTTGAATTGTGCTTACAAATATTGTGAACTAAACGATTAATACAGTTTAATGAGCCTATTCAATACCAAGTGTTTATAAGGCTACATATATTTTTTCCTCGGAATGGTCAATGTGTTTTTATTTGTTTTGTCCTTTTCTTTTTTTCTTTTCCTCACCGAAGCGTCACATGACACAGAGCTGGCATACTGAAGTGTGCATGCCCGCATGCTGCTCAGTGTAAACAATCAGGACCTCAGCAAGACTAGCATTAGTAGGCGAACTTCGGCAGTGAGGATTATAACTTTGCAGTTGTTGTTTTTGTCATGAAGTGCATGTCATGACATAGAACAATTATTTAAGCAATGTAACCATGTGTGTTACCATTGTTTGCCGAACAGAACTCTGGAGACATTAGACATCCAGACATTAATACAACGTGGGATGTGCTGCAGCAAAACAATCTGGTATTGCTTGTTAGCAGCGATCATTTTCTTGACAGTGACTTTTGTGGTAGGAAAGAGTCCTTTACTCAAGAAAACTGCTGTTCCCTAGGTCTTACCCGATTGCATTGATCCACCTGTACAAGTAAGCTAACTAGCCAACTAGTTCCTCATAATCACCCCCAAAATCAGCTTTGGCCAATGATTGTGATGATGTGATGCTCAAAGATGTGCAAGACACATAAATTCATTCAAGAACTGCTGAGTTTTGTTGACACCATCAATGACTGGAGAACAGCCAGTGTGCATTGATCCCAAAAGACTTCTGTCTGAAAGACTGGATCTATTTTTGTTTAAAAATGATAATTACACAAAAACTAAGCATGAAGATGACAAACAGAACTTGACCAACTTTACCCATAGGTTATTTAATGTATAAATATCATGATATGTTTGAAACTTTCAGTTTTAAGGGCATTATATTTTAGTTTGTGTATTTTCAATTCAAGTGAATGGGGAGGAAAATTTCAAACACCTCCCCTTCATCACAGAGGCATGGAATCTTGGTGAGTCAATTTTAATATTTATTAAACACACTGACCACTAGACTTTACACCAGATATTGAATCTTGTGACAAAATCACTTTAAACAGGGATTAAAAGATGGAGTGACAGCAAAGTGCAAACCTCATTGTACAGTCACGCACCAAATGAACCAGCTGAATACCCTTTGCCTTAGGAGAACTTATGATAAGTGCTAAAAAAGTGACAAGCCCTATACAGAACCAGTGTTTGTAATGTCCAGTCTGGGCTACTGTAGAACTACTTTGCAAAGCAGATGGATTTGCGAGTTCTAGACGAATGACTTAACCAATCACCTGCCTGATATTTTTTGAATGTTTTAGCCATTTTCCAAAGAGTTTCCAAGGCTGATTTCCCATATTGTTCTGTGAAACAAACCATCTGGCGCGTCAGGTTAACTGTAGATACTGAAGTGAAACTTGGTGGACTGCATGGAAGAGGACCTGCTCCCTTTTTAAATATAAAGGACTCAATATAAGATAGTGATAAAACAAACATTCTTATTTCGAGGGGATTATACACTAATAAAAATATTATAATACCAAATACCAAATGGTAGGAGTAATGTCTAAAAGTAAAGATGACATTCTTCTTTTTCCATCCATGATGATGCGTGATTTTATCTTTTCTTTTTCTCTGTCTTTTTCCACCTTTTTTTTTGACTCTTTTGTTTTCTACTTTTCTCACTTTGTCTTGATCTTTTGTTTTTACCTCCATATTTTGTGTCCTGATGTCCTTTTTTCTTTCTTTTGTTCTTTTATTCCCATGTTTCCTTCGTTTGCTTCCCCGTGTCCTGTTGACTTGCTTTGTTTCCTTGTGTCCTGTCTCCTTTACTTGTCTTATTTTTTTGTTACTTTGATTTTTTGTAAATTTCACTTTATTATTGCATTTTTGTTCCATGTTTTGTTCTGTTATTTCCATTTTTGTTTCTTTATTTTGAATTCTTGTTTCATTTTTAGGTTGAATTTAGCAACTATGGGGTCTTTTTGTAACACTCAGGGTATTTAAAGAAAAATAATCCTCAAACAAGCTGGCCATGCAACTTTTGATTGTTGCCTTGTTTCCTTCTTTTGTTACCTTTTGTTCTTTTGTTTGCTTGTTTTGAGGTTTTGATTTCCCATTTCTGTTTTTGTTTCCTTGTTGCCTTTTTTCCTTGTTTCCTGCTTTTCTACTTTTATTTTGCTGTTTTCTAGTTTTGTTTCCTCCTTTTTTAATTCAGTATGTCATTGTTTTCTAAGTGTTGCCTTCTTTATCTCCTGTTTTGGTTTACTTGTTTGCTGCTTTTCTTGTCTCCTTCCTTTGTAAATGTATATATATCCTTTAACACAATGGGTATTTTTTGCGCCTCTGAAAAGGCTCACTGCATCTGTCGCACTATTTAGGAAGCCGCCAGCAACTAAGGCTAAGACATTTAAGTGACATTTGCATTGTTTGTCATAACCAGACAGAATACGAGACACATTCATAGGTCAAGTTAAGTGATTCTTGTAGACCTGAGAGCACTAGTTTCTGCCAGTTGAAAGATTTCAAGTTCCCCACTGTCACACACAGAACTGATTCAGTGTGTAAAGCCAGATAATTATCATGCTGATCATCAGCTCATTCAAGACAAACTGCAAGATACTACTGAGAAAATAGAGCAGCTGACTAACTGAGTAGACTAAGTGTTTACATAACCTAAAGCTGTTTATTTATGACAAGTTATGTAACAAGGCTGTTTATCGTGGTACATGGTTGGTAAGCTAGATAGGGGCTCATACTGTTTCTGAACAAACAGCTTTTGAGACACATAAGCCTTTTCTAAGAAGTGGAATAAAAAGCCCAGTTCAAACCACCTGTCTGCCAGGCATGTCCCCTTGCAGGGACAGCAGTGCTTATGGTGGAGAAGAACAGGACTCTGTTGGAATTTATATAATCCAAATTTCTACGAATCCAGCCACGCTAGAAACACAGGACTGAGGTTTAAAAATGTTGCGATGACCCTTTAAATGACAGGTGGGTGTGATTTCTCTTCTGTTTTGTGTCATTTCATGTTTGTCTCTTTACTAACCGCTAATTCACTTGTTTTTGTGGTAAACTGTGGAACTTAACGTTGGTTCAAACAAATACAAAAAAATCAATATACCCAGGTTGACCCAAATAGTTTTTGACCCACTAAACACAGAGGCTTGACACACTTTCTACACTGACGCCTCTGACACTGGCCTGGGAGATATTCCATTGTTCTAACAACTATAAAAGGGCTATTCTGGACTCTAAACACTGCTGAGCCACAGGAAACACGAAGTCCTTCTGGGAATTATATTTCATGCTTCACTGGTATTTAAGAGAACTGAAATCAACCCAAAAAATGTGGCCTGTTTTAACTAACAACTAGATTTCTTCTTCATCTACAGTTGGACTTAACTCAAGTTCTGCAAAAGCCAGATCCCAACCTTACTTTCTTGATTTCCAAAAGGAGTCTTGATGTTTTATATTTGGTCCATCCAGCTGAGCATAATGAAATATTTCCTGGCCTGGCATAACCCGTCTGCACTTGCTTTAAATCCAGTCATCTGTCTCAAGAGATGATTATGACAAAGTCTCATTAGAAATTATGAAGGCTGATTACAATTGATCATAATTTCTCTTTGTGTCTCCTCTCTTACGCCCATCCATCAATCAACTGCCCTTTGTTACCCAGTGTTCTTCCTCTCTCCAAACCCGAGGTGGCTCAATATCCCCGACCCAGCATGCACGATCCACATCATTGACCTGAATTCCCTTCTTTTTCCTTTGCCTCCTCTGCTTCGCTGTTCCTCTGCCCCTGCCGCCCCACCCCTTAATTTCCTCTCTTGCTGTCCCTCTTTCTGTCCTTCCTCCAGCTGGCCTTTTCCTCAAAGTGAACCTAATGCATAAGATGGTTTTGTTACTTTTTCCCCTCTGCTCTGTATCCAATCATAACATTCCCAGCTCTTCACCTGTTTACCAGGATCTCACTTTGCGCAAACACTTGTACGGAGGGTGGGTGTTTCCAAGGTTACCGCAGAGGCACTAAATAACTGTGACAGCTGTGGCTGGGGACTCTAGTCAAGCAAAACGATATTGCCTTAGATACAGAGTACTAGTAAACAACGACATTTATTCCCCATGCTCTAAAAACAAACAAATTGGTATTATGAACTCAAACAGAGATAAACATGAGTCTGATTCCTTAAAGAGGTAAGAGCTTATGTGGTGTGTGAGGTGATTATGGGGTATTACATAGCCTAAACACACTGTACTATGACAAGGTTTACAGTGTCATGCAAGCCAATGGTCACCAATGCCAATTCTAAAGGAAAAGACCCAAAACTACGCTGCACTAACATAAACCTGTCAATATATTACATCCACTGCACTAAGAGGTTAGAGGCAGCAGAGAATGTCTGAATTGTAATCTCCACAGTAGTGCGTCTCCGGCCATCTGTGCCGCAGTGTTGGTGTGTGTGTCTAGTGGTCTGTGTGACGTCTGTTTTGTGCCCATGCGGCTGGTGCTGCATTCATCTTTCAGTCACCCAAAAGCAGATGTCACCAGGGTGATGGGGAGCGGCAGATTGCCGTGGCGACCAAGCGGTGGCAGGTTGAAGGTGTCTCCGCCCCGTGGTGCCCAGCAGATGGAAGCTGAGGTCATTATCTGCTGCTCTGTTCATCTCCTTACCCACCACACCACCATGCCTCCTCTCTCTCTCTCTCTCTCTCTCTCTCACTGTACTGCAAAGACACATTAGATCAGGTGCTGTGTGTTTGTCACAAATGTAAACAGTGCTTTACATCATGCAAACACATTAGACAACTTAAACAGTTTGCTCTGCTTTTAATTAAAACTCATTATCAAGGTCTTCTCTGTGGGTGTAATAAATGTTTACAGGTTTACAGAAGCCCAGCATCACAACCCTGATACTACTCATAGACCCTCTGTCCCCAATTGTAGAGCCACTTCATTTCCTCATAAACAGCAAGAGTAAAGAAAAAACAGCAATAACTGGCCATTCAGAACAAATAAACCAAGTAAACAACTACAAGCAAAAAGTAGGGCAGCCTGGAAAGAAGCACTCTGCCACAGCAGGCAGCAATTCCAGGTTTATTATGCTGCCAGCAACCTTCTATAATAAGCTGTGTGGGCAGTATGGAGGACATGGGTAAATCCGTGTTTACATGCTTTGTGTCATGTCCTTTCCATGTGCCGTGCTTCAGACAGCTGTCAGTAACATAGGGTTTCCCTGACCACTGCAGCATGGAATGGCTATCTGGCAAGCTAGGAGTGTCAGCAATTATTCCTCAAACTGCTGCAGGCTACAGTATGTTGAGCAAATTTCACTTCCTATGTGCCTACTGCTACTGCTGCTGAGCAGCTCTCTGCTGTTGGTTTTCTCCCCTCTGACAAACGAGACACACGCTCCAGATGTGCGATGTTGTGCATTATGTAGGCCATGGAGTATTTTGTTTGTGCTAGTGCAATGATGTTTGCAGCTCTGGAGCCTGTCCAAATGTGCCGAGTTATTCTTGTTTGTTTGCTCTCATTGTAACTATTTAACCACATATGGGCAATTTCTCCTGTGAGTGACGGAGTTGGAAGTGTTTTACAGCCAAGCACACATGTGGCACACAGACGTGCTGAACACCAACTCACTGGGGTGTTGCTGTTTGGCCAAAAGCTTCATTTTATAGAGCTACTGAAATGATCAAAGGTTAGACTCAAATAAGATGGCTTTCTATACTTCCATTCGTTGCCATTATTTTCATGTGCAACAGAGCAGCATAACTGTTAATTGTTTGTTGTCATTCATATAGTGGGTGAGTTAAAGCTGAAATATTTAATGTTTTTAATCCAGCAGGCTGATGTCATTATTATAGCTGATACACTAGAACGTTCTATGTTTGATGCATGCTTAATTTGCATATTGCACCTGACAACACGTAAACAACAAACATGTTCCAGCTGTGTTTATCACCTTTTAGTTTCCGCTGGAAACAGTTGCTGTTGTCATCCGCCCTATTTGCACTATTTTTTGCAGAATGTAAATGCTGCACATGTAGCTCTTGTAAAAATGGTGATGCTTTCTTAATTGCTTCGTCTATTAAGTCTTTTGTCTATTTGCGTGTGTTCTCTTTTCAGCTGCAGAGAACTGAGCTCTCAGGGGGACCGTAATATTTTTTATGTGTTAGCAAGATTAATCACATGACATATGGTATATGCACACAATCATCTTTTTTGTTTTTCCTGGAGACAATAGCCTTAACAACAAAGATGTGAACAGTAAGTGAGATTGGGATTGATCCAATAATCACATACATGTACTAATGATTATGTACACGTTTCCCATCAGTAGCCTGCACACACAGTCATGTAGAATACATACACACATTTATTAATTCATTAATCAGGTGAAAAGTCTGCTTTCTCTATTCTGTTTTCTCAAATTATAAAATCATTTTAACACCAAAACAGCTGCGAATGGGCTAAAATGTAATTTGCAACATCTGTTGCATTTCCTTTTCCTTGTCTGTATTGCCTTTTTTAATTACAGGTTCTAACTGTAACTTTCAGAAAACCCTTGTTACCGGCAACACCAGTGGTTTTTAGTGAATGACAGCATTCGGCTGCCTGTGCTTGCACATTGTGCACGTTCAAGCAGCTGGGCATCGGTCAGAATAGTGACATGATACGACACATAAAACTGAATGCTAAGTGCTGGAAAATCAATCACAATTACATTCAAAATGCAGCTACAATCTGTCATGTTCTGATATTTTAGGTGGACCATTAGCTTACCTACTGACAGTGACTAGCTTGCTGTATACAAATTAAAATGCCACAAAGCAAGTGACTGATGCCATGCGCTTGCCATGCAGCTAAGTTACAGCCAGCTGGCCAACCCCAACAACTAGCTTAGGTAACAGTTATGTTGCTTTCACATGGAATCAGGAAGACAGTAGATGGAAAATCAGACGTCATTCAAGTGGATAAGAGCAGGACAGTAAAATTTGATAAGGCTGGCAGAGAATGCAACAGTAACAGCAGACAACATTGCCTTCCAAAGTTAAAATGTTTTAGCTTTTTGCCATCCTCAGCAACAGAATTTACAATGGGATGTTACGTTAATTCGAAAATGAGTCATCTAAGAAGAAAACATGACCAATCTTGACAGTGAGAAGGTCATTATTTTGCTGCAATAATACCTGCTGTTATATTTACCACAGCCTGCAAACCTACCGAGATATCAAACCAAAAGTTGACACATGGAAAGCAATCAGCATAAAGTTGATTGTCCTCCAATTTAACTTTTATGTTAAGTTTGCAATAGAAAAATAAGGAAAAGTTGCATTTTACAGCTGCATGTATAACTAGAAAAGTTCAATGAAACAGTAGTGACAAAAACATGCCATTAAATATATTTTATTCTATTCTTTGTAAACAATACGACATCACCGCAGCAATACAGCACCGTGGGTGTTTTGTTTTGCCGTCCCTCCATTCCGTCGAACTTTTTGTTTTTTCCTGTGCTGTACACAAGGTGTGTCCTGCTCTCTGCTGTCTACCGTCTATCTGATTCCATGTGAATGCAGCATTAGTTGGTTGCTGCTGCCTTGTATCACCTTTGGCCAGTGGAAAGCAACTGTTCCTCTTTTACTTTAGTCTACTAATACATCACTTATTGTTTACTAAAATCAACGCAGTTTTCCATAAAACATAGCTGGTAAAGTATGTTAACAAGCTAGCCAAATAACATATCCTTTTCCCAGCCATAACGGCAGCAAACAAGCAAGCTGAGGTTAGTTAGCTAGCTGTTACTTAGCTACCCTGCAAGGATCCAGTGCTGGCCACCCTGCAACTCAAGCAGACTAAAAGGCAAGTCATCCGGTCTTTTTGTCAGTCTAGATAAATTAGCTGACATTCATTCAAAACAGGATTTTGTTACGCTAGCTAGCTAGCAATTCATCCATATTAGCAAACAAGATTAGCTAATATTAGCCTGCTAAAACCACGATATCACAATGTAGCCTGTTTATCATTTTATTATTGCCATTTATATTATAAATGGTTTGTTGTAATGTTAGCTTGGACTTCAGACTTTTTGTCGGACTTTACTTTTTGGCTGTGTTGGGAATGTTATATAAATGTTAGCAACAGACTTGCAAAATCATGTTAGTGCTGTAGGTAAGAGGAGCAGTAGGCACGGTACTCGGAGCCTGCATAAATGTTATATCCTTTGCATTTATTTTATTTTATTTATTTATTAATTTATTTATTTATGTATTTTAATATAATTTATTTTTTCAGAAAATTTGGCTTCAGTCTTAGAAATCCATCCATAGGCTTGTTTAGACAACCAAGAAAGTCGGCGGAGGTCTCAAAAAAAAAAAAAAAAAAAATTAATTAAAAAATCATGTTAAAATCCTTTGTCTCATTGTTGTAAACTCTATATAATGTGAAACCCATTATTTCACACAGTGTCCAAAAAGGACTTTACAGTTATTACATGCCTCATATAACTGCCCACGTACAGAGAGAGCCCTTATCGTCCATAAATAATTCCATTAAGGTGGAGACTATTTGGTGTCCAGACAGAAGCTCAATCATTAACATAATTCCAGACTTGGAGGCACACTTCAGTCTGCAGTGATGCTGAGTGTGTGTGTGTGTGAGAGTGTGTGACCACAGCAGTGCATCTCAGGGAACGTTTTTTTGGCCCCCGTAGCATTTTAGTGAATAATCGTGGGGCTTTGGAGCTCTCAGTCCTCCATTTACATGTCAAAACCTCCCCAGGCTCTGGATGTAAGGGACCCAATTTGGAATGACAAAGCTCAGCCAGAGACAGCTGATCCACAAAGGAGGCCTGGTTAAGTTCTTCCTCCCAGTCACCAGCTGCTCCACTGACCCATAGTACCTCCATTCAGCAAACACACTCAGGAGAGAGAGAGGAGAATGCTGCCACGCTCACTCACATGAAGCTACTGTATAGGGAGAATTGTGGTAAAAAGAAAAAAAATCACCTTATATTCGCTGATATGCTGCTTATGTTGTATGATTTATCCCCCCAAAAATGAAACTACTCAGCATGTGTTAGGAACGTACATGTAGCTGCTTTTTCCTGTATTTACAGCCTGATCCTAAACTCTACTCAGCCATCGAGAATGCCTGCTGATTTTCTTTTTTCATCAAATACCAAAGTGCTTTTAAACAGGTCACACAAACAAATCTTGCGCAGTTGTGTCTTTGGGGTGTTGGCGACATTACTGCTTACTGATGAATTCCACTGCTTGCAAACTTTCGGTTTCAAGCGCCTCACTTATTTATTTGACTTATTTATTTTTTAGAGAAACAAAGCAGAGAACATCAGGTGAACTGAACTGTCACTGATGTTTAACACGGCCCTGCGTGTGCAGCATCTGTCACATTGAATGCCACTCTATTTGTGTCTGCCTCTGACACAAAGTGGCTTAGGGATTTGTCACCTCCCTCCTTGCTTTGTGCACTGGAATGACAGAATACTGGCTGGAACTTGTAGGTCACACCCAGCATGTTTTCTCTTGAATTTGTGCTCGACATCCAAAAGGAAACACATTACCTCGACTCCTGTGCATCCACTTTCTGTCTCATGCATCTGACATAAGAGAAAAAAGCACAGGCATGATTTCATACGATAGTTTTGACAGGAGAGCATAACTGCAGGATCAGGCCCAGATGGTAAGGTCCTGTTGATACGAGGAAGAGATTACATAAGTAGCTTTAAACCAGAGAAAAGGGGGACGTGTTTCATTAGCGTCACTGGTGCCAGATCTATATTTGGAGCATGAGCCCACAGAAACAGACGTGCAGAGATGAAAATAGCCTCTAATAGCCCAGTTTGGGACTTCATTTCATTCCACTCTCTTGCCACAAGGATAGTGACAGAAGGAGTACACTCCTCAGAGAGCAGCTCTGTTCACCCAATCACAGCGCTCCCTCGGGCAGGGAGGGAAGGAGGAGAGTGTGGGAAAAAGGAGAAGGGTGGAGGAGTGGGGGATGGAGATCCAGAAGGAGGAGATGTGGCAACAAGAATGAGCTCTGAGCTGTGGGTGTTGTTTCAGAAGCCATTCAAGAATGATGCTACAAAAGAGCTGAGTGGCTTTGCTACTGGGGATATTTAACAGCCATACATGTATGTTGTATACACAGAGAGGATGTTGCTGCAAAAACAACTTTAAATACACCAGAATTAGACACGTTTATCCCATATTTACAGCTAACAGTGCAACTCAGTCTATCGAGCTATTTATTTAAAACCCTATACTCTATATATCATAAATTTGCTTGTAAAATAAAGTTATCGGCTTCATACATTCTTCTCATTCCCAGACTTGAGTACAACAGAAGTGGAAGGCTAGACAGTCACAGTGAATGCTGCTGCAGATGTGTGGGGGGCTGGGAGGGAGCGTGTGGTGGAAACCCAATCTCCTCATATTGGTGCCGATTGCCCCCAGAGAGAAAGCAAGAAACAAGAGGCCCAGCTGTCCTTAACAATGGACCTGCCCTTCACCAGCCAGGACTCAAAAGATCTCATTCAGTCCCCTGGCTCTTCTCAGGCTGCTTCCAGGAACACTAGCCAGGACATGCTTTCGTTCACGGCAGACATGTCTGTCTCTGTTTTAGTTAGGTTTTAGATTGTGTGTTCGTAGGTGTCTGTGCTCAAGCATGTATGTGCACATTTGTAGTTACCGAGCATGCTGTAAGCACGCGCTTAATATAAAATATAGTGGTGTGTATTGTGTTGCCGAATTGTTTTTGTTGTGTGGCAGTGTATCTCTGTTTGCACTCTCAGAGGGCTATCATTTAAGACATGTTTACTAGCTCTTGAATAGCAAAAATTCTGTGAGAGAGTTTAAAGTTTAAAGTGTACTTGCATTGGAGCTTTTAAGAACCAGCTCTGAAGTCCACAGGGGGTGTCTGAGACTTAAAAGTGTTGTTGAAAGCTGTTTTTACACATGTAGCACACAGCAGATTGTGTCAGAAGCATTCTCACCTACTGAAAATGCTGTGTTTAGTTTAGGCGAGTGGCAGTTTCTGGGCAGAATGTGCATGTGGAGGAGGACTCAGCTGGTTTGATGACTGCTTTTATGGTGAATCAATTCTACGTGCATTTGGATGTATCTGGAAAATCACAAAAGAGAAAAAAGCAAAGCAAAAAAGGGTACGGAGCAGCTGCACTCCGTGAAATGTCATCAAAGTTTATGTCAGGTTTATGTGTCATGCATTGTTTAATGTTGTAATCTAATTATGGTTGTTGGACCCCATGAAGAGTAGCTGGTCATCTAGGCGTCAGCTAATGGGGATCCTTTTTTAATAAACAATAAACAAATTGTAATTATGCTCACTGTGAATTCTTTAGTGACCTGCTCTGTGGGCTCAATGCAGAAACTTTGTACTAGGGATCTGGCAGAATAAGGTCTGGTTAATGTCTGGGTTAAATAACTTGGACATGTGCATTTACACATCAACTCCTGCTAATGTCCAGAAAAGTTCAGGGTTGAGTGCATATGTGTTTGTGAATATGGCTGTAGCCTTGGCTGCTGGTTCTCTCACTTTCCTTATCCTGCATCGTTTAAGTTGACCCATTTAATGTTTAAAATTTTCCAATATTTTAAATGTCTTTCCCACTGAGATCTGATCAGAAATAGCGCTTTAGGGTTTGCAGCATATTGGAAATGAAACCATACATGGTCCAGTCATATACTTTCTCCAAAGCCCATTTTTGTTTAGCCACCGGCTAACACTGTATGTGCAGTGTTTGCATTTAAACTCTACCTTTTCCAAAAGATCAACCCTTTTTGAGCATGTTCAAGAAGGGCATTGTAACTATAGAGGGTATGCACATGACGTGACCATCGACTAAAGTCACTGCGGATATGCCCACTGAGTGGCAGTGCTAGCGTATACAGTTTCTGTGCTGCCAAACACACAAAAACACATCTAAAACAGTGAAGAGCTGCTGTTCCATTTACTGCACAAATAGATTTCACAAAAAGTCACATCTACTCACAATGATAATGTGATGTGATTTCAAGGGAAATACGTCTGTTTGTCTCTTACCACAATGCATGATGGTCAGAATCTCAATCGCAACACAAATATAACAGCATCTACGTGATTATTTCACAGCTTGTGGAGACGTGTATTCATGTTGTCTCGCTTAGCGAGACTTCTCTCTACACGCAGACCACAGTAGGAGAAACAACGTAATGACCGTTCGCGCAGATTAATTTTGAAAGGGCAACAACCAGCAAGGACAGACTAATGACTGTCTGACAAATCCTGAAATTTGGTCGCCTCACTCACTCAGCGTCAAATGTGTTTGTAGGGCTGGCCCTGCTCCTGCGGTCCAGCGAAAAAGAAGCGAATGGATCGCTGCGATTCACAGAAACAACTGGATAAACATGGGTTTGCAGTAGCCAGTTGATTTTTGGGGTAAAACCATGCCTTAATTTTAATTCTCTTTAACTTTAAAGTTTTGCTGGCATTTATTAAAAAGCATCCATGATTATGAGCCTTGTGTTCTACAGACGAGACAAATCAAATTTTCCTTTCTTAGGAGGTAATGCTACTCCACAAAGCAAGTTTAGACGGTTAACCAGATCACTTTAAAACTTTCTACAAAATCTGCTAAAATTGTGTTTATTCGTGTGCCTATCGGTAGCTTACATCCAGACCTTTGTATACACTCAGGCTTTTTGTATTTTTCCAGCTTTGCAAGCAAGCAACAATAAATGTCAGGAAACCCCCTTATTGACCAACTGTCAATGTCTGTGGACCACTTGTGCTGTGGAAAGTTCTAAGGATCACTGTCGAGTTCAACTGCCTTTAATCCTAGCAGATTAAGTGGTTCGACTCCTATTTTTGCAGTTTCCCCCTGCTAAACACAACTATGTTGAAGGATGTTTTGCCACTCAGTGCGACTGAGGGAATGTCTTCAGCAGGAAAAGTGATCTCTATGCATACCCTCTATATCTGCGCTGCCACTGCAATCATCATCATTTTTAAGCCCAATTTATGTTGCACAGATGTAGGCTATGTAAAGCTATTTTTTACATCAGAATTAGTCCATGCAGTTTTTTAAACCCAGCAAACCCCTACAAATAAAGTTTTGTTTTTTCTGGTGTGACATCACAACTGCACCAAGGAAAGCGGGGTATGTCAGAAAGTAGCCTTAAGGGTAGTCAAGCATTCTCAAGTATTAATTCTAATTAACTGACACTGTTTGCATTGTGAAAATGTGTAAAGCCAACACATCTTGTAGGTCAAGTATGTTGAGAAAAATGCTATAATGTATTTGCAAATGCTTGATGATCAACATCTGTTGCTCATATTCATAAAATGTTCCTTCTGCTGTCAGTTTATTTCTTGTGCTAGATGTCAAATGTCGATGTGGATGAGCTTTCAGTAATAAGTGTTTGGATTTGAGTAAATAAATTTGAGGGGCAGATGTGTGGGCGAGACAAAGACAGGACGACATTGTATGTGATGGTGTTTTGTGTAGGTGATGATCCCGCGGGCATTCCCCTGGAGCGAGCTCTTTATTCCACGCAGCACGAACACAGCCAGCACTCCACAGGGGAAAGCACCAGTCAGTCGGTTCCAGGGCTTAAAACGAAGGCTTCCCCTCCCCCCATCGCAACGATGATACTCACACACACGCACACACAAACACAGACATGGGCATGCATGCAAGCTACACATATGCTCAAAGGCATATAGGAGAATGCTTCCGCACACACACACATGCAAAGGGTTGGCCTCTTTCTCCTTCACACACTCAATTGTCCTCAGTGCCCTCCCTCTGTTTATTCATGGCGACCCTAGTGCTGATACCATCTCATTCTATCTCAATTACATCAGCCAACTCCCTATCCTCCTCAGCACGAACTGTTTTTTTCACCCCCTTCTGCTTGCACTTGTACCCTCTGTCAGTTTTCCTCCATCAGTATTTGAGGTTATATAATAATAAGCGCCACATCCAGATAAATACAAAATTAAAAAACCATGAATGCTAAGATTGGCAGCTGTGTCAATAGGTTTCAGGCATTAGTTTAATGGTTCAAAACTCAAACAAAAAACAATGTGGATTAAAAACGAAGGGTGCAGAAACATGCACCATGGGAAATGATTGTGCGCTTGCATTCAATTGCATCACTGCTCTTGGTTACTCCTAATGATAAGCTGTATTGGTCACACATTATAAACTCTAAAATTTGCAAAGCGTAGCGTGATGTAATTTGACAAACATCAGACAAGATGCAACAATGCCTGTGAAACATGATTTATCACTTGGGCTCTTTTGTGCATGGTTGTGCGCTCATGTAATTACATGTTTCCTTTTTCCTCGGCTTCAGAAATGATTTTTAAAGCCTGAAGAAAATCTTAAATATTTCTTACCTGCTAAAGTATGTCATACACTGTGGCAGGAGGGCCATATAGTAAAGGATTAGGGTTTTAGTGTGTCATAAATCACTTTCACAGATTTCATTTTAAGTCCAAGTAGCAGCTAAGGGTTTACCTTCACATGTTCTTTTCAGTCACGTTTGCAAGTCCAAGGTGTTCACTGCCACAAACAATATTGTCACGTCATCCTAAGTGTTCTGTGAAAGCCCTTCTGTGTAGTATTTTATCAGGATTCCTGTGTGACGCGACATGTTTCTGATTGTTCGCATACCTGCCGTCTTTTAGTACAATTCCCTTGCTACTTTCCTTGTTCTGTGGTCAAGTAGTCCCATTGTACTTCATGCAGAGCACTATACTTATCAAATGCTTTTTGACATTACCCTCTGAAGGAGCTTTTATGAGTGTAGTATGGCAAAAAATGAACTGTAATAATGATTAAAGCTGCTGTGTGGTGTGCTGTGAAGTGTATTACCCCTTGGCGTTGCTTTTGATACACATAATGTTACATTACTGCTCGCTGACAGGGTTATTTTGACAAACTGGCCCTGATTGCACATAATAAATAGCTGCAGTTGTTGTTTACAATGACAGTGGTCACATGTCGTTTGTTTGCTCTTTGTCCGGTCGTTAATGTTTTTTTCTTGTTTCCTGAATGTGT
>JAQLOL010000025.1:9409558-9421465 GCA_029783665.1 Naso thynnoides | reverse complement strand
GGCCATAAAACATGAATGTGATAACTGGCGATGGTGGTTCACTTGTAGGTGTCTAACCACTTTGCTCATACGCATTCACACACAGTTATGCATTCAACCTCACACCTGTAAAAGGTCAGCAAAGGAAAACAAGCAAGGCATCAATATATAGATTTGTCTCTTTAGAATCAAATCAAGCCAAGAGGACGCGAACCCTGGAATTCGAAGCAGAGGAACCATAATTGGTTGTTATTAGGTGGATTGAATTACAGAGATGTAGATTCCACTCGATCAATGGTTAGCAAACAATTTAGCACTTGAAGCTTATTGATTTCCACGGCTTCCCATACATGCTTTGGGGACTTTGAAAAGCCTTGATGGCTCCAGGTATGGCTGTGTTATGACAGAGAACAAAGAAGTCAAAAGGAGACACTTACACTATGCTGTGAAGAATTTTTCCCCCTGCACTGAAGTCATAGGAAGCTGCTCTAAATAATAGCTCTTCTACTCCCTCATTGCTGTGAAAACCTTTTATAGGAACTGAATTGTCTGCCTGTTCTGGAGATTAAATTGTCTCCCAGTGAAACAGCTTTATTTTTAAGATACTCCTGTTTGTCAGTACAGTTGTCGCAACTAGATAAAGATAAAGTGTCTCACAGTTACAGGCTTCATTTTGCTTTCTGTCAAATGCTGCTTTCCTGACGCCCTCAACTGAGTATGGAAACTGTCACTTTATCAGTCACATAAATCATCTATCTAAACAAGAAAAGGACTTACGGGTAGCCTGTAGATCTTGACAGGTATGACTGATTCAGAGCTGCCGTTTCCATCCTATAAATTTGTTCATGACTCATATGCATCACAAGTCAAACAGTCATGTGCTCTCGCTATGATAACTGGTGGCAGCAGAGTTGTGTGGCTAAAGCAGAATACAAGTCCATCAAAGCCCGTCAATTAGGCAGTGATATTTATGTTTGCCAGGAAATCTCCACAGGAGGCAGCTTGTGGCACCTCATCCTCATTTCAGATATAATTTCATCATTATTCCATCTGGAAACGGATGGAATGATGAAAATCAGCTCTGCTCTTATGACTGCATTGCTGCACAGTCAAATAAGGACAGCTCCGTCCACCCTGGATCATCTAACCTAGTGTTTATTTTCAACCTCTTATCATGTATGTGTAACCATTTTGGCATGGCAGCATGTTTAGTGGTGCTTAAGCAGTGTTTCCTTTTCACAGCTCTAAACTGCAAAACATTTCAAGTGTTTTTGAAATTGCTGTAACACATCAACAGTGTTGTTTGGTTGGTGTAGGTGTTTCAAGTTCTCGTGGCAAAATAACAACAGGCTGGTCACAGTTTTTCCACGAGGAAATGGAGTTACTAAAGCCGACCTGGGAATGACTCAGAATTGTATTCTTCCCCTTTTTTCCAAAGAGGCAAACTGTCAGAGCTTGTGCCACTGTTTTTGAATAAACTTC
This sequence comes from Naso thynnoides, assembly GCA_029783665.1. NCBI lineage: Eukaryota > Metazoa > Chordata > Actinopteri > Acanthuriformes > Acanthuridae > Naso > Naso thynnoides. The sequence goes on along the minus strand of JAQLOL010000025.1, from coordinate 9,420,004 downwards.
ACACATCTGAAAGATGCAAATGGAGGTGTGAAGTAATTGCATCTTTTGCTACAGTTAGCTGGAACAAAAAGTAAAACTGGAAAACTGTTAAATATAAAGTCTTTGCTAGCCAGTGACTGATGGCTGCCCATTCTGATTTAGCAAACATTTGCTTCCAGTTATTTCTCCGTAGAATTTGGGATTTTTTTGCCTTCATTTAGAATGACATTAAGGATGAAGAAATGCCAAATTAAATCTTTTTTTTTTTGTAACTTTCAAACTGGAGAATTCGAAATCACACCCACTTTACGTAGCGACTAGCAGAGACTGTCCTCCCAATAACAGCGCTGATTATTTGATAAGTGTCCCAAAACAACAATTATTCACACTTGAAATGACAAAGCCCTCAGCTGGAGGTAGTATTTATGGCATGAGCAAAGGAGGAAGTCAGGTGAAGTTTTCATATAGTAACAATGTCTGTCGAAGGAGGATGACTTAACAAAACATCAGACATTAATTCAGGACTGAAAAAGGTAATATGATCATTTTTAAACAATGACCACAGTTTTTTCCTAATCATTTTTTGTATAAACTTGACAACAAAGGTACACAATCCCTAAAAGTACACTTAACATATCCCCAAACCTAACCAAATCTATTTTGTACTAAAACCTAACCGTACCTTAGTGAAGTGTTGTCACATCATAAAACTGATTTATTTCCCTTCAGTGATTTGTAACGATTTTCAACAGCAAACACAAATGATGTTTGGGGTGTCACATAATAAAAATGCTTTTCTGTGTCATTTTAGAGACAGACAGCATATTTTGTAGTTTAATTTAGAGGACTTGTGCAGAAGTGAAAAACTCAAAGGCTCTTAATTCTCTCTTTTCACCACTACTTGTGTCACTTCTCATGAGTTTAACTGTGTGTGACACCATGAATGCCCTCAAGGAGTGACTAACCAAAAGCACCTTTAACCCCATTTTGTTGGGTTCATTGTTGTGACTAATAAGACAAAGACCAGTGAGGCAGTGTGACACAGGAGGAGGCTGTGAAGAAGGATTTTTTGAGTCCTTCAGTTTGCTTCAGGCACACTGACACCTTAAACTGACCAGAAATGTATTTTTTACAGATTTGTTGGAGCATCTGACCAGCGCATGCGCTCTCATTAGTTTTCCAAATCTAACATGGCTTTCAAGGTCTCACGTGGGACATGGCCAAGCAACATGAATCATTCAGTCAATAATTTTCTGTTAAACCCAGACTTTCATCCAACCTTTAGGGGCAGAACACTAAAATTATGGGGTTTTTATCTGCACCATAGACCATAATGTGTTTAATATACTTAGTAAACATGCTGTAGTGGTTTAAAATAGTTATGATTCATAAACACTTGACTATTGTTTTCTCCCCTGACCATGAAGAATTGTAAAGGGTAGTGACGTCACTTTTTCCACATGATCTCTGACAGACAGACAGCTGACTGCTATAAATGGTGAAGAGTTGTGATGCTGGGTTATTATTTTTGGTGATGATTTTTTTTTAAGTAAAGCACAACAATTGATATGATGATTTTGAATTCTGTTATTTTTCTAGTAAAATTCCAACCTTTTGTGCCATTTCTTTATTTTATTCCCAGGTGTAAACAATGATTCTTTTGACCTTTTATATGGTTTTTACCCTGTGTATTTTAGACTATAACTTCTTTTAGCTGACTGGTTTTTGTGCCCTGTTTGTCTGTTTGTCTGTTTGTCTGTCTGTCTGTCCGTTCAAAAACCTAAACTCTTACTTTTGGACATGCTGACATGTTGACACAGCCTGTTGTAATCTTTGCAGTTGCAACATAAACCACCCAGCCTTCATCAGCCCGTTGACACATTCAGTCCCAATTTAAAGCAGCAGCTAAACAAGTTAATCTGATGCCTTGAACAAAGTGATTATGCACTCTGTACAACAACTACACAATTTAGAAAGAAAAGGCTGGAGTGCAGTCTACTTTACTGAGCATAGAAAGATGTAACAGAAGATGCAACCAACCACAAAACTAGCTGCGACATTTTTTTTTTATATAAATCGTTCCTGTGCAAACATTGCCGCAATTACGTGATAACTTTCATGTTATTTACAGTAAAAGCACATGTCCAAGTAATTTCTTTTTGTTTGATCTGTACAGTATATCAACAAAAAATTCCCAGCATGCAGCTCAAACAGCCTTTACTCCACTAGCCGAAGCATTGCAACACTGAAAACTGTCTGTTATGCAACAGTTTGACTGCACTTTCTGAACAAACACAGAGTAAAGGCGTTTCAAACTTTCTTTTTCTATAAGAGAGGTGCTCTGGAGAATGTTTTCAAACAGTGTTCACTTTTACTTGTCCCAGTCCCATGCTGTTCTCTCCCCTGACTAAACACCAGGCAGCAGGGTGGAGGTCAAGACAGAGGCAGCAGATAAGAGGGACACAGGAGAGCGGGGAGAAGGGAGGAGGGAGAGGAGGGCGTACTCCCTGACCGCAGTGCACAATGTCTTATCATGTCCTCTGTCCTCCCTGTCGTTATCTCCTGCACATGGACGTGGAGACTGTGCTTGACTGTTTGAAGCCAAAATGGAAATGTTTTATACAAATGAAAGTGTTGCATCAGTCACATTACTGTAAAACAGCTGGAGTCAGTCAAAACTAAATATATAAAGGCTAAAAAGGTTACAGAGAGTAAAGCTTCATATAGGTTACAAATAGTTGAGCGTGCAGGTACACTGCAGGAAAAATTAAGATGTCACACTGGCTTTTGTATATTCCATATTTCCCTTTCACAAATACACTCCTACCCTTAAAGCTAGGGTAGGCAGTTTATTTTTGGTGTCACCAGGCAAAAATTCGATGATAACCTTTCAGCATATTGCAATTCAGGTGGCCCGAAAGAAAACTTAGGCACCTCCCCTTGGCTCCGTATTCAGACTTTAGTAAATGACGACTGTGACGGGCACTTTTTGCTAGATTTTCAGAGAGTGGGTTTTTTAATTGACTGTTTTACGCTGTGCTTCTTAGCCACAGGTGACTTTGCCATGAGCTGATTGGCTGTTGAAACATGTGACAAGCCTTAAGTTCTAAATCCGGCCTCTGGCGATTTGACAAGCTGAGTTGCAGGCGACACCGTCAGCCGGCTTGAGTCGAGATGAGGCGGACCAGTTTACTTTGCTGCAACTTCCCCTGTAACCGTTTAACTCATCGTGAAACTTTGATTTAAAAGAAAAGAGGAAGTTAAAAGAGAGAGTGACAACAAACGAAATAAAATGTGAGCCAAATCCAAGGGAGGGGAGAATGCAGCGGAGTTGCCTCCTTAGGTGTTTCGTGCTGCAGCTCCTTGATTTCCAGATGTTGCCTGCCCTAGATTTAAATATTTAAATTCGCAGACATCACCCAGGCGATCTGTATGTGTGAACTCAAATGCGCAAAATCTTCTTTTCAGTGAAAATGGAGGTAAATATTAAAATGTTGAGTTGAAAGAATAGCTTTTGTTTTCATTAATTAATACTGCCATTTTTTAAAATGTATATTATTTTGTATTGTCTTATGAATTGTCGTTATTGAGTGAATTTTAAATTTTTTTTCTGTAAAATGCTTTGGTAACAACATGCCTTTGTTCACGCCAGTTAAGCTATTTGAATTTAAATTTGATTAGCAAACACTTCTGGCTTTGGTTTTCAGGTCGACCAGGAAGTAGGCCATGGAAAATCATTTGCACATTTATACAAAAAAGTTGTTGCTGTGACTTTAACGTTTATTTAAATGCATTTATTCTCAAGCGCAAACTGGACAATAAATTAACAAACTGACTTGTCGTAAGGTCCCACATAGGCTAATTATATAGGTAGCTAATTGTGTGCTGTGTGCATCCTTGGAAATAATGCACAATTATTAGGTGGTAAGCTAGCTGTGTGTGCTAATGTTTGCCGTTCAGCTTCAAACAGATTGCTTTTGGTTTTGGAGAGATTATAACTGTTGACATGGACTATTGCTCCCGTTAGAACTTTGTGTTAAATCTGTCAAAAATCCAGAGCTTGATGGGTCCTCTGTCTTCAGTAATGGTTGCTGAGCTACGATTGGACATTTGCTGTTGGTGGGCCAGGATTCATCAAACAGTCTATTCGAGGAAATGTGTTTGATCCATCCACTCGTGACTGACTGTTAGGAACGCTTTATGGTCCAGACAGAGCAGGGTTATATAAAACTGGACAGAGCTAATATGGTGCTTCATATGCTTCATTCTGGCCTCGGTTCTCATAAAGCTCAGCGGTGTCTAGCACAAATTCGAGTCCACTGAGGTATAACTCAGCACCTGTTTAGTTTGCCTCTGTGATAAAATCCACCCACCATGGCAAATACATTAAAATTAACTGTAACTTCTTACTGCCTGTGTCTGTTTGAATGTATAAATGATGGTTAACAGAAATATTTACTGTCGACTCACATGGAACTTCGCCTTGGCTTCACAGATATACATACACTTTAAACACTTAAAAATTTCACATACGAGCATACACTTCAAGAACTTCCTCCACCATGGGTCAGAATGTATGAGGTAAACAGCAATAACAGGTTGTGGTGCTTAAATAAATTAAATAGGCCGAATAATTGGAAGGAGAGAGCTAAAATGTTAGTTATTAATATGTATCACATATAAATAAATACAATAAATAAAAAGAATACATTACAGCATTATTTGTTTAGTATGATTACAGAGGAAGAAATAAAATATCTTTTAAGAATATGTTATTGAAGGTGTATTTCAGGTTTTTATCAATTCAGTATCTGACAGCTCTTGCAGTGGATGGATATTGTTATGAAAACATGACATTGGCCTTTTGAATTTTACTCAGCTTTATCCCCCTGTTCTTGATTCATGGTTTTAACCAGCAATATCCAAGGATGAGCCTAGAGTGGATCTTGGATAAGCCTCTAGCCCTTGGCTTAGGTCCCCACCCCCATCTCTCCAGTGCTTGCTTTCCTTCTTTCCCTCTCTCTTTTTCTCTCTCTCTCAAACAAACACACACATACAGGGACTCCAAAAGCACTACAGACACTGCCAATTTAATAAAGAGAGACTTTGTCATGCGTATCTCTCCCACAGCTTCCTGGCCAGAGTGACAACAGTGTGGGTGAGTGGAAAAACAGGAAGAAGACAGGCGGACTACAGGCAGCTCTAGTGGGCAGTGGATTGGCCTGTGTTTTTGTGTGTGTGTCTGTGTTTGTGTGTCTATGCTGAAGCATGCATGTGTGTGTGTGTGTGTGTGTGTGTGTGGGTGTGTGTGTATACAGCATATGTGTTAACCCGCTAAGACATGTGCTCACAAGGACATTGCTCAACACTGAGAAGTGATGGTGGTGTAACAGAGACAGGCGGCCCGGTCAGGAAGGAGAACTGGCTGTTTCCTGGTGGGGACGTTTAGCTGTCAGCGCCCGCGTAGGAGCGGGATGTGGCTCAACCATTAACTTCATGATGGGAAGACCGATTGACAAAGGCCACAGAGGGAGCTTCATCTAGGCACAGAGCTTTTTGGGGAACTCAATAATGCATGATTTGTGTTTCTTGGTAGTTTGGCATGATTGCTCTCTTGAATGCCCCTCTGGAGGATAAATATCTCTGAAAATGTACAGATCCCTCCACTGTAATTGAATACACCCCTTAAGATTTATTACTGTGCCTTTTAGAACTTGCATGCACCTTTATCACCCCTCTAGAGACAATATGTCGCCTATTACATTGTTTTTTAGCAAATGAGCTTTCCACCACTGTAATTCTGCAATAGTTTCCTTTTTGATCCACGTTTTCCCTTCTTATTATTTCCCTGCTGTCAAAGATGTTGTAGCCAACTGCTTGAATACTAACTGTGTGTCCAAACAGATTTCTGCAGCGAGTGAGTCATTTGGTAAATATAGGGAATGACAGAACTGACTTTCAATTTGGGCTCAGCTGTTTAGCAGTCTAGTTGAAACACACAAACACATCAACATGATGACAGATGCACTCACACACACACACACACACACACACACACACACACACACACACACGCACACACACTCACAGCTGTCAGTGGTTTTGGTGTTAAGAGAAGACATTTGAATTCTGCAGTGCATACATGTAAGAGATGAATTTGCAGTGTGCAAACATGGCATGACTTGGCTCGAAAATAGGTCATATCATAGATTGTTCGGCTTTTGAAGTGCCTCAGGTGTTATTGAACCCATGTATCAGCAGATGAGACCTGCTTAAGCTTGACAGCCACAGAGGCTCCCCAGATGGTAAACAGAACAATGAAATTATGCTCAGAACAATCTAGAGTCTTATTGTCCGCAAAAGGCTGTTAGCTGCTGGTGTTTCTGCAGGGCTGAGCTACAGTCGCAGCTAACTTACAGCTCACTGTCATATTTACACCTTGACATTTATTTCAGTTAAGTGAAAAAAAGCCCACCCCCAACTCCCCTCCCCACCACAGAGTCGTCTGTGTTTGCCGAAGAGGTGTGTGTGTGAGAGAAACAGATGGTAAGGCCACAGGTACATGTGCACGCATGTGTGCGGGCGTGTGTGCACTCTTTCGCCTGCATGCGTTTGCATAGGAGTTATGTTTGTTTGTTTGTGGAGTGAAAAAAGTGTCCCAGGGTGCTACAGCCCCGTCACACACCCGACTCCTCCTGACATCTGTGAGTCAATTAGCTGACTGAAGAGAAAACATCCCTGCCCCCTCTCTCCCACACCCCTCCCTTCTCCTGCATGCATCCCTTCCTCCACAAAACAACTCAAACCAGCCAGCCAGTCAGCCAGCCAGCCATTTAGGTGGTGTAGCATAGCAGCTCCTGTCTGCCCCAACTGGTGTGAGGCACTGGGGGAGGGGCGCGAGTCAGGGCTAGGGGTGGGAGGGTAGTGGGGGGTGATGAGGTTGGATGTCAAGAATGTGGCTCATGGTCTGCTCTTTTGTGTGTTTTGTGCAAGATGAATAGGCCCATGGCAAGCTGGGGTGCTAGATGGCCACAGTTCCCTGTTGACTTGTGTGTTAGAAAAGCCTGAAGGCCCTGGTCTGCCCCTCTGAAAATGAGACAGACATATAATGAAGGCTGCAGGGTGAACAACTTAAACGCCCACTACATATAGACATAACTATTTCAAAGTGTGTTTTCCTCCATGGCTCATACTCGTCTCCATATTGCGTAAAGCTTCATTATCTCTCCTCTCTTCTGTCTATCTCTATCTGTCTGTCCATGCCTCCCAGAGCCGCCTATCAGGATAGTTATTGTTTGCTAAGCCAGTGTGGGGGCTGTTCTTTTTTTGCGCCTGGTGCATCCCATATTCCCTTCCCCACTCGTCCCCAATGCCCTCCATGTCCTCAGGCTACTGCTATGGAAATATGCTTCAGTCACATTGCTAATTATTTAAGAGTCGTCACCTCATTAACAGTGCTGGGAGATAATGAATGATTAATAGGTCATTCTTCACATAGTCACAGTGTTCTCCCACTCTTTCCCACTCTCTCCTTCCACAAGGAGCTACTTGTTTGACAGGTTGTTCTGGCTCTTGTTGTTCATCCAGTCTGTGTTTTCCCATCAGTCTTGCAAAACATGTGCATGTTCCTGGAGGTGACTGCTAACGTCATCAGTGGCTGTAAGGCAGGAAGTGCAGCGAAGGGGACATGATGAGTGCTTGTGACGACAATGATCCCTCAGGCTAGTAAGTGCTGAGGAGTTGTGTTGCTTGGAAATACAGGCTGTGGGCTCATGGTGCTGACTGTAAATGATTGACATTGCTTGGTGATGAGCCAAGACTGGATACATGAAACCGGAGAGAACTCCATTTGTATTTGTATTGCTTGCATTAAGTCAGAGATGGAGCGTGTGAACACCTGCAGGCACTAATGCTACTTATCATTTCTTTGCTATCATAATAAGTATGCTGGGAATTCTCAGCTGTAGTGGGGAAGTTGTTTCAGTGGCTATCTGATGCCTCAGACATCCCTCATGCTCTCGATTTTCTTGGTTAACAGGAACTTTGAATTCTTTGAATTCTTTTCCTTCGAACACTCAAAGTTTCAGTATGCTTCAACAAAGTTATACAGCGTATCATCTGTGGCATCATGTCTCGAGGCAAACGTGTTTGTAGCTATTCCAAATCCTCACACCATGAGTTGGGGATGACAGAGTTTGCTGTTACAAAGTGGGGAGAGGTGGGTTGGTATGGAGAGTTGAGACGAACTTGGATGACATGGTACAGGTTTGGAACGATGTGTCCTGTGAGGCAATCATGGTATTGTGCTTGATTACAGAAGTAGCCAGATGAGTAATGACCAAAGAAAGCTTTAGAAAGATGTTCAAACCCTGTAATGACTGCCATCAAATCCAGACAATTGCTGAGTAAAATTGTCATGACTGTCTGTTGTAAGAGTGCAACATTATGAATGTCCTCAAGGACAGACTGTCAGAAAGTGTGCAGCATTAATTTATATTAACGCTATATGTTATTGTGTCTCTTTCTATAATCACAGCAGTTTCAAGTTGTCTTTTACTGGAATTGTTTAGAACAGCTATTAACACTGGCCTCAGCCAACAAGGTAAATTTTTTAAGACTTGCATCAATTTTGAGCTGTGTATGATCGTTATTACTATATGATGACACTGTGTCATGTGACAGAAAACTGTCCAAACCATCAAATTGAAATCTTGGCGACAGACTCACAGAGCCAACCTGCAAGAATTGTCTTGCACAGGACCTCACCAGCCACACCATCACTCAAGGTTGTCACCTCGAGAAAGTCACAGCATACAGGTCCAGGGTGGTGTTCTTGCTGACTGATGGAGCATGGTGGCTCAGTGGTTAGCACTGCTCTGCCTCACAGCAAGTAGGTCCTGGGTTTGAATCCAGGACTGTTTGTTTGTTTCTCTGACTCCGTTTAGACGGCACAAGTTTTTGCATCAGACGCAACACTTTTGATGCATTCGGCCTTCCTTTTGCATGAAAACACTGTGTTGTCACCCTGAAAACAATAAACGTTTGAAATTGGGTTCCAGAGTGTAATCTTTTGAAACCGCAACCTTCTTTCCAGCTGTGTAAACTGGCAAACCACAAAGCCTGTGAAAACTGTGACTACGCTAATGCTAATGCTAGCGCAAGACACTACCAAACTCTGATTAAACAGTCCACAGTGCACCAAAAGCAAGTTGAATATGGCCATAGTCTATTGAGGTAAATTCCAGTGTTCATAGCATAAATTTAGAGGTCTAACTACTGCTGAGTTTCTTTAATTTGTGGCTGCTTAGGGCCTATCAGCAACAGGAAGTTAACAACTTTAGGCAGTTCTGATGGTATGTCAATTCAAAGTTACACTGGGGACTACCAGTCTGGCATGCATGCTTTCGGTTGTTCATGTAAATAAAGATTTTTTTTTTTTTAAGGGAAGACTTGTTTATAGGGCTGCTCTCGTCTAATTGTGACCTGTATGTCAGCCTTGCGATGAACTAGCGACTCACCCAATGTACGCTAGGATTGGCTCCATCCCCCCGCAACCCTGCAAAAGGATACAAAAATGAATGGATGGATGAATGAATGAATGAATGATGACACTCATTTTTACTGGGAGTGAGATGCATTCAGGTAGTGACAACCTGATTGACCAGTACCAAGAGCCTAGTAGAGAGTAGAGCCTGCATGAAAAAGAAGAACTGAACAAAGTCAACTAAATTAAGTTTCAGCTTGATAATTTTTTACTTCTGCATACATGGGAACGTAATTTTTCTTCAATTATAAAAATAGTCTTTTTAAATGGAAAATAAGGTCAGTCTCCAAACTGACAAAACAAAAAGCCAAACTCTTTTCCTAGATGTTCTTTGCAGTTGTTATGAGTCATTTACGGATACTGAGCACTGATACTGAGCAAAATGCAAGACTCTGCCTGATTGCATTAAGAAGTTGTTGTTAATGAGGGAGAGCTCCGACTCATTTAGGGGAAATTTTATGTTTGACAATAAGAAGAAATGTTAAAGGTAGATGTGTGACAGTCAAGGGGGTCAGGCTGTGGAATAACAGTTACAATGAACTTAAAGAATGCAGAAATATATATATTGACATTCAATAATTGTTCAAAAACAAAACAATAGAAAAATATACAAGAGAATATCTAAAAGAAATGATCAAAAGTGAACCTTTGCTGTCGCTGCAATGGTAGATGATTACAACTGATAATTCTGAGACAGATATTGACCTTTATTTGATGATAATTATTGCCATTTTTGATACTTTGTGTAACGCTTCAAAGGGAACACGCAGTTAAGTTGTAAAAGGTAGACATAATAAGCTTAGGCTTCAGTTTTGGTCAGAGAAGACAGAGAAACAGAGAGAGATTAAAAAATGTGACTGTTTTTTTTTTTTTTTTTTTAATTTTTATGTGTGAAATAATTTTTTATGTCAAATATCGCAAAT
>JAQLOL010000025.1:9388911-9401979 GCA_029783665.1 Naso thynnoides | reverse complement strand
TTAGAAATGTGGTGATTCAGCTGTTGGGGAGATGTTGCATGATGTCAGTGTTCTTTGTTGCAACCTTACGTGCGTAAAATGTAACAGATTTTTCTGCCTCAGCTGACATGCAACATAGATGGGATTTAAGCATTGCATTAAGCCATGCTCACATTTTCCCAATATTTTGTCGATCCCGTCGTGCAAGAAATATCCAGCTGTAAAATGAACCCAAACAATGTATGTTAACCTGCAATTTCAACCTGGGCGTTCATTCATTAGCACAAAGAGGGGAGATTTGAGGAAGCCTAAACACACGATTAAGGTTTCCAGTGCTCACCAATGGGCAAAGCAGCCTTGCAGATATTTTTTTGGTGGTTTAACTTGAGGTGCAATTGTGGCTTCACGAGGAAAATTGTATCTTTGTTTCTTCTCAATGAAGATCAAGCGTGTGGCCACTGAAAAGGAAGGAAATTGGCTGCTTGTGAAGCTGGTTTGGTCCGCAGCAATGTAAAATCTCTTGCACCGCACATTTCACACATGGAAACATTAACACAATTGCTGTGTAGCTTAACTAGTTTGATACTGGTTCAGATGGCTAAATATGTTCGTGCCGTAGCGGTCTTCATCCTGCTGCTCCTCCCCTTAAATGTTTTTACTGCTCCTAAACATCTCGTTGGCCCCTTTCGTTGTCCTAACATTGTCTTCTCTCTGCTCCTAGACAGGAGGCATGGCAGACCATCTGATGATGCCCATGAATCACAGCTCAGCGGGCGCCAGTCTCCACGGTTACAGGATGGGCATGAACGGCGGCCTGCAGGCAGGTCCCCAGCAGCATGCCAACCAGCAGGGCATGAGGGCGCTGCCCAATGGCCAGATGATGCACTACGGTGGCGCTCAGGCCAACATGGAGACTGCCATGAGACAGCGGCAAGGAATGGTTGGTGGACCTATGAATGGACAGCTGAACGGGGCCCAGATGGGTCACCACCAGATGACCTCTGGCAACATGATGTATAATGGCCAGCCCCAGCAGCAACAGCATCACCCTCAGCAGCAGCATCACATGCACCCACAGCAACACCAGCAACAAGCCCAGCACCCGCAGCAGCAGCAACAGTTTATGAACGGAGGGTTAACGTCCCAGCAGCTCATGGCCAGCATGCAGCTGCAGAAACTCAACACCCAGTACCATGGACACCCACTGGGCCCTATGGGTGGGAACCACATGGGGCCCACGACCCAATACCGCATGAACCCTGCCCAGCTGGCTAACATGCAGCACATGGCCGGGCCGGCCCTGGCCCTGAATGGCATGGACGCGGATATGATTGACGAAGAGGTCCTGACCTCTCTGGTCATGGAGCTGGGCTTGGATCGGGTCCAGGAGCTGCCAGAACTCTTCCTGGGCCAGAATGAGTTTGACTTCATCTCAGACTTTGTCAGCAAACAGCAGCCCAGCACCGTTAGTTGCTGAAAGGACCTGATTTGCAACTGGGCACAAATGGAGACGGAAGAGTGAGAATTGTCCAGGATGGCTGAAGGGTGCTCATCTCTTCACTTTTTATTTTGTGGCCACCTCTTTGCCAAGTTGCGGCACAGGGTGCACAGAAGAGGACTCTGGATACCCACAGGAACACACAGTGCTCAAGGCTCACATGTGCTAGTGGCCAGAGGGTGGCTGGCTGGCTTTAAGGCCTAGTTCCACCTCTTCTATTTCCTGGACATGAATGTAATAAAGAAATTCCGAAAAATCTTAAAAACCACTCTGAACAATGCTATGACACTGTGTAGCCTCCAAGCCTGGACTCTATGACAGTTTACCAGTAAAAAGGTGTATTTATTTATTCCTATCTGAGAAAACTGATATAAAGATCAACCACCTTCTCTACTTTGGAAACCAAGTGGTTTTAACATTTTTTTTTTTTTGAAAGCAGGGTGGGGGAGAAAATTACGCTTAAGTTTCCTGGTAATGATTTTTTTCCCCTTTCTATTAGGCCTAAAGATAAGCTCAGATGGCACGTCCGTCTATAAAGAGCCTGTATTTTCTATCCCAAAAGTCGGACGGAAAAACAAAGTAGTCTCATTCAAATGGGGGTCTCATCCAGATCTTAAAAATGGTTCACTTTTGGAAAAGTGCTGCCTTTTTAGATGTGTTTTTCTCAAACATGTACTGCTTGTACTGTATGAAGCTGTATAACTCCAACATGTCCACACTGTTGTGTTCTATTGGAGATGTAGAACCGCCTTAATCGCGCAGATTGTTATTTATTGGTTGTTTATATTGTCCCCTTTTTTTGTGGTCAAGATGGGGGGATGGTCTTTGTGACAAGGGGTTTTGAGGATCAATAAAGATGGCCTGGATAGAAGTGTGGCCTGCTTTTCCATTCATTGCACAGTTCTTCCCCCGGGCTGAAGAGAGCTAGCGAAGTGCTTGAGTTAACCTGTGGGTTCAATTTCTTTAAAGTCTGAGGCAAAAAAATGTTTGAACAGATACAGTTTTAATGCTTTTGAAGAAGGAAGAAGGATGTAGCTCTAGATCTCTAGTTGTCAGTATCTTTTCCCTAATTTGGTATTTAAATTGCTAAAAAGACTCGGTGTCACTGATAGGGACGTGATTGACATGTGATAATTGCATGTTTCCCAGCTGGTTAGCGAAAGAGGAGTCGTATTGTGTCAGTGTTCTCTGATAGCATTTCTCAGGTAGTGATATTTGTATGGGATTTGCAATTTAACGTGTTTTTCTTTGTAATTTTCCAAGCAAATGCCACACACTGTTTACGGTATGTTTACAGTAATGGTGAAATACCCATCAAAGTTGGCGAGCTTAAAAAATTAGCATTTAAAAAACTGCTTTCTATGCAGCACCTAAACTTGTTTCTTCAGTGTGAGTTGAGAGAAATACGTGTGTGTGTGTGAGTGTGTGTGCATGTGTGGATGGGGGAGGTGAGAATGACCAGTGAATGCTTGCCTTGGTGGGGGTTTAACTGCCTTAAAGCTCATAAGCCCTGATTCCAAGGCAGTGCTGCTTTTTTCCCAGCGCCTCTAGTAGATGGTAACAGAAACTATTGACTCAAAACAATAACTTTGAACAAATGACATGCAAAATTCAAAACAACCCGTCTCCAGTCTAATCCACAGCCAGTTGGGAGGAATGAAACAGTTTTCCTCATATAATTGCGTTCATTATGAAATGAGGGTAAAGATCCTCTGCAGTGGCTCAGTTTGCTGGATTGTTTGGTGCCTCCAGGCTATGAAAATGCTTGATTGAGGTCATGTTGGGAATGGCATCACCACATTTAGCTTTTCACATTGTCAACAAAGGCATCCTTAGTGGTGTAGTGAGTAACAAGGGGAAAATGAGAGCACTGTTGTTGTTGTTCACGAGCAGGAAAAGTGTTTGCTGATTGCTCAGTATCTCTGAAAGCAGCCGCCTCTATCTTCATCAGATAAATTGTGTTAAAGACTGATGTGTTCAAATTGAAACATGGTATCATCGATGACCTAAACAAAAACATCTTGGCCTGAATGATGGCTTGTATCAAGTGACAAAGATTCACTCAAGGGTGTGTGTGTGTGTGTGTGTGTGTCAGGAGAATGGCCAGAAGTAGGCCAACAGCCTTGGCACAGTGCTTAGTAACGGTTGCAGGGTCCTCGCTCAGTGCCAATCTGATGAGATGGTCCTCTGGTGTGCGGCACATGGGGCATGTTGGCACACTGTCAGAACTCTGTCTCCTGATATATCTCAAAATTGCATGCTGCACTGCGAGCTCCTTGTTTAGCACGAATTTAGTGCAGAGGTTTTGTGTCTTGATTGTGACTCTGCAGACAAACGGCTAATGACGCCAAACAGGCCTGTTTGCTCTCCCAATCCCTTGTTATGACTGCCGCCTGCCTCACAGAGGCCGGTCTAGACGCAAGCTAAGCAGGGTGGGACACTCAGACGTTTACAGTTACTTCTGTTTTTCTTACTCTCTCGTGTTCAGCCCACCCACAGCAACTACTCAGCACGACACGGTGTCTTCCTGTTCTCTCAATATAAGTCAGACCAAAAGCCACATTGTGATTGAGAGGCAGAAATGCAAAGTGAAAGAGACAAGACAGAAGGAGAGGTGAGAGAAAATGTAAGGATCCCTCCAGTTAACTATTAGAAATGAGGTGGAGGGATTTTCTTTGTTCTAGTTCGGGGAATTCTTAGCCGGGTTTTTCCACAACACTTTTATGATTCCATGGAAAACCCTTCAATAAACACCACGCGGGCAAATCAAAATGCAAATCCAGATAATGATCCTTTCTTCTGCACCAGATCTTTAAGTCTACGCATTGAATACAGTCTAGATTTGTCTCTGCAGGCTTTATGGTGCCAAGCCTGGGCTCATGCTAATCTCAGCCCATAGCACCAGCGATGGATAGGTGATCATTTGCCTCTGTCACGCATGGCCAGGTGTTCACATGCACACACACACATTCACAGCTTCAGCACACAACCTGATCAAACAGACTAACAGGGATACCTCAATATCAGTGCGGAGCCAGGGGAAGATATGGGATTAATGTCTCGTCTGTGGTCACTGTGATCTCTTCACCTACACGCCTACAGTATGCTGGTAGATTGTGGTCGAGCCATTAATGGTGTAAATAAGAAAATCCCATTAGTCAAAGAACATCTAGAGGATTTTACTTGAGATCTGTAAAACTGTCAGAACAGTTTGACGTAATCAAGCATCATACAGAGTGCTCATTTTGCGATGTTAAAAAAAAAAAAAAAACAGTAGTCATGTCAAGAATCCCCACATGCAAATGACAGGAAGACAAAGCATGAAATACACAGTAAAAGTCAGACACAGAGTGATTACTAAACTTAGTTTCCCAGATGAGTGAATGAGTTATTTATTGACAAGGGGCATGTTTCTATGTGTGTGAATATTGTATGAAGAGGGCACATGTTTGAACTTGTCTGCTTGAACAAGACAGATTGCAGTTTTGCCTTCACCTTGTGTGTGTGGGTATGTGTGTGTGTGTGTGTGTGTGTATTACTCAGAAATTTGTTTACACAGTCACATTGTCAAGACTCGCCTTCCTAGTTTTGCAAAATGCAAATCCTATTATTATGAATCATTCTTTAAGTGGTTTAAAGTTAAGGGTTAGGGTGGGGCAATGTTTAGGTTCAGGTGAATCTCCAGAAAATTAATATGTGTGGGGTGATCAATAAGTTGATGGCCTAAGGTAGAAAGAGTCCTTTTTATCATACCTAGAACTTTACCAACACATCCCCCTCCTACATTTACATGGAGCATATGGGTCCGCTCTTGTAAAAGTCAGTGTCTTGGACCTCAAGAAAGTGGTCTACAGCTGCAAACATCACCTTCACTGTCAAAACAGCAAATGCTGATCTCTTTCCTCATCTTGGGGATGGAGTGATACTCGAAGGGTGCCGAATCAGGTGAATAGAGCAGGAGCTGTGCAAGTTCAAATTCATAAACGTGGTTGAGTGCACAGTGTTTGATGGTGTTTTATCAGACACATTGCTGACTGGCAATTTTCAATTACCCGAAACGGAAATACCACAGGAAGTTTTTAACTTAAAGTTTCTGCATAATCACTGAAAGGGCTGAACTGCACACACATGGAACAAAAGCTGCATAACTAATCTTATTCTACTTTAGGCTGTTGTCTATAATGATGTCCTTCAAAGTCATGGAATTTTAAATAATTCTTTTGGGCTTTTTAAGCCAATATTTGACAAGACAGCTGAAGGTTTAGACAGAACTGGGGGGAGAGAAGGAGGGGATGACATTCAACATATACAGCCTATTTCATGGGGTACCCACTCTACTGAATGAGCAATAGGGGTACCCTCTTAGAAGTAATATAAACACAACTCTGCATGTCTAAGGCTATCTTTGGGGACAGTTGGTGCAAACAGGGACAAAAGTTGAAGCCCCAAGTTGGAAAACAGCTGATTTTAGGTCAGTTGTTTAGGTTAGCTTAGTGCTCAGGGTTAGGGTACTTCAACAAGAAATTAATATAAGTCCATTTAATTTTCCTACAAGTGACCTTAGTACATTTGTTAATGTGTGTGTGAATGTGTGCTGTGCTGGCTGTGGGTAAATAAGCAGCACATCCTTCAGGGCAGGGTTCATTCCGTGTACATGCTGCTCAAAAGCCAAACTTCCTGATTTTCTAGCTGATCAGTCACCTTGTATCTGCACCTGACATGCACTGGATTCTGCTCTTCCCTCCCTGTCAAAAAAGGCAACATATTACAGATAAATAAATAAATCAGCCCTCTCTGGAAAACATTGGTTGCTGTAGGGCTGGATTCTCCTAACAGTCTTTTAGTAAAGAACCGCTTCCTCTAAACATCAAAACTCATTCTTTACTGCACACAGGAAAAGCATTATAATTACATCAAACCCTCTGTCTCGCGGAGCCACATAGTTTAGCCGTTTGTCAGTACTTATTTTGTTTTCCATATGAATCCAGCTGAGGACGCTTTCAAATGCAGTGCCTTGTGAATGCAGCCTCCAGAGGTAAGTGGCTGATTTTGGCATGTCGGGGCAGGTGACCCAGAGGTTGCCTAGTGACTGGCAACTCCTCCTCCGACCCCCCTCCCCAAATCTGGGATTGAATGGTTTGCCAGCTCTTTGAAGTAGAAGGAGGGGGTGTAAATAATTTATTTTCCTGCACACAGCTGACGCTTCTCCGTCGAGCCGGCTCAAACACACCGAGGTGTCCCAACAATGTCTAAAAGGTGGTAAATATTTAAGGGTTGTGTGATTCACACAGTTGAGCCAAGCTGAGCAGAGCTGCGGTTTCACAATAGAGGCAGAAAGTTAAACCTGGTGTCAGCACATACACAGGGTAACTGAATGGGTAACATCCCTCTTCAGTGTGTTCTTTATTTGTTAGTCTTCTAACTGCGTGGGAAAAAAGGGTTTAACTGTGTAATTCAAATTTACTCAGCCTTGGAAATAAACTTAAATTACCTTTCTACTTTTATTTTGTGGAGATTACAAGGAAATGCTAACATATAACAGCAACTCTGTAATGCCATCCAAAACCCCTGTGGCTATTGCCCTTTTGAATCAATGTTAAAGTTTTGTTGACAGTGTCCATGTTGTGTTAAATCCACCATAATGTTCAGATATTACACCTCACTGTACAATACATTGTAAAGACTGAATATTTTAATCTTCACAAATGCAGCAAGGTCTTTTTTATAAGCTGATATTGTTGTATTCACCTCGTTCTGCAGTTTTATTTGACTCAGGCCCGTTAAATGCGAGCAGGAAAATGATTTGGGCTCACCAGGGAGAGTTACAGGTTGGTAGGTTAGAATAGACGGAAACAGTATTAGCACAAGCAATGTTCTGTACACAGTGTCTTTGTGAGCAGAGCTTTAAGCTTGCGTGCTAATCTGGTGACAGTGGCATGCACATGCTACCAAAGACAGAGCAACAGGCTATAGGCTGGGGGTGGAATTAATACAAGAGAGCAGTTCTTGTCAGGCTTTACAAGTATTATCCTGCTGGTGAAATCTCCACTGTGGTTTCAATGTGTTAATGCCGTGGAAAATAATGCGCACGACTCTTGTTATCACGGCCTTTTTGTGTTTGTTTTCATGCGTGATTTTCTTTGTACTCGTGGATAGATAATACCCAACGTTTTCCTTCCAGGAGAGTCCTGACATTAGCCGGCCCACACCATCTGGAGGCACAGGGCTGACAGGGTGAGTGTGTTGGGGTGAGGGCTGTTGAGTCGATATTATCTCCCCATCAGAAGTCACGAGACAAGCAAAAGGAGCAGGTCTGCTGCCTCATTTATGGATGGCATTGGAATTAAATCTGATTTTAGACATGGCTGTTAGCTTCATGTATAACACAAATCATTTTTGGTTGAAAAAGTATCGTCGAGGTTCCTCTGTGGTGTGATCAAATTTTCTTTTCCATTACTCATTATTTGGTATAAAACCCTCAGAATGACCAATAAAGGACAACTTTACTGCAGTGCAGAATGATGCTTGGAGCTCTCTGCATTGAGAAATAAAATAATAGTGATGGCATATATCTGCAGCGTGTTCCTGCGTACTCACAGTTCTTGAAGAATTTAGATAAGAAGTCTAAAAAAACATCTTCCAAAGATCAACCTGACAAAGAAATTCAAGTATGTTCTTTTACAACTGAGGCCTCTGGGCTTTCGCAGGAACACCAGGATCTGAAGCCAGCAGGACCCTCCACCCCCAACCTTAAAGCACCTCAACTGACAGCCCAAAGGAATGCTGGGAATTCCAGTATCGGCTGGACAGAAGGTGGCACCTTATTAAATCCAGTTTCTCTAACTGTGCCCACACTTGTCTGCACAGTGCAACATGCCAGGCTGGTTCAGCAGAGAATTTTGCATTTCTATGCCACAACACCTAAAGCAGCCACATGAGCTGGCTGTTTTTTCTCACAGTTATGACTGAACTGAAAGCCCGCAAAACTTCCTTTCATACATACTGAAACTGTCTGGCCGCTTTATATGGCGTACGACAGTTGGGGCAAAAACAGTGGATGACTCAGGGGCCCCGAAAAGCATTGTTGGTAAATATCAGCAACAGGATTTTCCCCAAAGTACTGAATTCTGCTGTATGTGATAACAGTAAAGATAAGGTGTCCTGCTTGTATGTTTTCAGAAACCAAAGCCAGAAATGTTGAATATTTGCCTTTGTACTTAAACACCTCAGCCTGCTGCTCTATCAGCAAAACAAGAGGGACATCTTAAAAAAATCCTGCTGCTGTGTTTGGAGCTTAAGTAGGAATTCTTTTCACAACCTTCACAAACACAATATGCAATACAAGGAGCTGTTATTTCTATAAATAGCACTGGCTTCATGCACAACACTTTGGCTACTATTACACATAAACAAGCACAGACATCAGCCACGAGCTCCGAGCTTGTCACATGTGCCCGAGCATATCACACAAACACAGCACAGATTGTCTGCATGTGTCATATGCCTGCACACACAGACATGCATTCATACTCATCCATGTCAGTTAGAATTAGTGGGTTTGGTCACTGTTTTCAACCCCTGCGTTAGATGTTTTCCTGTTTTCACTCAGAGGATGTGGTTAGGTTTTCTGTCTTGTGCTCAGCAGCTTCTGCACAGACAAGTAATTTTTTCGCCCACAGGCCTAATAGCCCACTCATTGTATTGGCAGAAACAATGACAGCAATATTTACCAGAAACAGTGTGAACAATAGGTTCACATAATTATAAGAGATGGTCTTTAAATAATGGAAAACAATTTAAGTGGGCACACGGCAACACAGGAGAGATACTGACAGAGGAGCAACAAAATAATGACAACTGTGTAGAGTAATCTTGACTTGGTGTAAAAATATCAGTGAGATTGTCATGCTGCGTCTACCAGATGGAGATATGGCCACCCATGGCAGAGCATGTCCCAAGGAGAAACACCAAGGAGACGACTGCAAAAAGGTAGACAGGGCTGTGCTGCCATCTGTTGGTGAATCACTAAAAATGGGAAAAATAACCAGTAAATGGCACTAAATGTCCTTCAAAAAAGAGAAAGAAAAAAAAGAGAATTAATTAAAAATACTTACTATATAGATTTATTTCCCTCAAACTGATGTTTCAACTTTAACTCTTTGTAGTAAAAAATAACCTTTTGTCTAACCTACAACTAAATGTCATGTTATGAGCCAGCCTGAAAAGGTCAGGCAAATTAAAAGGGACAAAACCCTTGCATTTAGTCGAATAAGTGAATAAAAGTATTTAAGTAGCAACAGACCATTAGTGTTAAGAAAATGAAACTACAGATTAAAGGTCAAGATTGCAGGGTACAAGAAAAAAATGAAGCAGCAATTGAATTATTATATATTTATTGAACAATGTTAAGTATGATAGGGCTCTCCATGTAGGAACTCTAATAATATAGTATAAAAATTAAAAAAGTACAAATAACAAAGACAAAACAAGGCATTGTAAACAACATCCAGGATAAGAGAAAAGAAACAGATTTCCTCATGGCAGTATTTTCAGAATAAAACATTTTTTTTCCTTTTCATAAAACACATTTTTCTCCCCATAGTTCATATTATCGTAGCTGTAAAATTGTGCCTCAAACAGAGACGTTAATTAGAAGCATTCCCAACTATTGGGATGAGCGTAGTGTGTTTTTTTCTTCCTTCAGGATTTTTTTTCTTTTAGCGTATCCCACACAAAACGTTGAAAAAGGCAAAAATACAAGTTCATATATCCAGGAAGTACAAAATATGAAATGTACAGAATAAATGTAACATAATAAACGCAGGCCAAAAAAGCCTTTTACAGTTAAAATGGCCACATTTGACTCTTCAAGTTATATTGAAATGCCTTAGATAAACAGATGACGGACAAGTGGGTAATCCTACATATCCCATGCTGCCCTAGGGCTGGATTGTGCTACACAAAATAAACATCCCTCATTGGATGAGGTTTAGGACAAGGGTATATAATACCAGATATGTTGGTCTGATGAAAGTTGCTACATGTAAATGGTCAAAATATGTCCAATAAGCAGTGCATGGTATATTGATCCTAGAACTGAAGGATGGAGTTTGAGTTTAGTCCTTTGGAAGGCAACTGCTGATTGGCTGACATCCTCATGCCCGTTTGAGCTTGTCGATGTGGAAGGTGAGTTTGAGGGCGGGGCCGAGCTTCAAGCCCATGTATTTCATCATCATGTCACTACGCAGCAACAGGAGTGCTTTGCCGTCAATCTCCTGGAGCAGAGAGAAAGAGAAAGAGAAAAAGAGAGAGCGAGAGAGAGAGGGAACATTCTGTATGTAGCAGAGTTCTGACACAAGTTAACATGTCTCGCAATCTTAGATACAGACACATTTATACACACATGTTTTCTGAAAAGGTCGGCATGTGGGGCGAGCACGGGATCGATATCTCTGATATATTGCATGACGTCCTCCACTGTCCACAGGTTTGGGTCCTGACTGCTGGGCCGCGGGCTCTCCCTGAAACTGCCTGAGCCTGGAAGTGCAAAAAAAATAAGCAAACAACAAAAAAAAAAACAATTTAACTTCAGCTGCTTATTTTTTATGCTACTTCATTTTCTTGCTGTGATCGACTATCTCACCAAATCCCATGACTGCAGCTTGCAATATCAAAATACTATTTATAAACATTCTACATATTGATCAAAATACTGTGGTTTAAGCTCTCCTTGCCTGTAGGCCAATTATTAGCCTTTAAAATAAAATTGGACATCTCCCAATCGATGTGTCTTTGTAAATCTGCTTTCTCATTTTTGACAAACTACTAAAACCGAGACTGTCCTTTTTATATCTGAATGCTTGTAAGAATCTGTGTGATGGAAATTTCCTAACCTGCCAATGTCTGCAAGCGCCTGGCTTGAACTTTAAATATAGAACTGCACAGATGGCATATGCTAACAAACAGAACAGAAACAGAACAGTTCAATGTTTGTGGATCGTATTGGCCCATTTGCAGCCCTTTAAGTGATTCCAACTGTTTGGGAGGTTTGACAGCTTCAGAAAAATTCATGTTAGGCATACTGTGAAGACAGAACCCTTGCAGCAAACAGAATATCTTCAAGTCTGTTGCTCAGCTTCTTTAAGAAGTGACACGAATGTTCCAGTGTATCCTCACCAGCTTAAAAAATTGTCTACTTAAAGTCTACGTACAGTTGGTTTAACATGATTCTTACAAATCCAAAGTGTTCACACACACAACAGCAGCCTGCCTCATTCATTTCAGTTGGGTCTTTTCTGTGACAGCAGGAGTGTCAGCGCAGAGCTCCAGCAAAGACATGCAGGGCTGTCATGTGGGAAAGTGCTGCATTAGCCAATTTAATCAGTGCAAGCACACTTTTCCAGTAGATTAATTTGTAACATGAACTCTGTATTTCTACAGTTTTGATTAACATAAAATTCATTCTGCCATTACAACTTTACAGAGTTGTAGTAAAGCAGTAAAAAACCACGAGCAGTGTTTCAGTGTCTGATAAGCATTCAAGCTCATAGATCAGTTACTCAAACGGTTCCAGATTGATTTCAGTGTCAACTTTCCCTGCAAAGCACTCTGCATTTTTTTAAAATACAGGGCTGTTTTTGGTTTGATTGCCCACTGAGGATATTACAAACACTACACTGAAATGTTGTGCAAATTTAGACAGAGACAAAGTTTCCTGTACAAGTGTCTCCTCCCACCTGTAGAGTTATGATGCAACAGCTTGGAGGGAGACCTCAGGCCGGGAGGTTGACCTGCACAGTTTGAAGAGAGAGGACTCTTCTTTAAGTGCTCTGATGCAGCAACGCTGTTGTCCATGAAGGACTCACCTGGAAGACGACGCAAACAGAGGACTCACCAACAAGACAAAGCAAACAGAAAGATGCTTAAACACTACGAAAACAACTAAAGCAGACAAAAAAAAAAAAAAATCACTAAATTAAACATAAAAACATACTAGGAAAAACATTAAAAAGGGAAGGAGCTGACTGACTTCTTCTAGTTATACATTCCACAGCAATATTACCTGTAACCCACACAAAGAATTACAATGATTAACTGTGTGTTCTGGTCTTCTGTAGAAAAGGAAGGACCTCTTAAGGGAATATTACCCTTTTACATAAATCTTTTTGAATATTCCATTAACTTTATTAAAATCTAAGGAAACTGAAAGATGATTAAACGATTAACCTCCTGCCCCACAACTTTATACCACTCACTGCTGAGCCAAGAGCTTCCTCTGTTTTACTGCCTCTTTTTTTATAAGAATCTATAAGGATTTAATGGACAACGCAGCACAGGCAATTATTAGAAATGTTGCACATGAAAT
Organism: Naso thynnoides; assembly: GCA_029783665.1. Taxonomy (NCBI): domain Eukaryota; kingdom Metazoa; phylum Chordata; class Actinopteri; order Acanthuriformes; family Acanthuridae; genus Naso; species Naso thynnoides. Next base: position 9,389,137 of record JAQLOL010000025.1, on the reverse strand, counting down.
GTGGTGCAGCTATAGAGTAAAGAGAGCCACCAATATATAAAAAAAATGATACAGATGAGTGAAAGGCTTGTTTAGTCAGTCAAATTCTTTGATGAAAGTGTATTTCTGATTTTTTACACACATTATATGCGGTGTTTTATATATGTATATATATATACACACACATTAAAAAAAAAATATATATACAAATATACACATAGACATATACATACATACATTTATATAC
>JAQLOL010000025.1:9358788-9378903 GCA_029783665.1 Naso thynnoides | reverse complement strand
TAATAATATAATAATAACTGTTAATAATCACGATTTCAACATCAATCAAAATAATCGTGATTATGATTTTTGCCATAATCGTCCAGCCCTAGCACAAAGTATCGACTTTATATTCAAATAACACATCGGTGTAAACAGATTTTCCTGCCGATTTGACTCACCAGTGTACTCCATGACTCCATGCATGGTGATTATGACATGAATGTGGGAAACGTGAATGGAGATTAACTGGCCAAAGAAGAAGTTGACAGCAGGAAAAATGATGAACGGTGCAAGTTAAGAGATGCACCAGCCATTTTCTAGTCTGAAGTCTCGACCCACTTCTGTTTTTACAACATCAATGGGACAAACTCAAACAAAATTTTTTGTATTCATGTACGTTTTGTCTGCATTTTGTATTCTTAAGTTAGACAGATCATGTGATGTATTATTATATGATTGTCTCGCAATTTATCAATTATTGCAGAATCGCTGGATATGTATTTTCGTTGTCGTGGGCCGCGTATTGCTTATCATATCGTATCATGAGTTACCCTGTAATTCCCACTCCTATTAAATTTTTTGCTTTCACATCAAGTCCCTGCTGCTGGCTAAAATTTAAAAAAGAAACATTAAAAGCCTGAAAATAAAAACCTCAAAGAAATAAGCCGAACACAGCTGTGAGACGGTCTTAAAATACATCTCTCACAATCCCACCCATGACCACACACACTTTCATGATTGGAAGCCTTTCAGAAATCTCTGGGGGAACACGCACATGGAAAAATCACATAGTCTGTTTTAAATACCTAAAAACAACCAAGTAGGCAAGCAGAGCTGCACAATTATTTGAATTTAATCAGAATTGCGACATGGATGGCTGCAATTTTTAAATCGCTTGAGGAGCAATATTTATTCAAGGCAAACGTTCGTGTAAAAATACAGTTTATAATATTGTGGTGTTGCAGAGGTGTCCTGGCCCACATCATATTTTACAAACTAAAGAAAACATTTTTGTTTGTTACAGATCGACAAGATCATCATATTTTCAATGTTTTTTTAACAAAAATGCAAATAATTATGTTAAAATGATCATTCCATCTAATATTGAAAACTAATCACCACAATTAGATATTTATTTGAAAATCTTGCAGCCCATCAACCAAGTAAGCAGAGTGTCATATACAAGCAAACAAAGCTAGCAAAATGTCGAGAATATTAGCATGAAAAAACAACCACACACAGAGGAAAAAACAACAGTAAAACCCTGACATCTGGCCTGGCATGCACCTGTAAGCCTGTATACACACAAACACCTTGTCTGTGTATACAGGCACACACGAAACACACACACACACACACACACACACACACACACGCACGCACGCACGCATGCATAAGAAAATGCACCGGTATTCATCCTGGATCAGCCCCTGACAGATTTACAAGAGGAGTGGCCACATTCATTAACACAGGTCTTGGCTCATGGCGCGGTTTTTATTAAACACACATTCGCACAGACACACCAATCAATGCAAAGCTCAGCCTGCAGGCTGCTGCTACGTTTCACAGAGGGACCACTGTGAAGCTCAGAGAAAAAAAAAAAAAAACAGACACCTGATTGATCCAACACAGATTGGACGAATCCGAAATAATACGTTTTTAAAGGTTTAAAGAGCTCTAGGTTATACGCCCGCTGATCAATGGCAGTGCTTGTAATTACAGTCAAACAAACGTGTTGCAAGCAAACCTTTCCCTTCTTCCCTCCCCAGAGTGTACTGAGTTCATTGAGTTCACAAAGCCACAGCTGCCAGCTTCATATTACAGGAAGATAACTTCTCGAGAGTTTTTAATCTATCACTCCGATCACAGCTCCGTAACTTGAATTATCTGTACTCACCTTTTGAGCCCAGAAAAAAAGTCAAAAGTGTGGTTGTCTGCACAGCTGTCCTCAGATTCACCCTCTCCTCCTGCCCTGTCCTCCTCCACCACTCTTCCTCTGTGTTGCGCCTCCTTTTTCTTTCCTTTTCCTCCCTTCTCTTCGTCTCTCCTCCCACAATTTGCTGACAATGTAAACAGTCCAACTCTTACAGCAAAGTTCTGACTTTTCTCTTCGTCTCTATCCCCTCTCTCTGTACTCAATTGTCTCGAGGTGTCTAATCAGAACATTAGCTCCAGTGCCAACGAGAGGCCTGCAGAGGGGCACCCAGGCTTGTTTCAACCACGTCATACCACGAGTCTGCCAATTGGGTGAGTGCCAAAGCTTCATAAAACACAAGCTGGGCTACAAAGACGTGTCCTGCCTCTCCATTTCCCTCCTTCACATACTGTGGGCTCTCACACATGAGTACAGTCGACCCTGTGGCTGATAACTCTTATGTCTTCACTTATTTCTTTTATGCTACTTGTGTAATAAAAAGCTCACTCTGGTTCTGGCTCTTGTTCTTCAAGTTGAGAAAGTTAACATGGCTACAACTTGTGAAATGCTCCAGTGTTAAGAGGAAAATCACTGGTGACAAGTCTTTGCTAGAAGAAAAATAAAGTCTGGTAAAATGTCATTAAAGCAGTTAAAAACCCCTGGAAGCCTTGTTTCACATTTCACCAGCTGGACGGAAAGTCAGTAGATACTGACTTGATCAACTGTTGCCAACGATGCCTTTAGGCAGACAATGTAATCCCATCACACTTAAAACGTTATCCACCAACTAAAGCAAAAACACTTCAGCATAAAGGACTAATTTGCTAACTGTTGTGATTTTATAGACGTTCTTGGATTTAAACCAGGGCCCAACCACCAGATCAGTTTGCCGGTATTTGTCAGCTGATAACAGAATTATGCAGATACATCAATATCGTAATACTGGTTCTCCAATATGCACCAACATTGAATTTTTCTTAAGGTCGGGAAAAAATGCTTGGACTAGTGATTTAAAATTGTGTACCGGAATTAGGTTTTTCCTGAAGGGGGCAGCCTATCCATTACTAAATTCCAAATATGTGAGGTGTTTACTGTTCAGTGCACTCATGTTTGGAAATAAATATCTTTATCTATATGTCTATCTATCTCTGTCTATATATATGTGTGTACACACACACACACACAGATATTAGAAAAATTCTAGATCAGTCACACATAGGGGAGGAACAAATTAAATACAAAGGGAAGATTATAAAGTTTCATTTTTGTTGAGACTTTGTCATGGACGTTAAATAAACTGTGTGTGTGTGTGTGCATCTGTGTAGTAATAAACCCAATTTTCAAAATATCAGAGTTCCCTGCACACTACACAGACATTTTCAGTCTTCCTTACTGAGTGGACCTCAATGCTATGGTGGGACTTTTGTGAGGCCACTGATCTCAACATACCAGTAAAAATGAAAAAAGTGTAAGTGTAACCACAGAGAGAGCGATGTGTCAATCCAGCACATTTTGTACACTTTTCCACAGTCCTGAACATTCGACCAATCGGGTGAATAAGTGTGTGTGGTGAGTAACAGAGTCAATTTTTAAAGGCTGTGAACAACCAGAAGTAAAATTCAACTCCAGTGTACTGCAGTGGAGGAAGAATTCTTGTAGACAAACAGCTCAAAATAAAACCAAAATATCAGCATGGTTAGATACCAATGAAAGTCAGGTTATGCTCAGACAGACCTAGCATGCGTTCATAGCTCTTCCAATGATCGCAATCGAAGATAGAGCCAAAGGGAAGTCATCAGAAAAAGTGAGAAACGCATTATCATTAAATACAAAAATAACGACGTACAGTCTATGCTGGAAGGTGTTTCTGCTGATGTCTGACCACCTAGCACGCACTTTTGAAGAAGGACACTAGCAGCTTAAAAAGTTACAATATATTTTTAGTAATTTGGATGAAGGGAAAATTTAAAAAAAAACAAGATAAATATGCGACACCCTTCTTCATTCAACCTCCTGCCTAATGTTACGGTCCAGACCTTTGGTGCCAGGTGGCTGAAGGTTGTCTCCAGTGAGGTTGCACCAGCCAACAGGGAAGATGTCACGCGAGTCATAGCGGCAGTAGTAGTCAAAGGCCCCCCGCCAGCCATCAAAGGTGACCAGCACCTCGACACCCCGCAGGGCACCCACTGTGGCCGGGCAGATAAAGTGGGGATTTTTACGGTCCACTGCCTCCAGCTTCATGCCTACCTGGAAGGAGTTCTGCTCCGGGGCGGGGGGCTCCTGCTGGGGAACATGGATGGGAAAAAAAGGGGTCAGGTATTAAGTTGGCATTTGTATTTGTGTATTAATTTGATCCAGGAAAGTATACAAACATCAACAAAATGCTGGTGAAGTCTGCTGTTGGTGTTATGGCAATGAAACCAAAAGTTCTTGACTGAGAAGTAAATAAATATACTTGATTCTTGCTGATGTAGGACAGAAGCTTGTTTTTCGGAGCACACTGAGCTTGTGAGCCTCGTACAGGTACCTTGTGAAAAATGCGAGAGGGCGCCATCTCAGCTCCGTTAAGCGTTTTCAGGAGGAACATTGGCCAGGACGACGCATTGAGACGGAAACCTGGGAAAGAGGGCATTCAGTGTTATTACTAAACTAACTTCGGATATAAGGATTGTGTGAAAAACAAGGTGACACTGATGTAGACAAATCACGAGAGGTGCAACCATTAATCAACTTTTCAACCAAATGAAAATTAACCTGCAAATATTCAAACAACTGATTCATCATTTCACACGTTTTCCAAGCAAAAACTTGATTATTATGTGGTTAAAGCTTCTCAAACATAAATATTTGCTTCATTCCTGGGATGTGTATTATTGTAAATTGACTGTGCATGTCATTTGGACTGTTGGTCCAAAAAAAAAGGAATTCTAAAGACCTCATGTGGATTGCTACTATCAAAAAACTCTGTGATAACAGTCTAAACAGGCAGAGTACAGAGTGCTCTTGTGTCCTTTTCTTTGGGGTGTTAAATACAGAAATGTCAGAGATGTGTTGGGAAGTTATCAAGGCAAATGACACACTGACATTATGTGCTGTCACCCACTGACACCTAGTGGACAAAATAAAAAATGTAAAAATATACTGTGAGGTCAGCAGAAAATCTTAAAAACGGTGGTTGGCAACTGGCGGCCCGTGGGCCAAAACCGGGCCGCCAGCAATAGTATTTGGCCTGCCAGATTATTTTGATAATTTGAGTTTTTTAAATTCTATTTTTACTTTTACATTTATTGGCAAAAAACAACAATTTCATGCTAATTTGAGGGCTTGGTCCCAGAATTTGTTTATCCACTCCTGTCTGCACTACAAACATTCTTAACATTCACGTCTGCACAGATAGAGTTCAACTGATTTATTTTTTTGCCTACTCCTCCCCCACAGGACAAAAACAGTATGTGGTAAAGAAATGGACACCTGTTAGTAATAATGCAGTGAAATCACTGTCCATGTGCATAAAGATTACCCACTGAACTAAGTTCAGGTCATCCAGTGCAAAATTCCCCCCTTTTAAAAATTTTACTTTTACACATTACTAAAGAGGGTGTGCTTTAATAAGGATTTTTGAACGAATACTTGTACAACACACATATGTAAACACAAAAATGCTTTGCTTGCAAAAGAATATTTTCAATATAACAAAATATTCTTTTTGAATCCATATTTGTCGGTATTTTATGGCTGTTAATTTTGTCAACATGCGCTCTGCTTGAGAATGGCATGACCAGCACCTCTTCAGCCTGAGGTTAAGGGACAGCAGGCTCCGATATTTAGAGCTGCAGGTCAGTAGCAGAAACTCCGAACGAGCCAACTCATCGGGAAAGAGTTCTGAAGTGGATTCATTCAAAAACTTGCTCAACTGCAGGAGAAGATCTCGCGTGAACTCCTGTTCCAAGCTGTGCAGCTTTTTTACATTTCCCTGCTGTCCCTGTTCCAAGCTGTGCAGCTTGGAACAGGGACAGCTTCCGTCATAAAAAATAAATAAATACATCTATCAATGACAGAGAATATTCTTTAGTTAACATGATCTCAACTTTCAACAAGACATTTTTAGTTGATCATTTTCTAAAAATCTACTTTAATTAGGTCTGTGTTGACGATTTAATGGTCTGGACCGTCATGTAAGGCTTAGAAAAAATTTGGCCAGTGGCCAAACATACTTGCCATCCCCTGGTTTTAAACACGTCTATCATATAGTCTCTGTGTCCTTACCAAGTGGCGGTTGCAGCATGCCTCCATTCTTCTCACAGTTGCCGATTGGCTGGATTTCTGAGGAGTCCACCAGGCGCCAGAAGTCGTTCTTGTTGTCAGACCCATCTAAGCGCAGCCGCAGCCGCGAGCCTGTGAGGCCCACCACCGTGGCGATGCAGGTGGACGTGGTGTTTCGCGGGTCCTGGGCCTCCAGCTTCATCCCCGCCTTGAACTCGTTAAGTGGAGGTGTGAGGCTCTGGATGGAAATGATGGACAAGTGTTAGCTGGAGAATGGCAGCATAACAACAGCCGAGGAGAGAGAGACTTCTGTGTGGTGAGAGATGTTGAAAAATAGCTTTAATAGAGACATTCAAGAGCAGACCTGTCAATCTTGCTCACCTGTCTGAAGCAAGATGAGGGAGCAGCGACGGCACCTGTCTCTTTCAGATATTTCTCCCAACTGAAATGCCCTGAAGAGGAACAAGAAATTCATATCATGTAATGCTGTTGTAAGATTTTTTATTCCATTCATGCAAAAGCTGATGGATGATCAAGTTGTTTTATTATTTTTTAAATGACAAGATGCTTTTTTTTTTTGAGCCCCAAAAGAACAAAGAGGCATGAGGCTTCGTATCTATTATCTACATTTGTAGCAAATCTTGTCTTGATGATTAATGAAACACCACTGAGGCAAATCCTTGGGCAGTGTTTCCTGTTGGATTTGCCCCAAAATTAATTCATATATCATCGGCTGCTTTGGGTTATTTACCTTGGTACTGTGAGGGCACCCGGGAGGGCCGTCCACTCCGGGCTTGCTTGATCCTTCTGGCATCTTTCCACTCTATAGCTACGGCCAAGAAAGACAGAGCGAGCTCTCAACTACGAGTGATTTTCACATCAGTCAGTACCTTCCAATACCCGTCACACTCACTGCAATACCTGCCAAGCTCACTGGGCTACAGGGCCATTACAAGATAATATATGAATCTGCCTAAACAGTTAAAACAAAGGGATTGTTTGGAATATACTCAAATTAAGATGTGTCATTCTTGTAGCTTTGCCTGCGAGCGACTGTGAATACCTGCTTGTTAGAAATATTTGGAAGAAATACAAGCACAACACAGTCTCGTTCTGTTACCATGCCGAGAACGGTGGCATAATAAATTCTTACCTTTCTGTGGCACAGGTTTCCTCATGCTCCAGCAATACAGACCAAGCTCACAACACTACAGTGGCCTCCGCTGCAAAGACAAAAAATACGCACAAAAGATGTTATGTTACAGCTGTGTCAACCTTACTAAACAGTGTGAAATAAAAAGAAGACCTTTCTAACTCTTTTCCATGTTTGCAGTGACTTTAAATTCATCACACTGTTTTAAACTTCAGCCATTAAATACACTAGACAGGTCACTTTGACCTTTGGAGAAAAAAAAAAAAAAACAGCATGTAAAAGATTTGCATTACTATTAGATTGTTGAGGTGCAACTTTAACTAATATATTTCAAAAACCTTCCTGACCCTCTAGTATGTCAGTTACCACAAGCTCGTGCTGTACAGCAAATTGATCTGAACTTTGCCAGGCTCAAATTTGGTAAATGTGTATGAAAAGATGTGCAAAACACCTTTAATATTTATTTTATGTAAATAATCCTGCCATAAAGAGGACACAGGTTCTTTAATCGAGTATTTTCAAAATGTATTATTGTTTGAACAAAGAGCAGGAACAACCTGAAAAGGAATACCTGTGACACAGCAGGGATTTAATGAGCTCAAAACACAAATTCACCAAAAAGGAGCAATAATGGGGAATTCTTTATAATAAGGGAATAACAATAGTATAGTGAGTTTTTACTACTTCGTATAAATGACGCCACCAGTAGAAACTCGGGGAAAAATAGGATCCCGGGTTAGCCATGTACACTGTACGATGTTTCAAAGGGAAACCCGAGAGCAGCCCTTGTCATCCTGCGGCTCACTGGCCTTCCAGGCGGGAGGTCGACACAGGGGGCAGCCAGAGGCAAGTTCAACAAAGAGACCCGAGAGCACGCCGACAATGTACTGCGTGTGGATTCAATCAGCTTTTTCACATGTATAGATTCATTTAAAGAAACACATTACAGCTCCTCCATGCACTAAGTGCATACAAACGAGGGGGACAAAATATTAGAAACACCACCGAGAGCGCCCAAGTTAACATAAAATTGAATAATCTATGGCAAATTTTTGTCAGTGTCTGAGTGTGCTGAGCTGAAGTTGCTTTTATTTCTATATTTGAAAAAATCTACAGCAATAATGTAAGAAGCAATTGCAACATATTGCCTATTGATAAAGTAAACACAGTATTGTTATTTGAAGTGAAAATGACTGTTCTGAATGCCACAAATCAATAGACAGAGGTTAAGAGAAGGGGCCACATGTTCTCACCTTGTGCCTCCGGTAACCCAAACCTACACGACCAGCCAGACACAACACAACAGGTCAACAGGTCAAACGAATTTAAACAAGTGTGTTTTTCCGGCCCACAGAACTCAGTTCAAAGTCGCATTTGTAAGACATGTAAAAACCCAGATAATCAGAATTTAAAAAAAAAAAAAAAAGATTTTGAGTTTATGATACGACTGCAACATGTTAAACCATTCTGAAACATGTCCAGGCTCTCGAGTGAGGAGTAAAAGACGAACTGAGAGCCCCAATAATGTTTCACAGCGACACTTGTTCACCATCTGCCAAATATTTGAATTTGACAAGAGAAACATACCGGCTTCATTACAGGAGCTGTTACAAAATAAACGGCTAACGATTAAAACGGCTACGACAGGAGAGCTTCTGGGTAGCATGCCGTTCATACAACGTTAAACAGTCATAACTGTTACCTACCTTAGAACTTCATAACCGTTTAGCTGCGTTTCTCCCCCTCCGGATGATTTTCTTTTCAATGGAAGTGCGCCTTTTTCCTCCGCCAAGGGGGGTGGCGTCCAAATTAAAGCGGCCCGTTCCTTGTTTTTCCGTCTGGGAAAGTGACAGGACGACTGGCATTAGAGAGCTCAGCAGGTTCACTTTCCTCCTGTTGCTAGCTCAGCGGCTGTCCAAAACTACACGTCCAGGCAGCACCTCTCGTCTCAAATCTTCCTACATGGGACGCCGTTTCCATTTATAGCCAAAATATCGCGTCTCACGTTGTTGAGCTCCATTCAAAACACAAAGCCAACACATGGGACCCCCCTCCTCCTCCGCCCTCTCCTTTGCTATATTTGCATAGGCGCTAGATGCTCAATACGTGACAGCATCGCTAATAATGTTATCCAGGAGTTAACACTACGTTGACGTTAAGCTCTCCGGTATGAGTCAGACAAAAGTAAGACTGAATGGAAATCAAACATGCATGCAGCCAGCGCAGCCGTGCAGACACCACATCCAGCATGCTATGCTACGCACGGCTACACACAGACATGCCCACTGCCCAGGATGCTAGCTTAGCATGCTAGGTGGCTCGCTAGCTCGTTGACCTGATTATAAATATTAGCATTAGCACAGCGGGAGTGAACGAGCACACCGAGCCAGTGGTATTATGGGCTCAAAGCTGAAGCCGAGCCTAAAAGGAGACGTTGCTCGGTGTATCCGAGGATGTTTACCTTGCTTTGTAACGTGTGTGTTTGTTTCTGATGTGGATTTAGCGCTTGTCCGCCATTTTTTCTACACGGTGAGGAGGGGGTGTTTTGCCAACATTTCTTGTCGGGCAGTCAGTCAGACGGACGGCCACGGGTAAGCAGGAGGCTGGATGAAGGGCAAACAACGACCCCTGACGGCCGAAAGACGGTACTCCAAGCATCGAAAACTATGAAACCTCACTGAAAACCCAAAACATCTGTCCAAATTAGCATTGTGATTTTTTTTTAATACTGACACATGAATGCATCTACCGTATATTTGTGATTACTATGCGATATAATGAAGTTAGAACATAAAAGCATAATTCTAACTTAACCCTAAAATATATGGTAACATTTTCCTGTAAAGCCTGTTTCTATAATTAAATACAAACACATTACGAGAACACTTATAATGCGTTTATGCGTCATGGTCAGAGTTAGAGTTAACGTAACCTGGCTAAAAAACGTGATTATACAGCACTATAGGTGCATTATGATGCATTTTAAGTATGTTCATAATGCATTATAGATGCATGCTTTACAGTAATATATAGTTTATGCACTATAAATATCCATCTATATGTGTGTGTGTGTGTGTGTGTGTGTGTGTGTGTGTGTGTGTTTGCCTAAATACCAAGATTGAGTTTTATGTGCATGATGTATGCAGTTTTCAATTTGTTATATGTAAACAGAATGTATCTTGTATCTCTGCCATTTAGTTTAATACTGTGTTTGCTCTTTTTTTGGTCATTGTTTGTGTCTGTGTGTGTGTCTTCCTGTGGATTTCATTTTTGCCAGTGTGTGGACGAGGAAGGCCACCTGAAACAAGAACCATTCTTTTCGATGCTTTCTTGGCTGAAGATGGTAATATGGTTTCTAATAGTTTCAGATTATCTTTAATGATGACATATGAGGACTTGTATTACAACTTTGTAGCCCAGAAAATCTGAAAAGAATGTGACTTAAATTCAGATATAAAACAGAAACAGATTTTTTAAATTTACACATAACACATATACACCAAATTAAAGCACTCAATAATAACAATAACGGGGCAAAACATGATATCATTACATGAGATTTTGTGTTGTATTACCTCCTATCCAACAAACAGCCCCTGTTAATCCAGTCTGTGCTGCTGAGACTGCTGAATTGTAAGTATGTTGTAAATTGTAAATGTTGCAGAAACCATTTTTTTAATTACTCTGAGACAGTTATACTAGAAATGAAGTTTTATTAATCATAAGCAGTCATTTTATCATACAGTGTTAATAACCAGAATAATTATTTTATCTCAGGCGTATTAACAGAACAGATAAAATTGGAATTTTTAGTAAACACTGTTCCTGCTGCATTGCTGCCGTACAGAGCCCTGCTCTAGTTTCATTGAAACTGTGCTCCAGTTTTGGGTGTTTGACTGAAAATGTGGGGTATGTGCCTTGAGCATAACGTGAATAAAATTTGATTATCAGTGCATACACAGCCTAACTTATTAACCACTATTTGTTCCAGTTAAGAATGTTGTAACATTATGAACGGAACTGTGGCAACATCAAAATGCTCTGCAAACAGAGGAATTTAATTTTTCAAACGTAACATAATGCACGTTCCCACAGTGAATCTGAGCCAAATATCACTGAAATACAGTAAGCCGGCAGTCACGTTGGAGCCTAACAGCACAGTACAATACCTCTAAAGATACTCCAGATACACTGTGTGACTGTGAAAATTAGAAATGGGGCCATTTGGTAATGCCATGCCAATTAGGTGTGGGTAGCAACTCTAACTATGTGATTTGGAGAAACACCCAGCAGTTCAATTGTGTGTAATGGTCACCTGGCAGCACTGCTAATGCCCATTTCAGCCTACGCTGGGCAGGCCATGGCCCAGTGGCCCCCTGCACCCCAGGCAATTATGTTTGGTTTCACACGGTGAAAAGGGTTAATTGGCAGCGCCCACGCGCCTGATTGGACCTGTTTCACGCCTGTCGGCCCTCATCGCATCAAAGGAAGCCCCAGTCCACCAGGCACCATTATTAGAACACACAAACACACACACAACCACACACACACACCTCATGGGCACACACTGCACACAGATTCTGTTCTTTTATCTAATGTTCTCAACATTGTACATTCGTGGGTTGAATCGACACATGCACGTAATTTATGCGACATGAATGCACACACAGAAAGAAAAACCATACTCACACAGACATACACCTACAGAAAATATTCATACAGACATATTACACCGAGCTTAAGTATTCATTGTGCTCGTGCAGAGACATAAGTGTGTTCACACTTGCATCCACATAGGCATTATGCAAATCATTTTCTGGATGATCCCCACAAATACCACTAGGGGTCAGTGTTGTTTAATACAAAGCAGGGCTGGAAAATTCTGCCACTTTCCGCTCAATACATTAATTTCATCATAATTGTTCTGTGATGTTCACTGAGCACAGCACAGTAACACTTTAATATTTTGCTGCTCACTATGCTTTACAACTTTTATTCCAATTATAGTTATGGATTTAATTTAGCTAAGGAATATTAAAATCTTTTATCAGGTAAAATTCCTTTTCTGGCTGTTCTGTTTTAAATGCATTTGAGGATTAATTTTACCATATTTTTTACTGTATGTTACGCCAGTCTGTTTGTCAGATTCTCAGTGCGGTTTTACTTTTTTATTAATAAGGCCTCAACCACTGAGCCACCAGCAGCCTATGAAAGTGCGTCAGCCATTATACGAGTGAGTTTGACAGGCAAACAACAACGACGACAATGTGTCCCACAACAGCAATCTGCTCTAGTAGAAATCAAACGCTCCCAAGGTTTTGCAAATTAAAAGCACAAAATTCACAAGATGTTTTCATAAAAGAACTCGTGAGAGAAAGTCAGTGGGTACATGATGCAAGACAATCATCATAAACTTAAAGAACAGCACTTTAAATTATAACTAAATGTACAATATGTGACTGTAACCACATGATAAAGACGAGCTTTGTTTGAAATGCCTGGCAAAAAGCTGATTCCACACTCTCAAGACACATGCAAATCATTTCAAGAAACGACACTGTTTGATTTGCAGATGCAAATGTCTTTGATAGCTGTCTTTTCAGAGGCAGTTTCCTCTAATCTTGTCAGCATACTGTGTACTACTAAAAAAAAAAAAAAGCCTGTAAATGCACAATTTTGAGCCGGACCTATTGTGTCAATGAAAAATGTAAACACTCATATTAGTGCTTGCTCTTTTCTTTTGGCAGCAGCATCAGTTTTTGGTCTGTTTGAAATGTCTTACTTGCTCTTTTCATTTTATCGCACTAATTGAATCTGGCTCTCTTTGCTGGCAATGTGTTTTTGGATTTCCAAACATGTTGCTGTAGGTGTCTACTAGCCAATGGCATGGCTCCACCGCCGTGGTCTGTTTCTGCACATACAGACAGTACAGCGAGGATCTTTTCCCACTGTGCCTCCTTGTCACTTTCAGCACTCTGGCACGCTCCAACAAAGTCGCCCCTTTCACACATACACAAATACCCAGACACACACACACACACACACACACACACACACACACACACGCACACACACGCATAAATAGACAGCACACACATGCATGCACATGTACACACAGTGAGAGTGAGATTGCGTGTGTTCCTTCCCAACTGTGCCTCAGAGGACTCTGTGCTTGTTCCACAGACGAGGACATGCATGCGCGTGCACACACACACACACACACACACAGAGTTCTGATACACACTTCCCATCTCTGCTGGCATCCTGGGAGGGACGTGCAAGAGAGAGAGCAAGAGCATATGTTGGATAGACGTTTGTTGAGGGGGGATATTTCTCTTTGGATGTTGTCTTACAAGCTCTGACGGCATGGCGCAGAAAGAAGGCATTTTTTCGTCCAATTTATTAATCCTTTTAGGCAATGTTCTCTGTTCAGAAATGCAAATTGAATCAATCTGAGGCTGACTTTAAGACTTTTCAAGTGGGATTTAATTAGAAGCCAGGGCCTGCAGTTTTTAATGAGAGAGGGGGTGGAGAGATGGAGAAAGAGAGAGAGCAAGAAAATGAGAGGCATGGGGAGGGAGAGTAGGTTGCGGTTTTGATCTGGGGGTCCTGCTGGAGAAAGGATGCACAAACACCCACAACACACACACACACACACACACACACACAGAGGAACGTACACACATGCATGCCCGCACACAAATGCACCCTGTAGAGCCGAGTATGAGGCGGATGCCCGCTGTTTATTTTTTTTTTTCACTTCCCTCATCTCCGTCTTGTGAGAGTTCAGCCAAAGATTTTGTTACTTTAGTATACATCTCAAACTCTCACATCAACCTAGCATCTCTCCGCATAAAAGGAGTGTATAGCTTCATGCTGCTTTTCTGTGTTGGAGCTGCTCAGCCTCATAGACCTTAGGTTAATGTAGGACAGCCCCCAAGTGTGAAGATGTGTAAAGCTATATATTTAAATCTAGTATGGAAAAAAACACATTGTCTACCTTCAGGGATGAGCAAAAAATTTAAATTGAAGTCAATGGATTAGTCCAGATTTCAGTGTGTGGAATATTGAACAAAATACTGTGTATGTGTGTGTGATCCATACCTGCTGCTATCAAGTGTTCGTTTATATCAATTTAAAGCGAGGAAACTGCTTTGTTGCAGGTCCTCCAGGCCCTCGACGCCTGTGCATCTTTATGAAGTGAAGCCATAACTTCCACCGACTATCGTACAAACCCTTTCTGGTTGTTGATCCCTGTGTTTGGAACCACTGCTATAACTAATTTTGCCATTTTACTGTAGGAGAACATGTGTTTGCATATTTATATGCATATTTGAATGTATGTTTGTGTGTTTGAGCATGTATGGCATCCATTAGTACCAATACGTTGTTTTGTTTTTTTTAGTTACTATAGTTACTTGAACAGATCTTTTCATCTCTCCCTTGTGAATGATTCTAGCAGGCAGAAATTCCCTTAAGAAAAAAAGGGTCTGGATTTATCTGAGAGTTCGCTGCCATTTGGAAATCACGTGCTATGTCTGATACATTCTGGAGAAATATGGCGCTGTTAAAAAGGGTGAAGTCGGCCTGTGGTGTCGGGATGTGGTTTGAGAGCTCACGCTCTCCTCTCTGCCTTCTCTCCCTCTCCCCTCGCTGTTTCCTGTCACCCTCTCAAATTGGGGCCAAGGCTGGAAAGCACTGGCTTTTTTTTTTTCTTTTTTTTTTTTTCAGGAACTGTGTGACATCTTCACCGCCACCATTTGATTTTTCTCTTTCTATATTTTCACTCATGTGTCGGAATCCACCAGGAGAATGGAGGGGAGGGTTTGACTCGTTAGTGCTTTCAACTTTACCATTTTCCACTTTGAGAGTTTTCTATGAGCTGCTGTCTCTCATAAAAGCCCTAGTTTGTCTATCTAAGGAGTGGAAAAGCAGGAGGAAGATAAATGTCAGGAAGACTATTTCAAGCTGGCAAAGCTTAATATAGGTAGAAAAACATAAATAACAAGCACCAAAACAACAATTTTGGATGCCAGTGGTGTGATGTACAGTATTGAAGGAGCCGTGAAAGGAGGGAAGAGATGACTTTTAGGCTGCCAGGGAGAGACATAAATTTACCCATTAAAGTGAGAACTCCAGTGTGTGCCTCGCAAAATGCTTGACGTCCAGTTGATACTGTCAATGTTTAAATAATACTAATTAATCTCCATTTATTGAAACATGTAATTAATCTCTATCTCACGCTCTCTGGCTGTCTCTCTGTCTCCCTCTCTGTCTCCCTCTCACTCACATTTAATGGAACATGAAAGGGAAACCCAGAGAGCAAACGCTGTGTTGTGCTCCTCACGGGGAGCTCATTGAGGGACTCACATCAGAGGAGAAGACAGGCAAAGAGACAGACGAGTGGACATGTTTTGACAAACAGACAGTTGGCCCAAAACTCCTCCCTAACTTACCGCTCTGTGCCTCCTCGTCCCTCCTCTCTCTCTCCCTCTCTCTCCGTGCGTCTTTGAACTCAGGCCTTCATTAACAATCTGCTGATTAACAGGCTTGGGAACACGGGGGGTAGACGGATCAGAGGAGGCGAGATGGAGGGAGGGGAGAGAGACAGAGAGAAAGAACAAGAGGGGGATACAAGTTCGAGGGCATGTTCAGACCAACGCGTACAAATACATAGTCCCCTCATTTATTTCAGTGAGGCTGCTGTGGTTGGCACGGCTGTGGCACAGATGCATACAGTTCTGGAAAATATACATATAAAAGGTTGTCTGTCAAAAAAGTTGAAGCTGGCTTAACTTTTGCAGTGTCATCCTGCAGTGAATCAATAACTATACATGCAAGCAAACAATCCTGGTAGATTACTTTGTAACATAAATGCCATATTTCTGCTGCTCTCCTCGCCATAAGACGAAGGATAAAAGGATTGTCTCTGTGATGATTGTCGGGACTTACAAAATCCTTCTTCATCGTTTTATAAGCTTTTGGGATGGCCTTTCCAGAGTCTTGATCTCAACATCAGTGAAAATATGTACAATGCACCAATGCAAAAGTCAGAAAAATTTAACAAATCTGGTTGAGCTCCACAAATTCCACTAAGAGGGGTCAAAGATCTAACCAGACTTTGGTCAGAAATGTATTGATGGCTTTAAGAAGCATCAGAATGAGGTGAAAAGGTCTGTAAAGGGCCTGCAAGCAAGTTGTGGCAATGCTGTATATGCATTTTAAAACCCATTTTTTTGTGAATCATTCAAACCAGTCAAAAAGCAGGAAAAAAAGCTGCCTTTATATGCATGTTCGTTACTAAGGCTATATTCAGACCAAATCCAGCAATCCGTCAAAAACGGAGCTCTTTCTGTTCATCTAAACGAGGCCTGTCTGTTTTGGCTGTGGCAGCGGCTGCATGAAAATGAAAAAAATGAAGCCGGATGCGGGAATAAAAAGGATACCAACGGACGTGGAGTCGACTGCTGTTGTGTTGTCGTTCAAGTCTGCATTTCGGGTTGGTAACATTAGCTGTTGTTGTTCAAGTACCTTAGTGGATAGTGGGTAAATGCTAACAGTAAAGTCACTCAACCCTAACTTGACGTCACAGAATGGGGCCGGTTAGGTTAATTATATGACACTTCCACCACCGGAGACACCTGCCGGACAAACCTGCTGGACAGCCCCGTGGCGTTTCGCCGGATCACTGGATTTGGTCTGAATACAGCCTGAGTTTATATAAATTTGTATGTATATTAGCTAGGGCCAGGCAATATACTGATATTATTTCTATATTCTGTTTAATGTAAGATTCGATTTTGTCATACAGTTTCTATATCTTTACTTCCTAAAATGGCATGTGTTGTCTTATTCTGGTTTTGAAGGCTGCATTTCAGTAATGTGACAAATTTTCTGAACCGTACTGGACTGTTCTAATGTGGCTTTGACATATAAATTAATATTTAGAAAAACATTTGTGGAAAATAATTAAATATATTGTGATTCAACATATAAGCTGAAGATGATTTTTGGTCCATGTACTGTAGCTCAACCTGAATGCAAGTGCACATTCCTTATAGATCATTCTTTACCTTTAGAAAGAGGAGAAACTGATTCTCTTTCCAGGGTCATTATATTCATATACTGAAGCAGCTACTTTGCAGTCATATGGTTTCTAATGACAGTTAAAAAATCATATATCAGTATAAATCAAGCCAACTTTAATAATAACATTGTGCTGTTTTTAGATTGAACATTACTTAAACTGATTAAATCTGTAAACCTACTTTTTTTTGCTCTCTTTACAGAACATTTTTATGTAGAAGGGGAAACATTAATTTTTGAAGAATCACGTTTTAAGCCTTTCCTATTCCTATTAATTATGTGATGTATTTTCAATATTATGTTTTCATTAGAACATAATTACCTGAAAATAAGAACAATCATGTTTTCATTAGCCTAGAATGACCCTTTATTACCAACAGGAGGAGCGGCTTCTTTTTCATGTAATCCACCATGTTGCAGCTGCTGACATGTTTGTACAGTAGCCCAGAATGGACAAACCTAACATAGGGCCATTTGAGGAGAGTTTTTGTTGTTTTTTTTTTTTTCATTTTAAGAAGCCCTCATTTCTTTTACACGCTTGGTGAGAAGGATTGTATTGTATATGTTGCAATCTGCAACCTCACTGCCAGATTCCACTAAATCCAACAAACTGGTTCTTTAATTAAAGTGCATTTAAGCATTAAATAGGTGGACACTGGAGCACTGCAGTCATGAGGCCTTTATTTATTTATTTCATGTTTTGCTCACTTTCAACTCAGCAGCTGCTCATTTTTTGTTTGTTTTGTCCATTTTTTTATCTGCATACTGTTCCTTGATTCCCTGATACTCCTTTTTAAAAAAGTTATTATTATTTATTTATTTATTTATTTATTTATTTATTTATTTAGTCTGTCACTGATCTTGACTGCGATGTAGAGTTGTGTTGTGGATGACATTTTGTGATTTTTGTTTTGACATTTTAGAATGGAAGGTCTTTATGAAAATGACCTGAAAAATCTAATGCAGAGCTGACATAAACAGCATTTTCAAAATTTGCCCACTCAACATGACTGCAGCTGTTAGAAATGAAGAAGAATGCATTTCTGGAAAACTCAGAGAGAGGGGGAAAAAGGAAGAGACACTGGGTGAGACGAGGAAAGACAGGAAAACGCAGAGCAGGAGAGACAGACAAGTGGGGAGAGATAGTGCAGAAAGTCGTTGTGATGGGCAGAGACAGAGAGCGAGAAAGCTCATTTGATGGAGAGAGAGAAGGAGACACTGACAGAGGGAGAGTGCGAGGGATGGGCCTGTTCTGAATTAATCACTGCTCTCATCAAAAGATGAATGTTTTCCCGCTCTCCCTTTGGTACCCAGCTCGCAAATAAGAAGAAAGCCAGTCCAAGGAATAATGAATAAACAAATCAACAAATAAGCCAATAAATAAATGAACAAATGTGACAGAACTCCTGACAGACAGATTACGATCGATGTACATTCAGCAGTGTGCATTTGCACGCATGTGTAGAGTTTTCAAAAATGCATTTTTATTTCTGTGTGTTACGGTTATGTAACACACTCCTGGGTAAATATCTCGGAAGGAGCTAAATTTTGAGTGCAAAAACCATAAAGACAACAAAAGTGAATCCATTTCACTGCAGCTTAATTTGCCCACATCACATTTACGTGGACATAAAAACAAGAAAAATTTCCTTTAATTGTATCAATTGTCCTTTAAGGAAATTTTTTTGATCTCCCTTAGTTAGCATGCGAATAATCTATGATCAAAAACTTTTGAGACAGTTCCTGTTGCACACAAACAGAGCAGTGCAGGGTAATGGGCATGAAGCTGTGCAAACTTGAGTAAGTATTTCAAGTTACATCACTTGATCATCTTCGACACCTTAGTTACACTGGTACATGTGCATTTGCAATTTTCCTGGCATCCGCAGAAGCAGCGGCGTGTCGAAGGATGTCCGTCAACAGGCCTGGGATGAAGCAAACTTCATGTCCAAGATCATCATTGGTGCTGAAAGTCGTGTCCACTGCTACGACCCACAGACCACAGCAGTCCTTACAGTGGAGGAGCCTGCAGTTTCCAAGACTAAAGAAGGCGCATTAGGTCAGGAAAGCAAACAAGTGCGGGGGTTGTGCACACCATAAAATCATCCCCAGAGTCAGACCTTTAACACAACACCAAACACCAGCCTACTGTAAAGTTTGGAGGCGTCTAAGGGAGCACATTCGGTTCCTGGAAATCAAGCTAGGAGGCTCCAAACTGGCATTTCTGATGGTCTTGTGACTTCTGTAGAGAAATTGCTTCATTATTTGATAACTGCTTTCCTTTAATAACTGCTTTGACTTAGTTCATACTGTTTCTCAGCTTTTCCGTGGCTTAACGTTGTTACACACAGCAACTACTTCTAGCTCAATACTTTGACTTGGAGAAACTCTCCCATATCATGGAGATCTTCCTGCTCGCGAACTGG
Organism: Naso thynnoides; assembly: GCA_029783665.1. Lineage (NCBI taxonomy): Eukaryota > Metazoa > Chordata > Actinopteri > Acanthuriformes > Acanthuridae > Naso > Naso thynnoides. The sequence continues at coordinate 9,359,078 of JAQLOL010000025.1, read as the reverse complement.
ACTGCAAAACCTCTCGATAATTTTACAGTAATAAGGGATGAGCACAGGAGGTACAAAGGATTTGACTGAGGTTTCACAACTGTGGTGTTGAGTTAACAGAAATAAAAACATAAACTTAAAACTAACATCAACACTTAACTTGTTTATAACTTTGTTGCCTTTCGATTTTGCCCTCTGTTCTTCAGCTGGGTTGTAGGCTGCATATGGATACGTATCCATGCTGCATGTGGTTTGGTTGTGCTAGTTTGGGGCTGTCAACATGCTTTTACTGTGTGTTTCCTGCTCTGCGC
>JAQLOL010000025.1:9312248-9332127 GCA_029783665.1 Naso thynnoides | reverse complement strand
GTAAGAATGTGACTATGTGTGTGTTTATTTCTGTGTGTATGTGAGAGAGCATGCCTAAATGTGCATGTGTGTGTATTGTGTGTGTGTGTGTGTATGTGTGTCTGTGTGTGTCTGTGTGTGAGAATGTGTGTCCACGTCTCATTCTTCTGCCTCTGTTTCCCCTCCGGATCTCATGTATAATTTATGGCACCTCTCATGAATATGCTAATTAGCCAGCGTGCAGGGAGAGGTGAGAGGGCTTCCCCTGTTCTATTCTTACATTCGTCTGATGAGAGAGGGAACGAGAGAGGGATGGAAAACAGAAAGGGAGAGAGGAGAAGGAAGAGGGGGCTTGGAAAGTGTTTGTTGCTGCTGGATAGGAAAGGAAATAAGCGAACGAGGGGAAAAGAGGAAGGGCAGAGAGAAAATGCTGGAAGGAGAGAGTGTGGAAATACATTTATGAAATCCTCGGCATTCGACAAATAAGCATTGTGGCAATATGGACGGCGGCAAGCCCATGTTGTGCTATATTGTGTTGGAGACAAATGAATCACCCATGCTGAGGGGACGTGCAGAGGCGAGATTGGAAGAGGTAGTGAGAGAAAGGGGGAGATGAGAGGGGGAAAAAAGAGAGAAATAGTTGTCATTGTTCCATCAGCATTTCACTCGTGTTTTTGAAAGGCCAGACAGGCAGGCAAATAGGACCAGTTTCAATTCCAGTTTCAATTGCTTCTCCCATAAATAGATGATAGGTGCCAAGTTTCTGAAGAGATGCTGAAAAACACCCTTCTGAGTGCCGTTTTAGACAAAGGGAAGAATAGGGTGATGCAAGCCCCTTCGCACTAATCAGATAAATTGCGGAGAAAGAGAGGTAGAAGGTAGAGAGATTAATCCAACAGCAAACTAGCAAACTAAACATCAAACGCTTCGCCTTCAAAGTTGCGTAACATGAAAAACCCTTTAAACCACATCAAAACCCTCACAGACAACTGAGGGAAGATCTCACTCTCCTTTCTTCCCTCGTTCTCTTGAACTGTCTGTCAGTCTATCAGCAAGCATCTCTCTCTTTCTCTCTCTCTCCATTTTTTTGTCTCATATTCAACCTCTCTCTCTCTCTGTCCTCCTTGAGTTTCTCTTCTGTCTCTCTCTCTGCCATTCCTCCTCTGGAGTTCAATCAGGAGGCCTGAGTCTCATGTGAAATGGTGCATGACATGTAGTCTGTGTGTGTGTGTGTGTGTGTGTGTGTGCAAGCATGCAATGTGTGTGTACATGATGTTTGCATGAATGCATACAGTGTGTGTGTGTGTGTGTGTGTGTGTGTGTTCCCTCCTGGCACCCTCTGGGTAGAGAGAGCATTCCAGCGGGCAGCTCATGATTCAGCATCTGTCGCCCTGCTTATGTAAGAGAGCAGACGCAGCCTGGCTGACTGCATTGACTGGCTGACTGGGTGAATGGCTGCGTTACGGAGTGACTGACCAACTGACTCAGTAAACAAGTTGATTTACTGGCTTTTAAACTGGCTGACTTGACCAGCTGGTTAGCTGTGGGAATACATTTTTAGATTGTGAAGCTTACGAAGATGAGATACTGTCTTCATAAGCAGTTTGGTCAATATAACCTTTTCTGTTTTTACACTCAGGAAGAGGCACAGATTGAACAATTGAGTAAATACAGAAAACAACCACGCCCAAAAGGAATGTAGACTTACTGTGTGTTAACCGCAATGCAAAGCAAACGTCTGAGGCCACTGCATACTTGTGAATGGAAAGACGCAAACACACACAAAAATGCTTGGGAAAGATGTGTTCATACAAGTTGAAGATGTCAAATTGAAAAAAAAAAAATGTGCTTAATTTTCTGTTTAGAAATAATTCTAATCAGTCTTCTTGTTGCTAACAGGGTTAGGCAGTAACCCATTACTTAGTAATGCATTACTGTAATTTTATTACTTTTCCCAGTAACTAGTAAAGTAAGGGATTACAGTTGCCAAAACAGTATTTATATTACAGTTACATATACAAATAAGTCAGTAGTGACCGTGCTACTAGAAAGGGCCATTTGCATGCTGACACTGACGGTGCTCCTGATCTTGGACGAAAATATCTGTCCTCAGATGTCTTATGAAAATATTTCAAAGCAGATAGTTTTGGGAGCTGTCAAAACAGGTTGTACGTCTTTTTTAGAGAGTCGGTTGGATTGCAAAAGTAATATAGTAAAGTAAATAATAATGTAACTAATTATTTTTGATACAAAGTAGTAAGTAAAGTAAATGTATTAGTTTTATAAGGAGAAATCAGTAATAAAAAACTCATCACTGTTTCAGAGTAACTTGCCCGACACTGGTTGCTAGTACTTAAGGTGCTCAATTACCACAATGTTTCAGGATTAATTTCACTGCATGTCCCTTAAAGGGTCCTAGAAAAAAACACTGTATGTTTCCAGTATTTCCAGATTTTGTTTTCAGAATTTTTTATTTTTGTTGGATTTTTGCACCATTGTAAAAAAAAAAAAAAGCACTATTGTAATTCCAATAGATCGTCAGCTGGACAGTTTCCATATGCACCCCAACAAACGCAGTAAGTGGATCTGACAGAGGATACTCTCATGTTTAGGCGACACTCCTTGTTTAGAACTTTTAACCAGAAACAGACTGAGCTTTTTATTTTTTCCAACAGAATATCACACTGTATGCTACAGCCACAAAGTTTTCAGCAAGTTGCATCTTGCATCTGCTGATGTGGCAGCACAGTTTTGTGTCCTTTCATTCACTGTAAATGCTGTGATAAAATGCTTGGAGAGGGAAGAATAACCCTGATTTTTATTGCATACACCTTTTCGCAATTTCTGCAACATTACGGGTTTTTTTCTGTGTCCATCTCTGCACTGTCAACTATCTGTTATGTTGCTATTCAGTCCTTGAAGTCCTGTGAGAATTAATTCTCATTTTCCCCTGTACCAAACCAAAACAGGCATCCATAAAAAATAAAATTGAAAAAAAATATTCATCCCTCAAATTTATGCTGGAATTTGCAGGCAAAAGGCAAGAAAATTGATTAAAATCGCAAACTGTACTCTGCAGAGAGAGATGGAGGAAAGATAACTTCATGAGTGCAGATCACCTTCAGGAAACTGAGGCTCCTCACTGATACTCCCACTCGAAATATAAACCCTCTTCTATATTTAATAGTTTGTGTTCTGTCTTATTGTTTTGCTGCTGCAATGACCCATTTGAAATAATAAAAATTAAACATGTTTAAAATAAACTTAATGATTCAGCTGGCCTAGCTTGGTTGTGAAATCTAAATTCAAACGTCACCAATTTAACAACCGTGGTTGACTCACCAGCTTAGTGATGCCGACCAACTAACTAACCATCCTCCTGACAAGACAGCCGCCAGGCTAACTGATTCGCTGGCTAACTGTCTGGCAGACTGATAGCTACACTGGCTGCCTGCATGTCTGACTAAAAGTCTGATTGGCTGGCTGCCTGGCTGGCTCGCTGGTTGGAGTCAGGCGAGCAGCAGAGCAAGAGAGAGACGAGAGGGGTGCACAGGGGCAAACCAGAGTTCATTACAGTAAACTTGGAGAGGCAGTGGTGACAGGCTGAGAGAGGGTGCCGAGACGGGAAGAAATTGAGAGTGACATGAATACTCTGAGTCCCCATGCAAATAGATGCAGTTACCTAGATGGCCCGCTCCTTATGCAGACACAATAGAGTGCAATCACAGACACACATACACAAAAAAAATGGAAAGCAGCCTGAAAACACACATACACACACACAAACAAAGAAAAGCAGTCAGAGTGTAGGTACACATGTACAGTGTGCATAAGGCTTGTTCCGGCTGAAGGTTGTCAGTGGCCGCGAGCACAGAGGACCGACTGGACAGAGGTGGTGTATGAGTGCATGCATGTGTGTGTGTGTGTGTGTGTGTGTGTGTGTGTGCGTGTGTGTGTCTAAAGACTAGAAAGGAATGAAGAATGGTGAAGGAAGCTGAAAGAGAGGAGATTTGTGTTCAGCCGTGTGACCTTCAGTGTTGGGCTTTGGGGAAGATCAACCTCTGGGAGACATGGGCGGTTTGGCAAAGTCACTCCTACACAGGGCTCACTGGCAGACAGGGTCAGGCCAAACAAACACACATAAAACACACACACACACACACTCATACACAGGATCGCAGAAGCCCCCCCACACACAACACACACATCGCCAGGCTGCAGCAGACTCTCAGTCGACAGATATGAGGTGCAATAACACTGAGTGTGGGCACACATCCAACAACACATGCACACATGTAGACGACGCTCTCGCCGATTCACACATCTTACATTAGTGGCCGCAGACAGAGGGAGGAGGAGGAGGACTGAAAATAGAGGAGGAGGAGGAGGGGGTGACAGCAGGAGTGAGAAAGAAAGAGAGAAAGAGAGAGCAAGAGAGGTGTCGCCTCTCCTCACTGATCCCTTATGCTAAGAGGGATTTGCATACATTTTTAATCAAAGCAAATTAGATCATAACCAAATTAAATCACGCTTTCCAACCGCCCCCTTCTCTGTCTGCCTCCTGTTCCATCCACCCACCTATTCCTCATCATTTAATTATAGTCACTAATAGGTATTGTTAGACAAAAAAGAAAAAACAAAACTCTGCACACATGGAGCTAATTGACAAAAAAGTGCATATGAAAGGTGTCTTTGTTTGAATTAAATATCGTATATCCATCCAGTAAGAACAGAAGTGGATTTCAACATATAGAGGACAAATATAATTTAACATTGGCTGCAGAGTTGTGTCTGTTTGGGCAACATTTAGCGGTTTTGCTACTGTGACTGTCAAACATGTACCAACAAATACGTATAGCAATAAATCAAAAGAAAATACGCACACAAGAAAGAACGCATGTTGGCTAACAAAGCAGTCATCCACCAGACACTAGACACCTCCTCCCACATTCCTCTCCACACCCTATGCTGCTTAACAGATTGGTATCAGCCCCCATTGCCAGCTATTAACCATTGCACAATGTCTTCCTCCTGCTGTCCAAAAGCTCCACCACCACCATTGTCACAAAGTCCACCTCTACATTGCAAACATCTACAAACATACTTTGTCAAAAATCCAACGAAAAATGCACTCCAGCACGCACACACCTAGTGTTTGCATTTATGCACACACATGCAGCAAACAGACACACATGTGCATGTTTAAGTGCATTCTCTTTCGTTCTTTCTCTGTCACACACACATGCACGCGCACACACAAAGGTGCCTGCAGGCCTATTTGAGATGCAGGCTCCAACATCCCAGTAAATGATATTAAAAGTCATATCATGAATAAATCAGCAGGCAGGGTCCTAACGTCTCCTCCATGACACATTCACATACAGTAGACAGTAGACAGAAGGAGAGGGAGATAGAGGGAAGGAGCGCTCATGCTGCGTTAGCTTGTGATAGTAAAGTCAAATTTTGTGTATGCTGTTCTAACTGGAGGTCCAGTATTAAACACACAGGCTCATATGAGTCCAGCTTGAATCTCAGCTGAACAAAGCGAGGACATCTCGTTGTAGAGTCAGCCGTGAGATTCCTCATTTACATGTTAAACTCACCTGGAGGCTGGCTTCTGCAGCTTCAAGTCATTTAAGTTCCATTAGGATGAAGCAGAGTTCATGGAGAGACTTTCAATTCCGACCTGAGGGAGAAATATGAGACTCAAATCCTGGAGCTATGAACTGTAATTTCCACAGTATATTTGGAGGAGGCCTTGTAGATTAAAGAAAAAATTCTAAAATCGAGGCATTTTAAATCTGAGCATGTAAGCGGTGGCTCTAATGCTTAAAGGCGTGATTACTGATTAGTAAAATGTTTTTCCCATTTAAGTCTACCAGCAGTTGTTGGAACTACAAAGACAACTTGAGGCATCATATATAAGTGAATTAAATTTGAGACCAGCACATACAAAAGTCTGCCTTTAAAATGAGGTCATCTGAGGTGATATCTCCAGAGACAGGCAAGCATCTTCTACCTGTATGTCATGCTAACCCTCAATACTGTGCAATATTACTGGAGGTACAAGTGGTCTGGCCGAGAGAGGACTTTCGGGGCTGATACGAATACTAGGAAGCAAGAAAATTCTAATATCCCCTTTCCTTAGTTGTCATTTTCAGGCTATAACAGTAAACATACTAATCAGAATCAGAATGCCTTCATTGTCATTTTAAGCTCTGCGTACAGTCAAATTACTGGTGCTACTTTATGGTGCAAATCAAGCTTCAAAAACATAACAACACAAGACGATAGTAAAAAAAAAAAAAAAAAAAAATTAAATACAAAAATAGACACAATTTAACTAACAACCAGTAGTCTGGCACAAGGCAGTAAAGTGCATGATGGTTAGCAGCAACAATGATAAAAAGTCAGAGGTTTTGGGAGGTATTTTTTTAGAATTTAGTGCGCAAATTGCTTTTGGGAAAAACTGTCTTTTAACCTGGTTGTGCATGTCTTGGTCGACCTGTAGTGCTCCAAAGGGCAACAGTTTAAAAAAAAAAAAAAGTGTAGCACATGTTGTGTCATTCAAGGACGCTGGGAATGTGGAACGCCTCAGTGAATGAAATGTCAGGTCGACCCTGCCTGTTTTAACAGCTTGAAATTTTTAGTATAGCTAAAGCATTCAGTTAATTAATTAATTTGTTGATCAGTAGACATTTAAGTTAAAATTATTTGACCATAAATTTTCAGAAACTGTTTCAGCTTCTCAATTAGGCTGCTTTTTTCTGTTTTCTTTTCAATTTCAAATTACTTTGGGTTTGAGGATTCTTTTTTTAATTTTTTTTTTTTTTTTGGTAGTTTTGGAATTTTATAGACCAAACTATTAGATTCCAATCAGAGGACATTGGCAGCAGATTAATCATTTCCTTCATAAAAGTAATCATTGCGTGCACCCCGAATCTGACTGCAGACAACAATATAACAACCAGGAGACAGGCATGGATTAACAACACCTGTAAACTTAGTAAGAGACAGTAAATGTTACAGTTTACACCTGGAAGTCAGAATGCAACTGAGACGCTTTGTAGTTAGGTCGCACCACCGTGATACACACTCTTCACTGCACTAAAACAGTGTGAACACATCCATGTGAATATAATTGTGTACTTGCATTAAAAAAGTGAAGAACAAGTTATTTTTAGCAGCAAAAGAAAAATCGACTTGTTCCTAAATATAGATCTGATTTCTTTATTTATGCAGGTGCTGAATGTGAAGGATGCTGAAAGAATTGACAAACGCAATCCTCAGTTCAATGCTTTACGACTCAGACTTTAGACTTGCAGTCTCAAGTTGTCCTTCAGGGGTTAATCAGCTTTCACTGACAATTAGGGTAAAATTTAAACAAGTTTTGGAGAATTTTTATCGAATATATTTCAGAAGTGTTTAGTATTTAGGTTATAACAAATTGATGGATACAGTCAATTTTGTCACTGTGCAAATAGAAGTCCACAGTACATTAAGTTCACTTTAAATGCCATTGACAGTGAAATCTGCATGTTCTGTACACACATCTTAAAGTAACTTCTCTCATTCCGTGATAGTGCGTCATTTCTGGGAAGGTTGTAGCTGTCAAGGAGATGTATTATGATATCCGGACCTCTACCAGCCTGTCTTAGTTTTATGAAGGCAATATTAAAAAAGACATTTCCTGGTTAGAAATTGCAGGAGAGATTGGCTGCTCGGGTGATAAATCAACTAAAATGACACACAAAAGACTCATGAATCTAGTGCAGCGCATGTTATTCACTTTGCATGCAATATTATGCTTCATATTATGTGCAGTGAGGCTTTGTTCATGCCTCACCCCTGTTTATGTGTCCCATGGGTGCAGCGGGGGTCAAATGGCAATAACAAATAAGCTTTCGACTTAACTTTTCTGTAACCAAACTCAAAAGCATTTTGGTGTTGCCCAACAGCAATGTTCATGTGTGTTTTTTTTTTCATCCATCGACACTAGGTGGTTTTCAACTTGTGCTTTACATTGTCTGTAATCAAAAAAGTATATTTGTTTTACATATCAGTATGATAGAGGTGACAGGCCAAGTACTGGTAAAGTAAAACATGTTATAGGTCCATTTCTATGTGTAATGGTTACAGAATCTTGCAGCAAATATCTGAGAGGTTTTACAATGAGTTTGAGTGAAATGGAGGAGTCCACTGGGAGACATGTGTACTGTGTGCTAATGTGTGTGTGTGTGTGTGTGCGTACGAGTGAGTGAGTGAGTGAAAAAGAGAGTGTTGAGTGGCGCAGAGAGCAGGGAGTCGGCTGATGGGCAAAGGCATGCTGCCTGCAGGTTCAATCTGCCCGCGAGTCAGGCATCAAACTTTCACATCCACACATCAATTATTCAGCGGCCTGCATTGTCAGAGTGTTAGCATGCCACAGCAGCAGACGACAAACCCGTGGTGAGGAGGGAGAAGGAAAAGCTGCGTAGGGGAAGGGGAGAGAGGGGAGGACCAGTGAAGAAAGAAGTCGATGATTTAGATGGAGAGATTGTGGCACGTATGAAAGATGACACAAGGGAGGTGGAAGAGCCACTATAGAAAGAAGAAGTCAAGAAAATAGAGGAAAACTGAGTGACTTTTGGAGTTAGTGTATGAAACACTTCAGACGTGAAAAGTTGTAGCTGCAACTGTGTTGTACTTAAGGCATGTTCACATAGGACTAAAACACGAAGTGAATTTGAGCATTCTTAGTACATAAAAAGTAAATTCAGACACGTGAATAGATGCAAATTTGCAAAGGTTCAAAGTTTTCAACTTAAGTAAGCCATTTGCGTGACGCTGTCCCGAAAGCCCATCAGCTTTGAGACTGGTCCAACATAACAGACTTTCCACACCTCCAGATGATGTTATGAACCCACACAGGAGGACATTAAGTTAACCTGGGTACAAATTTACTTCCAGTTCTACGTGAACACGGTGTAAGCCTTACCATAAATATTTTGACAATCCAGCAGAATATGATTCATCCACTGTTCACATTATGAAAGTCTGGTGGAATCAAAATTATATTTGTTACAAAATCTCATGGTTTGTTCATGTTGCATTCCCATCACAAAGAAGCTAAAATGCCATTTATTTTAAAGTTAACTAATATCAGGTGGTGCTGGAACACTGCAGAGACATACATTCAAGTCTTGGGAGCTTTGCCAAATGCTGAATTCATGTCATATCAAAATTATTGTAATTATGACTTTCCAACGTCCAAGTTGTAATTACGACGGGGACACTGAGTTTTCTGAAAACTCCACTAAGTCTGACTTAGCAGAAAAGCCTGAAAACCAAACAAATATAGATTACTCACACCAGCTAAACACCATCGTTCAATGTAATTAAACTCTGCTGGATATGGAGATTTAATGTCAGTGTGCAGTGTTTTAATTTTGACACAAAAAACTCTGTGTTCATCCAACTGTCTTGATGACGTCAACACTCTCTATCTTTCGTCCATATAGACGTGGAGACAGTGTGAGAATGTGTTGCAAATGAGTATGGTGGGAATGCCAGAAGAGGGGTAGGATGCAACAAGGGGGCGGTGTGAACCTTTGTTTATTTCGGCTGACAATCGAAGTGTTTGTAACTCAGTGTGTGAAGCACGTCAGTCTACATCCAGTCCAACAGAAGGAGTGAGCAGTGACAAGATCCACAGTCCAAAAAAAGACGTCTAACAGGTCCTTATGGTATTAAAGCCAGACACAAACCAGGCCTTAAACTGAGATTTAGCAGTCTTATGACTTTATTGCAAGCCAAACTGTGAGATGTGGATCTGATGAACTTGAGTAATTTTTTTAATATTCAGACTGTGTTACAATAACAACTGCTGAATTGCAGGATATGTCTTTCATGTGCACCGCATCAATGTACGTCATCCATGTACTCTGTCATATTAGCAGATAAAACAATAAAATGACACAATAAACCAAGCCCTTGCAAGAGTAGTGTTTGTGCGCGTGAATAAACTTCAAAAAGAAGAAGCAGAAGGGAGTATGTGGACGCAGTCATGGGAATAAAAAAAGAGCAGAACTTAGGGTGCTAATTTGTAAATACAGTATATCTTGAGGTCAGTATTTATTAGCATGCTAACCCTCCCTGTTTGTTCGGGTTCAGCACCAGTGATTGCGCCGAGTGGTGTCAACTCTGTTCACTCCAATGGCCAAGTTTTTTCACGGCAACTTCCAGATTTTGGAGCATTTGTTCAGTTCCTGGAAGTTAGCATCAACACTACGGAGTGTAATGGAGCTGCAGCATAGCAGACCGATCTTGATGCACTTTTAAAAGGTAAGATGTTTTAAGAAATCAAAGTTTATACTGTCAGCACATAAGTGGATAATCGCCCACCAAATTTGTAGATTTAGGGAACATTAACAGATAAGCTAGGCTAACAACAGATTAGTTGGGTGCTGACCATGGTGCTGGACTAGTTTAAGAAAGTGGTTAAGATGATCAATTTTTTTCCCCCATATGTTTAAACAGAATAGCTTTACGGATTTTCTTGTAAGACATATTAATGAAACATATCGGTGCGCTATACAAACATTGTAAATCAATGCATTAATTGACTAATAATGACAAAAGATCGTAACTCTGTCTCTCCATACAATGCATTCCTGCGGCCCACCAGAGGACTTCCAGGAACTGAAGCTAGTCAACAGTCACAGTAAGTGACGTAACGATCAAGAATTTGGGACTTCTGCTGGCACCACTCTCTCTCCTATACTGCTCTGGGTGCAGCATGTCATGCTGAATTTCTATTGGTTGCTTAGCAGTAGGGTCATAGCACTTTCACTTTGTGAAATAGTCACCCCAAATTTCTGACACTGTCGGTAAAACGTCTCAGACTATCTTTGGTCACAAAACCAGGACAAAGACCATCTGTGGACTTCTCTTACAGTGCAATGTAGGACCATGGTGTTGGAACCAGGACCAAAGAGGGCACCATGTTGAGTCATCAGGAACGGCTTAAAATCACACTGTGTGTAGCAGGCTTTACGAAACACCTTTACAGAACAAAGCAATAATCAAAGCAATTAGTTACACCTGTGCTTTTCCTGACAGGTCAGAGTTATCATCAGTAATGCCCATTAGAAAGATCCCAAAGACAGCTATTAGATTAGCAAAAGCAGTCTTTTCATGGTCCAGTTGTTTGGTAAATGCCAAGGTTCAGGTAAAAACTTTTCACACCAGTTGAAACAAATTATTTTAAAGGGAAAGTTCGCCCCAAAATTAAAATTTTGTCATTATACACTCACCTTCCACTCCACCTTCCTCCATGTAGATGAAAGGTCGCTTCAGGACTTTTCAAGATTAGTTTGGATGAGCAGTATGGAGGCATTTTATGGTTTATTATGTATTTTTTCTACTTTTGAAAATTGGTCACCATTCACCATTGTTAAGGAAATGACTGCAACGCCTTTTATCTGTGAAACTCCAGCAGTGTTTTGTGGAATAATAAACTTCACCTGACCTCCCATTGGCATGAGGGTGAGAAGATAATGACTGTATTTTTTTATTTTTGGGTGAACTAACAATAGAACAAAGACTCTTTTGAACTAAAGTAAAAACAATATTATCAGCATGCAAACTACCACCACAGCCTACCCTCACCAAATAATGTAGCTGATCATGGACTAATACCTAATCGCAAGCTACTGTATACATCTCTGTGTATATGAAAGAATAATAAGCTAATGCTTAAAGAGAAAAGAGCTGCTGGAATATAGCAAACAAGTCAGCCTTGTTTATTTGGTACCTCATTTCCAAGAAAAAATTGCAAAATTTAACACATTTCCTCTTCTCCCAGCCCCTTCTCAGCTGTTGTGTTTGTCTTACAGCCCCTGCACACCCATAGTCCACCCACAGGTGCTTTTACTTAAAGTAGACCTCTGGACTGTGTTAGTGTGTACAAACTGGCTAGACTGACTTTTCCCTCTCTCTCCCCTATTAGTTTTGTTGCACCTGTTACTTAACCTGATATCACTCCCATTGGTTCATAGAGGTTTGCGAAAAAATTCCCAGCACAGATCCACCTAGAACCTAAAGAGGTCTAATCACCGAGGCTGATTGAAAACACCTGTGTGGGTGTGCAGGGACTTTGAAGCAGATGTAGTTTTATATACACTCCTCTGCATATTCCAGGTACTTTCCTGCTTAAGCAAGTTCTTGGTAAAAATAAATATGGACAAAATGGACTCTTACTTACAGGAGACAAAGAGAGGATGTTTTAGAGAATGGGGGGAAAAAAGGAGAGAGCACACAGAGTAGTCTACTGTTCACATGTCTGCATGATTCATTCAGACTGTGGGGGCATAGAAAGAAGAAAAACAAAGGTGAATGGGACAGGAATAAAACAGAAAGAGACAAAAGTGGAGAAAATAACAGTTAATGGACATTAAGAAAGAACATCCACAGCAGCTACACCCCTTTGCCCTTCTTTTGCTCTCTTTTCAATGCTTAGACTTTATGCTGCAGCACAATTCATTGATTTTCTCATACTCACCTATAAAGAAAAGCATGGCTGATTTTGACTCTCACAAATTATAACGTGACATTTGGTGGAAAATGCAATGCAGATGCCAATGAGGGAGATAATGAGAAAGGGGCTTAACACCGCTGGAGTGGACTAGAATGGCTTTCCACAGCTCCACAACTTACTGCATGGCTGACCCCGATGTCAGCGTATGTCACTTCTCATGTGGAAAAGGGCAAATCGGAGCGTCGGCATTCCATCGAAACTGAGATCTTTTGCTCCTTCTGCAAGTATTGTTCCAAGGCGCAGTTTGTGAATGACGCTGGGGTTTTCAGCTGATGGTGCACAAACACACATGTACTCTAACAGTCAAGTCCATCTGCACATGAGAGCGCACACACACATATGACATACGCTCACACACACTCACACAGAGGCATGATTTCCCACTTGTGTGTGAGCCATCAGAGAGAGAGCAGGGAGACGACTGACAGCCAAGGCAAAGTGCTGATGGTAAGCAACATTCTCCTGGAATTCTCGAAAGCCGGGACAGGAGGGAGAGTGTGTGTGTGTGTGTGCGTGTGTGTGTGTGTTTTTGTGTGTGTGTGTGTGTGTGAGTATTTGCCGAAGATACACACAGAGCTTTAAAATTCTAATGAATGACTTTTTACTGCTTATAAAGACAATGACTTGACAAAATTATTTTATAATGTTCAGTTAATATTAAAATAGAATGATTTGTTTTAACTGAAGTAAAAGAAGGCAAATAAATATGAAAATATAAGGAAATGAAACCACAAGATAATCAAAAGACCTAACTATAGAAAAGAAATACATAAATGAGAGTATTGGGGACTGGAAGGGGAAAACAGAGTTGGAAAAAAATAGTAAAGATCCAGTTTTACTGTAATTCCTCAGTGAATTTGGTCTGGATGTGGATTCCCTAAAAATAACCACAGTGGCAACAAGCCTCTATCCGTCCTCGATATCTGACCTTTAACGTTTCCTGTGCTGCTGCAGGGCAAGTTAGTGACCTCCCCCTCCTTGTGCTGCCTCTGAAGACACACACACACATACACCGGATGAAAACGTGTGTGTATAATTGCACTTGTGAAGACCTTCACAGATCAACCTCTAACCCCAACCTTCACACCATACACATTATGAGGCCAAGTGTCTACTACATAACTGACTCCAAACAGGTCTTCTGTACACAGAGCCGATTAATCTTAAGGGGGAAAAAATGCCCACAAATGAAACAAAGCTTATTAGGGACCTGGCTTGTCTAGACTGTAAGTTAAAATGTAATCAATTTAGCATGTTTGCAGTCAACCTATCAGCACAGAGAGCACTGGCGTTGGACATCTTTTACAAAAAAAACCAAACGTGTTTCATGCAGCGATGCTGAATGTTTACAGACAAAATTTTAAAATTGCCTATTTTTATAAAATTTGCACATGGCAACTACTACTGTAGTTAATTTTAGGTTAAGGTTAAACAAATACTAAGACAGTTGAAAAAAATCACCCTCATGACAAATGTTGTCTTTCGTCTACTATGTAATAGGTGCCCTTGGATCATTAGAAGATTACATGTCCGTGGTACAGTTTTCTTTGCCTAGCCAGGATAAGTACGCACATGTATGAAGATGCAGTACCAGCAGGGGGCGATATTGATGCCGGGAGCAAAGGACAGACAAAAGTAGAAATAGCAAAAAAGGTCATATTATAGACTGATAGTCAGGAATTTCACACGGGATACAAGAATTTGAATTTCACTTGAAACCAAGAGTGATAGTTGACAGTTTTAGGGGAGTGGTTATCATAACCCAAACCTTGATTTTTTAAGCCTGGTGCACACTGTATCTTGTCATAAATCCAGCTCATTCTGTATGAGTCAATCGTCTGTGATGTGAAGCCAAAGGTCTAGATTGAGGTCCTCTCATTTTTACAGTCCGGTTATCAGGCACAATTTTAGTGCTCACACTGAATGTCTAGTCTGCTGTTCTGGCTATTGACAATTTTCAATAAAGTTTTGTTTGAAAGCACACAGGGACAAAAGAAGAAGAAGAGGAAGTATTGGACGACGATGACAAAGAAGAGTTTGTTTGCTAGCTATGCCACTAACAAAACAGAAATGTGCTGCATTAATAATTTGTGCCATCCTGTGTGATGAAATGTCCTAAAAAAGAGGCGTCAGCACATATTGACACGGCTGGTGATCGCTGTTCGTCACTTCAGGCAGGCGCAGTGAGAACAAAAGGCTCTGATCTCTGCGAATCGGCTCTTGGCTCTGGTTCAACAAAATTTCTGACATGTCAGAAATTCATCCAATCAGGGAGTAGCATATTGGCCCTAGCTCCCCCCGCACACTGCACAATAAAAGATGCACAATGACGTTGGAAGTTGGCCCGACTTCAAAATGAGCTGTGTGTCTCGAGATCAGGTCAAAAACAGGCCGAGATCGTACAGTGTATGCTAGGCTTTACTCAAACCAAGCAGTTTTGTTTTTCTGTAAGTTTATTTTGAAAGTATAACCAGACGTTGCATATTTTTATTGCTTACTTGATGGGGAAACAAGAACATAGTCTTTTCAGGACAACACGTGTGACTGACATGGAGGACGGGTGGATATCTTACACACGTTGGTGTCATGCCAGGTTGCCATGTCTGTAGGACAACAATGCTAGAGCCAGCCTCTGGTTAGCTTATCTTACTCAAAGGCTAGAAACGGTTGTTGTGTTATGAGTGTGAAAATTTCGTATTGCAGTGTTTCATTGGGTTCTGTTGGTTATGGGAGGCTAGCTCACCCTCAACACTGCACCTGTTTTTACAATCGAGTTGTTTTTCCAGAGTGTGAAAACAAAGTTAACCGGCGACTGATATGCAGTGTCTGTCACATGACAGGGGCAACAAGCCTCACATAAACCCCCCAGCAAGAAAGCAAATAATTTTTGCCAGAAGGTTAACCTCCTTTTTTAAAGCTTCAGTAGGTAGCTTTGGGGTAAATATCAATAACTTTTTGTGTTCTTTTTGGAAAAATGTCACAATACCCAAAGACAGCTATTAGTAAGTGATATGGTCTGAGAATATCGCAATCTCTATGTTTTTCCGTGCCTCTGTACTCATGATTTGTAAAAATCCTATTGCTCCCATTCTATCTTCCCAATCAATGATGCTCTCTGTATTCTCTGTCCTGATTGGTCAGTCCACGCTACACTTCCTAGCGACAGGTGACATTAGTGCCTAATACTCTGACTTGCATCTGCCGACAGCAGTGTCTGCAATTGACACCGCCAGTCGGCTCGAGCTCAAGCCACTTTACTCCACTGCAACTTTCCCTGCAACCGTTTCATCTCGGTTCAAACTGGACTTAAAAGAGAGTGACAACAAATGAAATCAAACACGAGCCGGTGCAAATGGTCGCAGTGAAGTTGCTTCCCAACAAGTCTTATGCTACAGCTAATGTTAGTTTGCTAGCTAGTTAGCAGAAGTTACCAACTGCAACTTTAAGGAAGGATAATGGCTACAATTAAAAGAAAAGATGAATTGCAGGTCTGTGACAGAAGCATAAACTCCAGTCTTCAGTCTAAAAGTCAGACTCAGAAGGCCTCGCATCCAGCAGGCCTATCCTGACCTCCACACCTTTTCTGGACTTTACTTGCTACATTACAAACATTCAACTGTACTTGCAGCAATGTCAGAAGAAAAATAAGAAGCAAAAGAAGTCTGTGAATTTTGGCTATTGATGCAAATCACAAGATACAGACTCATCCAAAATAAACACATTTTCTATAAAAATGTTGGATTTGCAGACAAAACAATGTACCACTGTTTGATTGAGACTGGCGGGAGGAAGTTGTCACCATTTTCCCACAGTCCTGTCTACCACCCACCACACTGCCACCTAAATTGTTCAACAATGTTGTGAGAATCTTGAGTGCATCTTTTTAGGTCGTAAGTTTCCGGTTTACCGCGTCTTCCCCTCACTACATTCTTTCCCACCATAACTCCTCACCGCCAAGACGTGCCCTCTGATGT
Source organism: Naso thynnoides (assembly GCA_029783665.1). Classification (NCBI taxonomy): domain Eukaryota; kingdom Metazoa; phylum Chordata; class Actinopteri; order Acanthuriformes; family Acanthuridae; genus Naso; species Naso thynnoides. Next base: position 9,315,597 of record JAQLOL010000025.1, on the reverse strand, counting down.
GGTCAATGTTCAACAAGGAATCTAAAAAAAAAAACTAACCTCAACCTAAACCTAGCTCTAAAAAAAAGTCTCCATGCGAGGGGAATTTTGTGTTCAAAGATATTTCTCACATTTCTCTCAGGATGTTTTATGATACAAGAATACAAACAGAAGCAACAATGCACACACATGCGGACATATACACTCATTATATAATCCTATTCTTTTCTCCTTTGCATGTGTTATCACGAATAATAACCATCCTCCACATTTGCTTTTGCCTCCTCCCTCTCACTGTCTCAGTCTCACACACACACACACACACACACACGCGCAAACACACTGACCGATCACATCCATTAGACCATCCCTGATATACCTCATGTGCAGCGGGCCATGCGCATGCCAACACAGCGTCTTCATGCAATCTTGATCTTGAGTCACTCAAGCAGTCAGACGGAGGACGTGGGGAACAGTGGAGAGGAGAGGGAGAGCAGGAGGGGGGCCACCACAGAGATCATTTATATTTCATAGACCTCTCAATTAGTGTCAGTGTTCACGGGTGGGAGGTTGGGGAGCGGTCCCTATCTACTTGGCCTGCCATTCTGCTTATACTTGGCCTGCATCATCCATCCCCCTTCCCAATTCTCTCCCCCGTCTCCCCTGTACACAATAGGAGGTCTGATTTAGGTTCACATCAGGGCTTTTCAACTAATAATGAACGATATGCCACTGGGGATTCCTGACAGTGGGTTTGATCTGATATAATTTCTTAAATGTGATAATTGTGTTATTCTAAATGTGAGAACACGGAGGATAAATAAAATCCCACGGGATGCCACATTCGAGTCAGATGTTAACATTTATCATGGTTTTCATGGTGCACAGATGGCGAGGAAGGCTTGTCATAAAACATTAAATGGTAGCAAAACGTGTAAAACGGCATCGAAAATAACAATCCCAGATTAGCCCCTCTGCATGTTTCCAAATCATATTATTCATTTCAAATCTCATTATCGTAAGACTTAAGTGATGTGTAAATTTATAGTTCAAGGTACGAGAAGCTGCACATTTTTGGGAGATGCAGAACAGTCCAAATGATCTGGATTAGCACCCTCTCTGCCTTTCTAAGTATACCTCTTATGTCAACATCCCACCTATAGGACAACGAGGATGGTTATGTAATTTTACTACCAGGGGCAGAATGTTCGACTCATTCATTGTTTCAACCCTTCCTGATCCTATTAGACCCTATGAATAACATATTACATTATTCCTGCGACTTATCTGATTTATACTGACATATATATTGCAAGCGATAGCTTTAGGCTACAGTGGCATGCATTTAAGCACTATCATGCTGAAGTTAATGGCTTTTTGTGATTTCAAATTCAGCCATGCAGAGATGTCATTTAAATAAAAGCGGTAATTGGAAGCTACAGTGAACTAAGATCACATGTTAACTGTAAAAATTCATGGCAGCTTTGGCTTGGCTCAGTTTACTTGCCAAAAAGAGTGTTAGTATTTAACATTTCTGCAAATCATTGATACATTAACTTTGTTATAGATGTAACATAACATTTCTACAACACATCAAAAGTGAGATAGTTCGGTTTAAATGTAGGGTGATATGAGCCTCTTTTCTTGCAAGAGATTGGAGGGAATGGTGTCGCCATGACAACAATCAAGGTTGAGCGTTTCAACCAGATAATTTGAGCCATTTTAGTCAGAACTGTCAAGTTGATATCCATCTGCTTGGGAGATACAAGACAAAGATATATGATGATCATGAAACTGACATTACAACTAAGTTGGCAAAAAGCAACACCAACAGTTGAGTTACAGAGAAGTCAATAGTTTTTATCTTATGGCATCATGGTTGCATTACACTAACAGTGATCTAAAATGCAAGGCCTTACATTTATGCAAGAAGTTAGCTTTGTGTCTATTTAGAGAGGTTTCAGTTTAGGTACGTGGTTGTCTGGATCAGGAGATTGTTATTCAAAAGTGACTGGCAGACAGCGTGATAAAATTTGCGTGTCTGGGCTCTCACATGTTCATGAATTTCATTTGTTTTAATTAGTAAAATGTGTCAAAGTGCACAAAAGGAGAAATTCTGTCCCTGCTGCAAATCATAGTTTGCATGTCGCAAATTTGCAGAAACAGGCCCCAGGTTATCAGCACCCGGATGTGGTTCTTGTTGGTCGTGTGATTTTCACCACAATTGCCCTAGTGGTCTCTTCATTTCAGTTTTGCATTTTTATTTTTTCCAGTTAAAACCTCAAGTGACATGTTTGTAGTCTGAGGGAGGTACACAAGTGAAGAAGCACGAGGAAGGAAAACAAAGATAGTAGATGGAAGAAAGAATATGGCTAAAAAAGCAACAGAAACACATATCAATCTTGATTCTTTTCATGTTTTCAAATATACTCTAGTTTGACATTATGTGTACATAAATGAAAAGTAACATGGCAATCATGTAACTTCCTTTGCCCATGATTATGATCCTGTTCCAAACACTCATTCTAGATGTCCTTAGCTCTTCAACCTCTTTGCAAGAATGCTTTCATTTCCCACTGATTTCTCTCAACAGTTGAAGATTTGCTCGCTGTGCTTTCAGGGAGCCTGGACACCGCTGCATGTACTTTGTCTGCTGGATAAGCTCCTCTCCAACAGAGGAGAATGAGCACAACAAGTAGTGCCGAGTTCATACACCCCATATTCACTGCTTCACTTTCACTTCCGCATACATTTTGAACATTATATAATCTGTCGAAATATTCTTGCTCTACGCACACATTACTCCTCATTGACTACTTGCCTGTTCAGAGACCAGAAAGCGATCAGGAGCCTGGATACAGTTTAAGGAGTTTATTATGGTGTTTTCTGCCAGTTTATATCTCAAAACAGGCTATTACTAAAAACACTGGGCACATAAACAACATATAACAAACATCTGATCATAACTGAGATACCGTATATGTGCATATGTAATTGTATACACACATGATGTGGGAACCATGGGAAAAGAAGGAAATAGACAGAAATCACAAATCAGGAAAACAATACATTTTTTGTAATTTTCTGTAAAAATGTGTATTTACACAAAGAACACTTTTGACTTCAAACATCTGTCTCTGTCCTTGCAAGCGCTGCTTTTTGCTGTCTCCATGAGGAGAGTCTACTCTTTCTCTCCTTCTTTTTCCCTGTCTGCTTCTTAACCCAGCTGGAAGCTCCAGCTGCTAGGTTATGGTTTGTCTCATGCTCCCCTGTGGCTCATTTAACCAGGGAGAGGAGAGGAGAGGAGAGGAGAGGAGAGGAGAGGAGAGGAGAGGAGAGGAGAGGATGACAGATGTATGCAGGACAAGGT
>JAQLOL010000025.1:9280697-9302135 GCA_029783665.1 Naso thynnoides | reverse complement strand
GAACGCAACAACAAAACAATCACATGTGGCTGATACATTTTGAATCATGAGATATATGAGAGTCTATAGATCTGTGAGGAGGTGAAGTCCCTGAGTCCAGGAGCACAGTATATGGGTCAGATGTGTGATCTATTGATCCAGAAGGTAGTGCAGTCCACAGAACCAGAGGCATGTGCAGTCTATGAATCAGAGTGATCCTGGGTGGTCCAGACAAGGATCCTGGGCCACAAAATCTCCCATTCTCCATGGAAAATGGTGACAGGTAATCCCAACCAGGATCCTGAGCTGGATGGTCTCCACCAAAGATGTCTGCCTGGAACTCTTTGAGTGATCCCCAAAAGCCCTGCAAGGAACTTTCATTTTCTGTTGATAGCAGCAGCGCATGTGGGCAAAAGTGGTAGACGTACTCCAATCTCCTCGCCAATGGTCTCATTTGCAGATATAGGTAAGATGTGAGGCATTAGTACAAAATTTAGTGTTTCAAAACCAGTTTAAAGTTCCTCAGAAGGACAAAGGTAATGAATGACCACATGAGAGCTGATCTTGTCAGTTAATAGTAATCTTAATAAACTGGTTTAAAAAGATCCAAATAATTTGGCTGTACTTTTGGTGTTTTTTTGGACTCATGAACTCTCAGTCTAAGTGTACGGTATACTTGAAGTGGGCGTAATTATATCCCTGTATTCACCTGTATGTGAATGTCAGCAAGAACATAATAGTGTAACTGAAGAGTATTCAACATTTTAAAATCATATTTGTAAGAAGAAAATGTTGGTACATAATTAAAGCCGTTTGTTGGCCTTGTTCTGGAAAAATGTCCTTCGAGGGATGTTTTTAGAAAGGTTCAGCTTAATTCCAATTCTGAATGTGCAGAACAGATATTAATATAGCACAACCAAAATCCATCACATCCACCAAAGCTTACATATATAAATTATCGGCCTATTCTCCTTTGTGATTGGTTACATAAAGGAAACCATGAGGTACATTCTTTTACCTGAATTCACTTCAGCAGTGTACCTCATTAAAAAAATTTCCTGTTAATAAAAGTGAGCACATTCACTGTATGTGTGCATACGTCTGTGTGCCTGTGCATACCTGTCCCATGGGATTCTGCATGGCCTCGGCATAAACAGCTCTTATCTCCTGCGATCGAGTCTGACGCTCCAAAGCTGCTGCCATCAGCCACAAACTCATTAATTACTCTTTGGTATCAAGCCGTAATTAGAGACACCAATCAGGCCCCGCTCTGCTCCCCTGTCTCACTCAACACCCCCCCCACCCCCCCGTCCCTATTAGCACTCCACACTGTACCCTGTTTGCTAGTGCGCTAAGCTAGTTGCTGCACAGTAACACAATGCTGAGATGAGCTCCCCCATGTGTGAGATTAGGCTGCGTGCGGTTAGATAGGCGCAGGAGAGGAGGGGGGGAGGGAGGGAGGGGGGGAGGGATGGGTGAGGCGAGCTGGATGTGTGTTGGGAGGAAATAAAGGAGGACAAGAGGAGTGAAAGACCGTTAGTGTGGTGAGGGCGGGGAGAAATACAAGAGGGAGGTGAGGTGATGTTGGTGCTCAGGAGGAGCATTAATTTGACATTAATTGTGTCATCACTTTAGGTCGCTCCCCCTTCCTCCTCTGCACACACACACACAGACACACAAACACACACCTCTCTTCTTCTCCCACTCTTGATGAGTGGATCATTTGCAGATGAGGAGAGAAGAGATCTGATTAGATCTGTCTTGTCTGTCTACCCTGGAAGAGGGTGAAATGGGGACAACAGGAAAGAGGTGGGAGATTGGAGGTTTGGCATCATTAAGGACAGTGATTGGTTTAATAAGGCGCAAAGGAGAACGATAGATAGGAGGATTTCCTGCTTGGTCATTTTCTTTTAATCAGGAAAAACTCAGCAGCCCTGGACACACAAGGGATGTTTGACTTGATTATGTAATCTGTTTTATTTTCAGGGTTGTGGCTTTGATAATCTAATAGAGTGTAGCCTATATTTTTTAGAAAAGACTACTGGGCCTTGAGATAGTTTTAAGTCAAACCTTACAGCTGTAATTCTTAGTATATTAAATGGTTGCAACAACTGTTCTTAAAGCCAGGGTAGGCAGTTTATTTTTGGTGTCATTGGGCAAAAAATCCACAATAACCTTTCAGCATATTGTAATTCAAGTGGTCTGAAAGAACACTAGGCTTCTGCACCTCTCTTTGGCTCTGTATTCAGTCTTTAGAAAATGAAGATTGTCATAGGCACAATTTGGCCAAACACGGATCATTTCAGAAAGCACGTTTCTGTTGGCTGTTCTTCGCAGCACTTCCTCACGACAAGTGGTGTCGCTATAAGCTTACTGGCTGCTGAAACAAGTGATGTGCCTTATGCTCTAAAATTGGCCTCTGGTGACTTCAAGCTGAGTTGTAGGCGACACCACTGGCTGGCTTGAGTCGACCTGAGATATACCAGTTTACACTGCTGCAAGTTTCCCTGCAACTGTTTCATCTTGTGAATCTTTGGTGTAAACTGGCCTTGAAAGAGAGCAACAACAGGGAGAGGAAGGTGCAGCAGAGTTGCTTCCTTAGGAATCTCATGTTATAGCTAGCTCGATTTCCAGTTGTTGCCTACCTCAGCTTTAAGTTCAAACAGCTTAGTTGTAATATATATATTTTTTTTTTGCTGTTATACATGTGGGTGCATTCATATGCAGCGAGCTGAACACATTTTGAATAGGTTAATGGTTTAAGGTGAGGAGCTTTTGAAGTTCTTCATGAAATGCTTTAAAATAAGTATGGACAGCAGATTAACCTGTTCTTGTTTTTCAGGGTAAGTGATTTAAATGAGCAGATAAAAGAAAAGGTTAAAACAAAATCAATGAAACAAGAATAAAAATTTCCATAAAAGAGGCGTCGACATTAAACCTTTTTATCTTGTGATTAAATATATATGCTGGTGGGGCTTTGCACGTACAGCATTAGTGTGGTCTCACAAAAATTATCCATCACTGGGCCCTGGTGAATGTTCCACATGTCGCATGTATTGGTTATATAATGACAATAACATTATCGCACAGCCCAATGTTGTTTAGGTTGGCATGATCAGATATTTTCCATTAATTCTAATTTTATATTACTAACTCTGAAATGCACATATTTCTTTATTTTTACATATATAAACCAAATAAAGTCATACTTCCATTCATAAAGGCTCGTTAGTTGTTTAGTATATCACCTGGTTGTTATTTTTGGAAGGTTTGCCACATCATTGTGTCATTGTGTCCTCTTAATGTTGCTTTTGATTGGATTGCAACTAAAAATTTATCCTAGAAACCGATTTACACATTACAGAAGTCATTAGCTAAGACATTTAAGTTTAAATGTGCAATCAAGTGCAGAGAACTACTAGTCTGAAAAGAGATACAACTCTAGAGAGAGTTCACACATAATAATGGATGAAGGAAATAGCTGGTACAAACCACTCCTGAGGCAGTTTTCATGAGTTTATATTGCTTACAGTATATCTCAGCCTGATAGTAACTGTTGGGCATCTCTCGTGACTGATTTTTGTGTATCTTCCATTGATCACTGACCAGACAGCCCATTTATCACGCACACCTGCAGAAGTTTGTCAGAGTTGATCAAGACCTTGGAGCATGCGGAGATTCATTGTCTTGTTCGGAGACACACAAGCAAGGTGGAGACTTGGTTCTTGAAAATTCACCTCCTGATTTCATGCAGATTCCCAGGTTTTAGATCACACATTACACTGCCACCTTGCTTTAGTATGCATCATGTTTAGGCTAACTTCATACACCTTCGGACAACTATTAAGTATGGTTCTGCGCATCACAGATTAGTCACAAGATCTTGTTTTAGGATTAGATCTAATTTTTCCATTATTAAAATGAATGCTGTTAACAAGAAGAAAATATGAACCAGATTATTAGACTTGTCTCAGCAGCAGGCCTTGATTTGTCTTACATACACATCATAACAATCAATTTTTTAGCTAGCTGACAAGAAACAGTTGATTGCATGGCTAATGTGCCGATATCTCAAAACATCTATTAAGAAAAACCTAGACAACTTGTTTCAAGGATGAGATGTGCCAATTCTTTCTTTACAGGTAAGGCGCAAAAAAGTAAAGAGTAGCCTCGATACCAAAAACGCAGGACTGAAAACTCTCATCACTTTTAAACAGATTGACAGGCCTTTTAATACAGGGTCAAACAACTGCTGAAACCAAGTTATTAATGTTTGCTGCTGCTGTTAAGGTTTGTGTACATTAATGTGAGGAAAATTCAAGCTATATGAAGTGATGCAAAGACCTCTCTGTGGTGTAGTTCATAGCACCTTAAAGCTAAATTGTGCATTCTGTCAAGGTTTTTCTGAAAAACATACTGACATACTGAGCCATGGTATTAATTGTACCGATGCTTTTAAATTCTTAGTGAATGAGAGCAAACTAATATAGCTGTTTTCATTACATTCATACAAATATTTCTATGTTCCTTGAGGCCAGTTTCAAGCATGCAACTGTTTACTATTGTGCTGCTCTCTGTGCACCAGTCCAATGGCTTCTAGCTCTGCTTTCAGCAGAAAATTCTCAGAGACTTCTTTTTTTCACCAACCTTCTCTAACACAACTCCTGTGCCTCGGCTCAACCTCAAGTAGGTTGTTCACCATTTTAACACCTCTTCTTTGACTATTCTTGATGTGGTTGCTGCAGATGAGAGCAAAAAGAAAAGAAAAAAATACTACAACTGAATAAAATATGATATCTTTTTATTTAGGAAAAAATTGTTCTGTTTGCCAAAATCTGTCTAAATACAATAATTTCTAAATCAAGGTTCAAGGTTCAAGGTTTTTTTATTGTCATTCCAGCTACATAGAACATGAAAAGAACATATCCTATTCAACTAACTTAATTTTTATGTAAAAAGCGCTACCTTGCGTCTCTCCAATCCAGCTAACACAGTAAGACATTTATAGCAAGAAATGCAATTTACAATTTTGACTACCACAAAATGGAAAAGTTTGAACTCCATGGTGCTCTAACTTTTGAGAGGAGGGTTGAGCGCAGTATATATATAAATAATAAATAAACCCAATAGTCTTGACTGATGGATTGATAACAGAGGTTATGAGGATGGGGTGGCTGCAGTGGTAACATGTGGCTTAGGTTTAGCTAACATTGTACCAGCAGGCTAAGGTAAGTCAAGCTAGTATGTTGCACATGCCTTCTACTGTATGCAGGCTGCCAGAAGGACTTTTTTTTGTATGAATGTATGAGCTTACGGATGCTTTATGAACATGATAATAAAATGGTTTAAGTTTAAGCTATTTCTAACATATTGCCAATAGGAAGGCATTTTATAAAAAGCCATAGCAAGTGCCAGGCTGTCAGCTGACAGGGTTGTCAGCCAAACAACATTCATTAGCTATGATGTAATAACAGCCTTTCCTGACCTTTTGCTTAATTGAACCTTCAGTGAATCAACCTCTCATTATAGGAAAACAAGTCTCAAACTGTTGATCCTGTGAACTGTGTCTGTTTCTGAAGTACATCTACAGTACTTAAAATTCTGGCCAAATTCTATTTTTAATGATAATTTTGGGAATGTAAAACACAAGTAATGGCCTAAGTTTTGCAGCACATACAAGCACCTGCTATTAAAATACAACATGAACAGTTTAGCCAGCAGTAACCCTCTTCTGGTTATCTTGATGTGTACTCTTCCAAACTTTAAACATCTGTTTTAAGGAAAAGTGAGACTTATCACAGTTTGTTTATGTGTCAGTCATGGACGTAGACTTGATTATAATAATTAGAAAGACATTCATTTGAATTATTTCCTTATTGAATTATTTTCCTTTTTATTTCACATCTACATAATTGTTTTCTTGTTTTAGTTATTGTTGATAAAGTGATTTTTGAATTTATTTTTCCAGTGTATTCAGTAGCTAAAAATAAGATTAATTCTGGTGGCATTACATCAAACTCTACCCTTCCATATGTGAATTAATCATTTCTGTGAACAATTGAATTTTACAGATAAAGCAGTTTTTCACTTTGCAGCTTGGACGGAAAGTGAGAACTGCTGAATCGTCATAAGCAGTCAAGGACACCAGTACCCTGGAGCCTCGCCTCGGTGGGTCTGTCTGTTAGCAGTTAGCAGTGTCCCCAGCCAGTCTTTAGCTCCAAGGGCGGTCTCCACAACGATATCACTGGGCCAAGTAAGCAAGGACCTGCTCCCAGATGCTTGAGTGGATGAATAATGACACTGTAACACAGCTTCTCTCTCTCTCTCTGATAATGAGGAACAGAAGAGCAGAACCTCCCTGAGGCACAGCACCTGGACTGGACTGACTTCCTGTCTCCCCTTACTTCCATCTCTCTCAGGAGATAAGCAGACACGAGTGAGACTTTAGCCATATGCCAGGCTCTCTGTCTCAGTTACACTCAATCGCACGTAGTTTGGTCTAAATTGTGAAATTATGAAACTGCTGATAAAGCTACTGGATCTTGTTTGAGCTTGTCACACCCCCAAAACATTTGCTAATTCTGCGTGTGTGTGTGTGTGTTTAGTCAGGCATGTTTAGCTTTAAATATATGCTACCTGACTCCCACTCTCCACACCTGTATCTCTTTCCCTCTCCTTCTAACTTCTTCTCCAGCAGAGAGGCTTTGCCAAGCTGAGTCAATTAAAACTGTACATCTGACTGAAAAGTCTGCTTGAGGTGTGTGTTTGTACGTGAGGTTTTATAATGTGCTTTGTGTGTCTTTGTGTGAATTTGTGGTATTTTCAAATGTATGTGTTTGAATGCGCATTATGTGTGTGTGCATAGAGGCAGGGGCTCCCCTGGGGACTGACAGTATGGCGCTCCTGTGCTGCACACTCCACTTGTGAAAACGCTTCCAATGGGACTGGGACAGCTGTGGCCAACCTATACTGCTTCATGGGTTATAACAAGCCTTATGACACACATACACATACACACCTATTACTCCAATCCTGGCAACTCTGTCTGGCTGTCTATCCTTGTTTTGTCTGTCTGTCATGAACAATCTCTCTGTCTCTCTTTCTTTGACACATGGAAAATTTCACCCTATCTCACTCTCTTTCTCATGCAGTCTCTATCACAAGTGAAGCTTCCCAGCATATGTAAGGATACAATTTTTTTTCCCTATTTTTCATTCATACAGCCCACTCTTTCTGCCTCCCACACAGCAACTCGATGTCCTGGTCAGACACGACTGCCAAGGGGGGAGTTGTCTGCATGTGTGAAAGGAGTTACATTTTTAATTGTTAGGAAAAGGTCACATTGTTGTGTTTTTTATGAAAACAACAAGCATCTTCATGGTTATATTCACACAAATGTAATGACAGAGTCTTTCTTTTAATTTCATTTATTTAACAGTCACCAGATGATGAGATACATTCTCTTAAAAAAGAAATAGACAACAAAACTGTTATTATTATTTTGAGATTTTAAAAACTATTATACAATATTCTTAATATATAGATTTTGTACAAAATAAAAGTCAGTAAAAGGGGCAAAGGGAGAGTGACATCTTAGAAAACAGAGAAAAAAAGAGGAGGGGGATAGGAGTTGACTCAAACAACTACCACATAGGAGTGACAAAGACCAATCTCTTTCATAAATAAATATAGGAAAATTAGACATCATATATAGCTCTCTTTCCAATAGCAGGGCATTGCTAAGTGCCTGCAGCATAGGTCATAACGTAACTGCTTTGTGAGGCCCATTTGCTTAGAAAATTCCACGCATTTTCCACATGAAGATTAACTGGAACCAGCGCGGCTAAAGGCCCTGAAATAAAGGTATTTACCTCAATAATGGGTCTGATAGTCTGTGCCGTGCTTGACCTTCGGCTGTAATAATAACCCCAACCACACCCTAAACCCCCCACTTTTTCTTTGTGTGCCATACTTGGTACAGACTGAGCACAGAGTCTCCTTGAGAAAACTAAAGAATAGGGGTGTCCTCTTTTTTTCTCTCCCAAGGCCAGTGAGAAACAAGCTTCAAACTTCCCTACTCACAAACACAGAGACAGTTGAGCAGAGCACGTGTGGGAGGGGTGCACGGTGTTGGAGGATAGGAAGGTCATACTGAACAGCCAACATCATTTCACCATTGAATTCCATCCTTACAATATGGATATTTCAGCGCTATCCTAGTTGGTCCTTAGAATTTCAACAATACAACAACAACTACAAGACAACAGAATAAACACACAAAAAGTGGATGTGGGTGGCTGTGGAGGCATTACGGCCCTGTTTGACATAGACTCATGCCACTCTGATTGGCTGATTGTTTTCTCATTAAATCTCTCCCTTTGCACCTATTTGAGTATTTGAAGCTCAGGGTATAAGCACTGAAAACATGGGAACAAGGGAACACAAAATACAGATAATGGCGATGATTTACATTACGAATACACTACCTGTTTTCAGACACACACACCCAAAGAGCATGGAAACTGAGGTGGATGATTGATCCCACTGTAACAATAGAAGTTTGTTCTATCCTTGTCTCCATCTTTTCCTTTGTGTACCCTCTGTGAGCAGGCAAGCGGACAGTGACATTGGCCCTTCTCAGAGCAAGACAGCAGGCAGAGTGACTTGGCGTTAATCACAGTTTTGTCTCGCTTTCTTGGCACATTAAGTCGCAGACGCGAGCGACAGCCCGGACGGCTCAGGGTGAGAGATGGGAGGACAACGCGTTAGATTCTCAATAACGACGCATCGCTGCAGCATCACTTTGGAGATTAAAAGCAAGATGCTGAATTTCAATCAAGCCACATTAATGGCCTGGTGTGAGGAATGGTCACTTTGTCTTCACTGGCAGGCAAAGAGAGAGCGAGAGACTTTGAGAAGGGGAGAGAGAGAGAGAAACTGGCACAAGAAGCCCAGGTGAGACAAGGTGAAACAGCATTTTAATTCACTAAATTGCTTGCTAGCCAGTAATGATAGAATCCATTTAACGATGTAGCAACAATATTCTCTAACCAATGGCAATAGGGCATTAACAAAATGTTACATCCAAAAGAAAAGTCAAAGCACCAAGGACCAAATGCATGAAGCTGTTAATATCAGGACTGCTGAATTAAGAATGTAATTAATTAGATCTGGTAAGGATGTGAATGTCACATAAGAACTGGTCCCAGATCACACAATTTAACTTTATTGTATAAACACATTTAAATAGTTGTCAAATCTTGAATAAGCTAAAATAGTATTTTATTACTTCATGTTTTACACTTGGTAAGGTGAGTGATAAAGAACAAGCAATCTCTAAGACTAGGAGCTAACACAAGAAAGTAAGGACATTGGGAAAAAAAAAATTACTCTCTCCACCTCTGACAATGACAGCATATGAGAAAAGGAGTCTAATTTTAATTCAATACCCAGATCTGACACTTTATCAGCAGAGCTTGTGGTTTTCTCATTTGCTGCTGTCAAATGCTGTAGCCACCTTACAAAACATGCCAAGGTCTGCCTGAGCTGCTCTGTGAATGCGTTGCACTGCAAGATGTGACCCACTTGCAATAAAGTGCATTGAGAGTTCAGTTCTCATGGTGGATGAGAAGCGATGTTGGGCAAGCACAGCTGAGATTGTCATCACAGTATAGCTGATATGAATAAAAACCTAATGTGACATGAACTAGATCTCTCAGGGGAAGGGAAATCAAAAGAGGATAGGGTGACAGAGGAATTGTCAAGACAACAAAGAGAGACGGGAGTGTTGGTCCTATAGTCTCTGTGTCAGGTCAGGAATGTCACAGTTGAGCACAGTGCTTCAGTGGGATCTGTTGTCCCAGTCTTTAGCCAGGCACCCAGCTCTGGTTACTATGGGCTTGCTGTGGACCGGCCAGGCCACTCATTCCCATCCCCATGCCCATGGTGACACCCATGCCCATACCCATGCCAATGCCCACCCCTTGGGCAAGAGAGCAGTCAAAGTTAAAATCCATCTCCTCCCCAGAGTCCATGATGTCATGGAGGAGGATGGACTCCACATCACAGTCCAAGCTACCATGAAACATGTCAATATCCAGGTCAGCTGGTAGTCTCTCATGGGGGTGAGGTTGGTGATAGCCGTGATAGTTGCTACCAATACTGCCATTTCCCATCCCCTGACCAATATGATATGGTCCATTAGTCATGCCTTGGTGTTGTGTGTCAGGGTAATGGTTGTGACGGGGGTGTGGAGCGGTGGCCACATGGCAGGAGTCCTGGGGCATGCCAAGCATACCTGCTGGGTTTGGGGGGAGAGTGGTGGAGGCTGGGAGATGGGCATGTGATGGCGGGCTGTACAGGTATGGAGCTTTGTGGTTGTAGGTGTGCAGCTGATTGCTGTTGCCTCGTGGGGTCAGGGTCGCAGCCCGAGGAGGTGTGTGGTTATGGCTCTGGCTGAGGTTGTGACCATTGTGAGTCAGGCTGTGAGGTGAGTTGTGGTTGTGATTGGTTACATTGTTGTGATTATGAGTATGGCTGTGAGTTCTGTTATGGCTATGGGCTGAGCTGTGACTAAGAGGTCCATTGTGGCTGTGGCTGTGGCCATTGTGGTGGGCAGAGTGATGACTGTGATGGTTGGAGCCTACTCCATTACTAGCCTGACCCATCATAGGATGGCTTTCCCTCTCCTGTCTCAACATCATGTCCTTGGAACAGTATTGCTGCCCAGCTGGACCCCCTGTAAGCAAACTCTGCAGGGCATTGGTGCTGGAGTATGCCCGCATGGTTCCAGAGAAACTGGTTGGCTTGTTCTCCTGAATGGTCTGCATGGGTGAGTGATGGCACAATATCCCCATGCCTGTTGCACCGTAGACGCCTCCACTATAGGGGCTCTGACCCTTCACTCCAGAGCTGTAATGGTAGACAGGGGTCTGGTGCTTATGTCGTCCAACAGCTGGATGCTGCTGGTGTTGCTGCTGAGGTGGGTGATGGTGATGATAACTGTCCTCCATCAGTTGCTCATCCAGACTGATAGCACCTGTCAGGTTTGCCAGCTGAGGCAGCTGCTCCAAGGGAGGACAACGATTCCCTGTCCCAATGGATGGAGAGCGGGCACTGTTCGGTGAGGGGTAGAGGTGAGGAGAGGTGGAACAGGACAGACCGCCTTCCTCTGGTTCCTCTGGCTCTCCCTCTGCGAGGATAGGGGACAGACGCCCACTCAGGGTTGAGGCTGATGAACTAGCCCGGGAATGAAGGTCTGTCCAAGCATCAAACTCTCCATCAGTCCCAGATGCACCTCCCGATCCTGGAAGGCCTTTCTGTGGTGGACTGCCATGGTCGGGAGAGCCCTGGAGCCCCACCACAGCAGTTCCTGCTCCTATCCCTGGACGGCCAACCCTCTTGCCTCTGATGCGGCCTTTGCTTTTTAGGTATTTAGTGCTGTTGTCCATGGAGACTGCACGCCGGCGGGGAGCCTTGCCCATCTTCCCTCCATCTGGGTTCAGCATCCACCAAGAACTCTTCCCTGTTCCCTCATTCTGCACCCGGATAAAACGCGTGTGGAGGGATAGGTTGTGTCGGATAGAGTTCTGCAGAGAGATGAGTGAGACAGACAATGATTAATGGATCAAATTAAATTTTAATTTATATCACATTACTTATCATTTGAACACAAACTGATTTTCTGAGATAAACACTTTAAATGACAAAAAATTTCAAGAGATTCATTTAAAATGTTCCTGAGGAAAATAAGAATTTTTGACATTAAACACAAAAATCAACAATGCAGACAAACCTAATCATGAACACAGCTGTCACAACTGCTCATTGATCATTCAGTCCATACATGCTGAGTCACAGAAAAAATGTGCCAAATTATCAAGTTGCATGCATAGCTATTATTAAATATACAAAACAAAGAGAAGTAGATACACAACCCTGTATGCAATCAGTGTCAACCAATGTCAGAAAATGGAAAGCACATTCAAAAACACAAACACGTTCGAAGGACAGCTACAGCCGGCACAGATGAAGACCCTGTCAGCCTCAACCAACCTGAAACGACCTGAGACTCAGTCTCGAGACACCTTCCTTATGTACGTCAATCCTCCCACTTTCATTTCCGTCAATCCATCTGTCCTCCTCTACTTCTCCTTTCAGCAAGGCTGATGTAAGCTGCTGTGGTTAGGCGTACTGTATGTTTGAAGTCGGTGCCAGTCTGGCTTAGTGCCAGCCCTGTCTCTTTTGCTCTTGTAGCTTGAATGGGGGGATGTATCGCAAGATTGAGCCGGGAGCAAGGAAGGCTAATGGATGTATCCCTCCCTCCAACATCTACCTTCACTGCCCATCTCCCGTTTTTTTCCTTGTTCTGTCCTTATCACAATCCCTCTTTCTCTTTTGTCACTGAGTACTACATATTTTGTGATTTTTTCTTTTCTTATTTTGCACACTTAATGGCATACAACAGTCATTTTCCACTTCTGCTTTCAAACTCTGTTCCTTCAATTATACAGTGTGTCACAAATTACTTTCCCATTATCCTTTACACCGGCACGCACAGTGACTGACTCTGTAATTCATAGAATATGGTTTTTACAGTGTTTCTTATCATTTACATATCAAGGGTAGGCAAATGTTTAAGGTTCCTGATGTGCAACAGAGTCTGTCATTGCAATACTGCTCTTTGTTGTGCGTCAGGCATTTTAACGCTCAAGCAGGAAAATATCAAATCAAAAGCACCTCCTGTGGTTTAAGAGTATACTGGTACAATAGATTGTTTCAGATTGAGGAGCATTCACACCTCCACCATCTCCAGTATGTTGCAGATTATTTGTATTCACACTGAATTGCACGGCAAGGAAACAAATAAATCAAATTGCAGCAGAGAATACATAAATGGGAGGCGAACTGAATTCAGGTGATCTGTGAATGCCTCCTTGGGTTATCTTGCTGTGACACCTCTGGCATTGGGTAACCATGGCAACCGGGTAAACGTGCAACAGCAAAACTATATCATATTGTGGTGAGAGTCAAGAGAGAGAGAGATGGAGGGAGAGTGGGGGATGGGGGAAAGGATGCAAGAGGAGGCGGTTGTTTGATGCTGCTGCTCCAACACTAAACAGCCTTTCATCTCGGCAGTGCAGGTCCGCAGGGGATGCCCGCTCCCTGCATCTGACGGCTTCTCTACGTGCCGCGCCAACTCCCTGTCTCACCCTGGATCATCCACCTATCATACTTCTCCAAATCATCCACATCAAGTCCTGTGCATGCCTGAATTAAAACATATGTAAGCTTTCATGCCATTCCACCACAGCCGGTTGAAAATGGGGCATCTTTCAGAGAGCTGAACCACTTCATGCTGCAACTCTATGTGACCTGTCTGATTCAAATCATGATTTATCTCTGTATGAGAGAAGAGCAGCCCCATTGAACTTGGAGGGATTTGTCATCATCCCAAACCCTCTTTATCTGATGAATCCACCTGCTACAGAGATTTGAGAGATTTCGGACAGTGGCCAGCCATGGCATCATCATCATCACGAGCTGATGGCTTTATGTCGTGTAATTTTCCACCACATGTTTTTCTTTGTCATCCTGTTTGTGTGTGTGTTTGTTTTAGGATCTAAGAATAGCTCGGGTTGCAGGTGGTTCCACTGTGGGTGTGGTTCTGTCCGCATCCTGTTCCCTGAGTCTGAGTCAGGGGCAATTTGGCCAGCCTATGGCCCTCACGCCCCCGAAACAAGCAGTCACTGCTAATCCTCCTCCATCCCCGAGTAATCCCAGACAATCCTGGGCTAATCCCAAGTTGATTCAGGGGCACTCCCAGCTGGGTGTCTCACACAGAGCCATGCCAGGTCACTACGGACACAGCGGGCAGCCTTGATACGTTATGATTCAATACTCATACAGCATAAAGAAAGTTTATGATGCGTGAAACAGTGATGCTAATAAACCCTGATAGGAGTCACAGTTAAATTATTCCTGATGTTTGTATGTGTGCATTTTAGTAGATGATTTCTGAGGCTGTAAGCTGATGTTAACCATATTCTTGATGCCTCCATCGAATCAACTACCTTTACTCTGTGTGCTGTCCTTGAGGGTTGGCTTTGCCACATTTTTACCCCTACGGGTTGAATAGAATAAAATTGAAAACTTTATTATGTATTAAATATTCATAAAATGGAAATTCTCTTTCAGCCCCCTGGCTTGCTGAGGCAGACGGATGAAGCCCACAGAAACATACAATGACAGAGAGGAACACACACATCACACGCCTGGGTCCAGGAAGCTGCTTCCTATTCAAATCATACCCCTTTAATACAATGGGCCTAGTGGAGAGGGCTCTAAATAATGAATGAACCAGTGGCTGGGCTTATACAGAGAGAGATGCATTGCCTAGTTGCATAAAACTGAAAAGATCAGACGGAGTCATAAGTGTGTAACTGCTTTGTTTTGTTATCAGGGACATTCAACCTCATCCTAGGTCTACAAACACAACTAAATCAAGCAGAAAGTGCTTAATTTGGTAATAAAGTAAAAGAGGATAATGGTAAGAGTTTATGGACTAGTCAAAGCCATTTAAGGTGAACAAGGTTCTCTTGGTTGCAGGAAAGCAATCAGCTTGGGTTCAACTCTCATTAAGGCCTAAAAATCCCGATTGCTGATTTAGATAGACAATAGATACCAAGCTGCATCATAGCCCTCTTTGTCCTCAGATTAAAAGCTTATGCTCTTTTCGAACAAATCTGAGACATTAACACTTTTTTTTTCACAACACTCAGGTGGACTAAGCAGTAAGAGAGTTTTTTATTGGCTCAAGAAAGACGCTGAAGTGTTTGAACCAAACTGACACAAATTTTTTCTTGTTTGTGAACCTGGCCCAACAGTCGACTGCTGTAGAATTATTGATGATCAGAAACAGGTTTCAGATATTCATCCATAACAAACCTTTTCCAAACCATTTATTTGGTCTTAGAAATCTTATAAAGCTTATCAGTTGCTCTACTGTTCCCCCCTTATGTCTGCCATGTAAATTCAGTTTAACAGAGGCCTGTTCAGTATTAAAAGTGGTCTGTCTAGTGTTGGGAATCAATTAAGTTAAATGGCTATCAGTGCTGAGGTTTAGCACACATCAGGTTCTGATAAACTGCACAATCCACCTGTATTATGAAGCCAATATGGGTATTGGGTTGTATCCCACAACCCCACTGTTCACACAAACAATACTTAAGCTAACGGCCACAGGCTTGTGAGTTAAGTGACTGTGCCCACATTGGCTTGGTTCCCAAGATGTCTTTAGAATTCAGGATAGATGTAGTATGGGCTAAGAGGGGGTTTATGTTGGGTTCAATGGTTCATTTGAGATAACCTGACCGACTAGCATGGGGGGGCAGCTGTGCTGGGGGTACAGCAAGGGAGGTGGTAAGGGGCGGGAATATAGAGATATCGCAAGGGGCCCCTCCAAGCCACACAAAGAGGTGCCCTCAAAATGCCCCCGACTCACCCCACCCCCACCATTAGAACCCATTTGGGGGGTTCTCCCGCTTAGACACACATGCTCACATGCAGAGGGGCAAGGAAACAGGTCAAACGGTTTATAGCACCCATCTTGTGGCGAATGTGTGCTCATTCAGACAAAACCAAGTGAGAAACTGAGGACTGTGAGTGGGGTCTGGGAACGAGCAAAAAGAAACCACTCACCCGATTCAAACAACCTCAAGGGTGAAGCAGCGTGGCGCGCTTGCCCAGCTAAGAACACAGCAGCTGTTCTTGTCGTGGCACCGGGTAAAGCCGTTTGCCACACTCGACTGGTATTACCAAACCATTTCATGCAGAATGGAGCCATTATGTATTGTCAAAGGGTATCCCTCTATGGTGCACATTCATTTGATAAGCCTAAATCAAGGGGGAGTAACAGAAGCACTAACTGTGTTTATTGTGATGCTGTTTCTGCCTGTGCAGAAGGCAGGAGGGATCAGGGGGAGGGGAGGTTTCAACACAAGCAGTTTTGTTCAGCACAGGAATGAGTTTTGTCAGCTAAGCCTGTCTCCAGGCTATTGGTGGAAATTAGCGCCGGCTAAATATTCGCTTTCCATGATTGATGTCACGGCTCGCGTAGTCCCTTTGAAGGGAAATAAAGAATTTAGAGCCATGTGGATTAATAGGGACAGGGTAGGGGGAATTTTATGTGTCTGAGGGGGACTTGAAGAGGCACTGAAGGGCCTAATGGCTGCACAGATATGGCACAATGGAGCTGAGACGATATGGTGTATCAAAGAGTGAGAGAAGACAAGTGAGACTATGACAGTGAGTACAAGGAGGGAAATTGGAAATTGTTTGTGTGTGTATGAGAGAGAGGGAGGGAGAGAAAGAGAGAGATGTAGCTATTTGCCTGAGAAGCCCAGAGTCTGATGATTAAAATCCCTTTAGGAGGCTTCTTTAAGAGAGACAGATGGGCAGACAGGCCTGTTTTTGGAATGCAATCAAATTGAAAAGATTAAAAAGGAGTCTCTTTTATTAGGAGGTGAGAAACAGTTACTTCTCTGCCACATGCCATCATCGCCTCCACCACAGTGGTCACGACTGCATTGGCATGCAAGGCGCATTACAGGCCTTGTTGGGGGAGAAATAAACCTGAGATTAGGAACGGCATCTATCTCTGTGTATCACTGTAGAGCCTCTCGGGATTGGCAGCATTTATCATTTCTTGTTGAATAAATATAATTTACAGGAAAAGGCAAAAACTTAAGGCTTGTATTTTTTATTGGATCATTACAGTAAGGACTAAAGTGAGCCTGACGAACTAAAGGACTTTTCACCAAACACTGTCCTATTACGTATAGAACTATCACTTAATCTCAACAGGTGCAATTCAAATGTGCATTCCCTTGACTGCCATTGTACTTGAATTGACTGAGTTTGCACAGTAGAGCGATTCAAGCACTGTGAAAGGTGCTCTGTATCCGACCCTATTATTCCACAACACTGCAGGAGTGCCATTTATAAAAAGGCTTAAAATGGAAAGCAAGAGTGTGGTTGTGTGTCTGGTAGCCTCAGATCAGGAAGTGGCTGTGGAGAGGGGTGTAATGGAGTTAGTAGGGGATTCCTGCCTGACTGTGCACTAATTGCATCCAATGGCTGGCGAGTCATCAGCCGTGCCCACCCTGGCGCCAAGGGAAGGGTTGGCATCGGGGTGGCAGGGTGTGGGATGGAGAAGGGCTGCAGCAGCTTTAGTGGGTAAAAATAGATGCTGACAGATTAGTCGAGCATCTGAGACCCGGATAGGGGATCGGAAAATCCGCTCTCCTGATGCCAGGGACAGCTGAGTGTTTCCGGTGGGCACAAAGGGGACACAATCTGGGCATCACGTCTGACGCCCACGCACAAAACAGGGGAGCGTAAGAGTGGGTGTGCGCACATGAGTGAGCACGTGCCACAGTACAGCATGGGTGTGGCTTTCTACTGGGGCCTGCAAGGTAGGCAGAGCTCACGCCCTCCCACTGAGAATTCACACAACAGGTGTTTGGGCTGGGCCACCTGTGGGGCCGGCCGCCTGCTCGCACTTCACACCTCGTCTAGGGAGCAAACTAACATTTTCCACTGGGCTTGCCATGCTTTTGTTAAAGACCACCACGTTTCTGGAGAGGCTTTTATAGCTCTGTTTTACAAGATCTGCAAGATATGCGTGTGTGTGCGCAAGCGTGCACAAGTCAATCTGCATTTATGCGAGCGCCTGTGTGTCTATATTTGTGTATCAGTCCATTTAATAGCCGACAGGCACAGTGTGGATTTGATTATATTGAAACCTCCCTCTGCGATATACAAAGAAACTGTCGGCCAACAATGGAATCAATGCAGGCCCCGGCTTTTTTCACACTCGGCCTTTACATAATCTCATTCATAACAATGAGAATCTCATTTCCCACATTCTAAAGGTCACTGCACACCTCTGATCACACTTTAATAAACATCATTCTCAGCGTTTAATTTAATTTCAGCAGAGCAGGAAACTCAGGCAGTCAGGCACATGGCATGCAAAATTCATCCAATCGTCCCTTTAATTGCTTCAATTTTACAGTACAGAGAAGAATGCCCGCAATCACAGCGGAAAAAAAAGATGCACAAATACCCAGACACACGGGCACATATCTGCAAAACAAACATACACACCCAGACAGGGAAAAGATAAGTGGAGTCAGTCAAGTGCAGGTTTTGGTTGAATTTTAATAATAAAAATTAAAAAAAGGCTTTAGAATAATTTTTGGACCAGCACCAAGTAGTGGCTCCACATCTCTTTGTCATCACACATTTTAACTCTCACCTAAATTGGCAAACTGTACCAAACAACCACACACACCTATGCAAACACTCACTCACTCTAACACACGTACATTGCACACACATGCCAACATGACACAAAGCCTGGCACACCGGGCACACTCATTACTGCAATGCCAAGCTACCAGTTGCTAAGGAGACCTGTGGGAGAGGGAGGGTTCCTTCTTGTTGCCATAGCAGCCAGCTTGCTCCCTGCCAACTCTCTCCCTCGGGGAGAAACAAGGCGAGAGGTGGGGGGTGAAGTGGGTAGAGGTAGGGGGCAGCAGTTTAATAGGGCTATGAGGTACGGAGGAACTTCATTAGCCATCAGTGTGCGCCACACCAACCACTGCTCCCTAAGAATGCCAACCCACATGCAACACTTCAGTCTGCAGACTTCCACTTAATCACGCACAGCCCATAGACTCCCACTTATTTGCACACCTATACAGAGAAAAAGATGGAGAACTGCATGCTTAGAATGAAAAGCAGGGAGTTGGTGGGGGGGTTGAGCATATCAGCAGGGGGAGGGGTGGAGAGGGCAGAGGTGGGTGAAGAACAAAAAGAGGATGGGGGAACAAAGGAGAGTTAGAGAGGGTCTTGAATGTGGGGGCCCACTCGGAAAAGTGGTAGGGATGTGGATAAAAGAAGCTTAGGTAGTTACAGGCTGTATGGAAGCATTTCTCTCTGTAACCTCCTCCTCTTAACAACCTTGACCTTCAGCCACATTCTCTATCCTTGAAAGCATAGAACAGCATTGAACAGCCAAACAAACATAAAATATTGTACACATGCTTTTTCTTTGCACAATACAACTGCAAAACGAAGTACACAAATGCCAAACCCAAAGTCTGTATATTGCGTTTAGGTTCAGTTTAGAAAATATGACAAGCTGTTTTTCCATTTGTGATTACATTTCTTATGCTACGTCAAAGGTAAAGCACAAGCATTTAAAATATTTTCCACTCAGTTTACATTGTCAGATTGTTTTCAAAAAATTTGCCATGCCCTAATAATTTTATAATAGATTAAAACTGAGACTTAAATAAAAAATAAACGATAAAAAGAAATGGTTGTAAAGGGAAACTAAATAAAAACAATAATCTTTAAGAAACCACAAATGAAACCCTGAACAAAAATGATACTGCGTTGTAACAAACTAAAACACATAGAATTGAAATGAACATAAATTAATCTCAGCTTTTTCTTAATAAAAAGGGATCGGGTTCATTTGTTGTCATTTTGCAACACAAAATTTTGCAAAATTGTTGCACAGTGAAAGAAACGTGGTAGCCCCTTTTTGCTACTTCATGCTATTAGAATTCTAAGCGTTTAGTAGAACATTTTGTAAATGTATTTTAATGTACCTGTGCTACAAACTGACACATTATACCTGGCCTTCGCAAAACATACTAAAATGTCTGTAGACCTCAAATGAATATATAAAGTAAAACTAAAACTTCTGAAAGAGCGAAACTCGTTAAATACTAACACTTTGTTAGCTAACTAAAATTAAAAGTAAAAACTAAAATGAATGAAAAACTGACAAAATTCAAAATGATTATAACTTTGCCATGCACAGCGAAATGCCAAAGCTTGGTTTGACTGGTTCTCTTCTTGGTATCAGGTTACACTCTGATCAGCCACCTGTTCCTGTATTCATCCTTTCATTTTAATCAAACACACACTGCAGATGTCATCACTGACATATCTTTCAATTTCTGTCGTCAGACCATAAAACTGTAAAACAGTGATTTGTTTGTGAACACTGGCTATAAATGTTACCTGTCAAAAACAATGTATGACTGACAGCATTTCAAGCTTTTCCAAACACATCCAAAGCATCTCCTCTTAGCCCACATATGTCTCTGGGATTACTGTATTCTTGTTTTTAATTTATTTGACATTCAATTGTCAATATATGCAACTGGTTGTACAATGAAATTTTATATATCCTCTTAATGTGGCAGCCCAGGAAGTATCCATGGCCGGGTAGCATTTATTACCATGCATCAGTTTGTACATTTATTCACTTAGGAAGAAAAGCATCATTAAATTTAACTACATGAGCGTACATGGGTTCAGACATATGGATGAATCACGCAGAGGAGAGGTTTCATTGACCACATCACTCAAGACTGCACTCACAAAATAACATAAATTGGAAAAATCTGAATCTGGTAACAGTTTCACTCCACAGTGGCATTTGAAGATCATTTAGTACAAGTCTGCCTTCATAATTAAATTGCTAACAATCACAAAGTGCTCAACTGTCATTCAGCAGACACACAAAAGATTCTGAAGTCACTTAAAAATGTTTGTTTTTAGCTGCGACAAGCAGCTCCATAGGTTGGTGGGTTGGTTGGTCCACAAATTCTCAACTTTGGCAGTGACAGTTTTCGCCCAAGGAAGTTGAAATTTTGCATAGGGGTCAAGTGTGTGTTTGTGTTCATGCCAATTGGCTAAAATGGGAGTGGCTTATTGCAAAAAGGCACATTACTTCGAAATTGAGTCACAGACTCGCAAAAGATTTAGTGGAAAGGGTAGTCATGAGCCAAAGGACAGCTGAATATCGGTTTTGGCTCACTGGCAAAAGGGGGGCATGGCAGAGGGAGTGGCCTCTAACAAAAGTTGCATAACTTCTACATGGATTCATGTAACATGGATAAACTTTGTAGAAACAAACAAACACACACCCACACACTTTCATTGGCCATGGCTTACCCCGCCCCCACACTTTAGCCCCACCCCCTTCCATAACTCATCAATCGTTTGTCATAGACTGTAGACTCTTGTGGGATTGCAGACATTAAATTTAATTTCTTCAATTTCTTTCTTTCTTTTTCCAAATGTACAGTAATGAAAGGATCTAACATTTAATGAGTACACTGTATTTTACATCACAGCATTTTTTTGCTGCTGGTCACGGCTTTTGCAAATTTGCTGTTTGCCTTTAACAGTTCCGTCAGGATTCATAAAAACATGACATGACAATTAGGGCCCGACCAATAAATCGGTCTACCGAAATTGGCCTATCAAAGGTATTGGTATCAGCATTTATGTTCTCCGATATGTGCAGATATTAAAACTGATTTTTTTTTAGGCCGCAAAAAATGCTTGGACTAATGATTTAAAATGGTTTTA
>JAQLOL010000025.1:9257459-9280597 GCA_029783665.1 Naso thynnoides | reverse complement strand
CTGGACTAATGATTTAAAATGGTTTTACTTTTTTGTCCAGCAGAGGGTGGTTTGTCATTTAATAACTAAAAAGTGAAGAGTTAACTGTTTTGTGAACTGACAATTGAAATAAAGTTGGCTAAAATGTAAGCTGTCCTGCTTTCATGACACATCTTTGTCAAAAGTATTTTATGACCACATTCAGCTGGTATTCAGCAGGTATAGAAAAAATTCCATATTGGTCGGGCTTTAATGACAATAACATGCATGAGAATAAACCGGAAAAATTTAATTGTTCATTTAATAAACTCCTTCCATTTTATAGAACAAGACAGCATTTTCACATCCTTCCTTTTCAAAAAAATATCAACCGTTGGTGCTAAAAAAAAATGCTGCCAACGGAGAGAAAGAAAAACAACATGTTTCAAAATTAATCCACGCTAGTGTGGATGTGTCCTCAGAAGCAGGACGCTTGTGAAAGCAAGGAGAAGAGATCTCAACTTTAGGGTCAAAGTGATTTCTGTATTCAGGAGCAGGGCTTCAAGTATTGACTGCCTGATAACCCACGATGCTCCTGGCTGCCTCAAATTCCAAGTACCAGCGTACAGTATGAACGAAGGAGAGTATTGATTTGGTTTGAATGAGCTCAGTGTGGTTATATACGGTTAAGAACATCACCCACCACCCACCTCAACCTCTCCGACCCCCGGCCCGAGCCTGACCGATTAAAAGCGAGCTCAT
The DNA here is from genome assembly GCA_029783665.1 of Naso thynnoides. Taxonomy (NCBI): domain Eukaryota; kingdom Metazoa; phylum Chordata; class Actinopteri; order Acanthuriformes; family Acanthuridae; genus Naso; species Naso thynnoides. The sequence goes on along the minus strand of JAQLOL010000025.1, from coordinate 9,279,877 downwards.
ATGGAGAGAAAATGAAAGATGGTGAAAGAAAGACTCTCCGGACCAACTGAGAGGAATGAGGAGACGGGAAACAAGAAAAGAGAGGATTTACCCCTCCCTCCTTCCCTCATTCCTCCCTCTTCCTCTCTCTGTTTCCTGAAACAAAAAGAGCCCAATTAAGTCAGTTTGAGTTAGGGTCTTCTGTGTGTGTGTCTGTGTGTGTGAGAAAAAATGTGTATCCAAATCATCAGTGTGTATGCAATAATGGAAATAGCGGGGAAACGTACTGTAAGTTGTAGAGACTATCTGAGTGGGGGCTGAGGGGGAAGAGGAGGAGGAAGGCTTGTTGGGGTTGGGGAGGGGTGAAACACTCTCTCTCTCTCTCACCCTCTCTCTCTATTTCTCTCTCTCGCTTAAGAGGGCAAAACTTGCTCTCAGCTCCTCGACGGGAGACACTGAAATATTAATCGCCACGCTCCAGCCGCAGACTAGTGAACACAATCGCTTCAAACTCCCACCCTAATGAGTGTGTTCATGAATGGCTAATGTGCACAGATGGGGGGCTGATGACTGGATAGATCGCAATGGAGAGGTGAGGGGAGGGAGAGGAGGAAGGGAGGGAGGGGGGAAAGTGAAATTTCGGCAGGGCACGACAGTGGTGGAGAGGGGGTGCAGAGACTTGCCATGACCTTTTAAGAGCCTCCTGAAAACTTAATTAAGGCTACGCTACTCTCCTTCTTTTACTCCATCTCCCACACACACACATACACACCCACACACACATACTTGCTCTTGCATGCTCTTGCACATGTTTGCATGCCTGCACACACACATGCACACAACAAGAAATTCACCATGATCTCTCGTTCTCATCCTTTAATCTCTGTTGTTTACCCCCTTGCCCTTTGCACACACCCCACTGAGCGGATCTACAATACATTTCGGGGTATACAGCTCCGAAATGACTCACGCAGGGTTTTCATGAACATGTCAGTTTCTTGGTCATGTTCCCGCACACACTCATCTTGAAATAAACAAAAACATGAGTAGACATTAAAACTGCAAAGGCAGAAGTATGTCTGTCCTCGCCCCCTGCGTGGATACATCTCAGAAAGAGGATGGAACAAATCCACAGGGCTCTGCAGAGCAAGGTGAAGCTCTTTCACCTTAAATGTCATTTACCTCCACAGAGAAGTGGGGAGTTACATCTCACCGATGGTTTGAATCCTAAATGAATCCAGCCCTGGTCGCAACACGGAGCGTGTAAGTCAAAGTGCCCTCTCAACTTGAGCTCATTCTTGGGAATGTTAATGCTTCACATGCATCTTTTATAGCTGAATCTGACCAGTTCTTTCACTCCTGGGATATATTTTCCCTAGTATCTTCATCACCGACTGCTCTCCTCATCATCATTTCAAGTACTGACGTCAGACACATTTTGATAACACGTGGAGAGCAGCAGAAATGCGGGTTAACGCATCTTCCCAAGACTCTCCATTACCATACAGGCCGCATACGGATTAAGAGCAACCAGCGTGCAGACGCATATGCATACACATACACACATAAACACACATATGCACAGACATACACATGCATACACTCGAGCATCTAATTAGAGGAGTGAGATGCTGTGACCTAATTCCTAACCTCTCCTCGGCACTCAGCATTGGGGCCTCTGCTTGGATAGGTTGGATTATGGCGGGAAAGCATGGGAATGGAAAGGGTTTGTGTGTGTGTGTGTGTGCGTGTGTGTGTGTGTGTGTGTGTGTGTATGTGTGTGGTGGTGGTGGGGGGGTCCAAGGTTTTACATATAAGCGCTGTCCAATTTAAAATGAATTTCCACCTACATTGAATATAATTACGAAGTCCCCATTTTATATCAACATGTCAGACAAAAACTCACATTGAACACAGCTGCAAAATGCTCATAATGAGCACACAATGCTGTTGCTTATTAGCTGCGTGCAGAGTGTAGGTAGCAGAGACTGACTTTCTGTAACTAAGACATCATCATGTGCTTGCAGCTAAATTTAATGTGTGACACTATATGGCATACTATACATTTTTCCTTTAAATTGCAGGCTTTACTTGGTCACAATCAGACATATTGCATCACATTTTAATAAACACCTAATAGATATTGTGGTTATTTTGTTGATTATTATTTTGTAACATGCTTTTTAGTTTTGTTTTTCTGTAGAGCTTCAGATTTTTAGTAGGAAGGATGGATACAGCACAATCATTTAACTCACTGCTCTTTAAACATTAAACAGTAGCTTCAGTTGAAACTCTACATCTGTTTCAGTAATTTTAATAGTATACTGACTTGTAATAAGGTGAATGCTATCTCTGTTTGTCACTAATCCAATCGTCAATGTGCTATACACACGTACATGTAACTTGGGTGAGCATTTTGGATCACAGTGCGAAACACTTTTCAGCGCTCCATCTCACACACAAGCAACTATCACTGATTTTGGTGAAACTGGATCTTATCTAATAGAGAAAGTAGAAAATGCTAACTGAACCCACTAGTTAGCTATTTTGACCATGCAGCTAGCTGACTGCTCGGAGCACCGAAAAGTGTTGGTGTTTACAAAGCTATCACAGGAGCTTTGGACTGCAATAAGGAGGAGGTTTTCATGCCCAGGGTGGAGGGGGGCCCAGTGATAAATGCTAGTAGGGAGCAGCACCAGACTGAGCACCACAACTGGAACTGGATGAGCTGGTGTTCTGTAGATACCTATGAAGGCAACATAATCCAGCTCAGCAGCCTCTATGATACCATGAAGGAGGTGAAGAAGGTGAAGAGACAAAGGAGGACAAAGAGGGAGGTAAGAAGAGAAAAGAAAGGCACATTTACGACAGAAACTGTAGAGGCATGAGATTACACAAAATACCAGTTTTTACATAAAGTTGCTTTATTTTAATTTTACGCATTCTGCAGACTTTACATACTTCATCCTCTCAGTTGGTTGTTGGCACATGTTGGAAGCACCTCAAAATCAGTCAAATGTGACTCATAAAAGGTGGTGTACCAAATATATACAATAAAGAGCATACTATTAAAGACTTTTGTTTCTTAACAACATATGCCAACTATTTTGGCCCTAGTACAGACTGTAAATTAAAAACTTGCAGCACAACAAGCTAGTTTCCCCGAGCAGTCCTGTCTTGACTGCCAACACACCCTAAGCAGCAAACAGGGAAACCACTGAAGGAATTGAGAGGGGAATTAACCTTTGAGGAGGAACTGCATTGGCAATGCTCACTGTATTTAAAGAAGCTGTGTTCAAGAAAGATCAGAAATTTAACTTTTCATCCGTGGAATGCTCAATGCAATTTTCACCCCTTGTCTAATTATGTCATCTAAGATGCAAAATTAAAGTGGCTTACACATGCATCACTTTAAATGACTAATCTGTAGTTTCAGTGTAGGATCTGCAGAAATAAGTTGAAAAAAAATATTTGTTAAAGTAGTATGTCTCCGGAAACATATTTGAATCTATGGTGAGAATTTGTATTGCCTTCTCATTGTCTCTATGTCCGCTTTTACACATTCATTTGTCATCGAGCTCACAGGCCAAAAAGAGACGGGTAGCATCATTATCGAGCTAGCTGTACCCTGTGATTACCTCAATGGCCCACGTCTATCCATCACATAAATATTCCTGAAGACAGATGCAGCTGGATGGAGGCATATTTACAGTAAGTGCGTGACTGTGAGCACCACTGAGGGTGTGTGTATGTGTGTGTGTGTGAGTGAGTCTGCAGAGAGGGTGATGGTCGCATACTTTCACACATACACACACAGATACACATCTGTCAGCAGCTTTGCATGAGCTGATACATGCATGTGAGAATGTGCTACACCTCTGTATGTTGTGTGTGTGTGCGCGTGTATTTGTGTGTTTGGGTGTGTGTGTGTGTGTGTGTCACAGCACTACTGGAAGGGGGCTGCAGCATTTCCGCCTGAGTGCAACTGTCAGTGGGCATCACTCAGCCTGGCAGTGTGGCAGGACGCGAGGATCATTAGTGGCCACTGAGGGAGCAGAATGGAGGAGAGTAAAGGAGAAAAGGGGAGAGAGGGGCAGCAACTGTGTGAGTCGGGCAGTGCGTCTTAATATCCGTCTTGAGAGCATTACACACACAGCAGTGCACTTGCCTCTCAGTCACGCAATCGCCCCGCCGCAGAGACCCCATCGTGGCCCCCTCCTCTGTCATTTTCTCCCCTCTGTCACTCTCCCTCCATCCATCTTACCCCCTTTCCCCCTGCATCTCTGATTGACCCTCTCTGTCCCTCCCCGCATCTCTCAAGCCGTGCCCTCACTTAAGCACGGTGCGTTGCAGCTTTTCATTTCCCCAGCTCCACATTTATCCATCCTACTTCCCTTCTTCGCTCACATCGTTCCATTTCAGCCCTTTGCTCCCATTTTCACCCACTCTGCATCTCACAGCCACTCTTCTCTTTGCACTAAGCATCATTGCTAGTTGACCTACTCTTAACTGCAAGCAAGGTGAAACAACTGTTTTACACATGTGAGACATGAGCTCTTTTCACTTTCCCTCTTTTCCTCACTCCGTCACGGCACTTCATCACTTGCAGTCTTTCGTGCCAGCCCTTCACTCTGTCAACATCAGCTTATTCATTTGTACATTGACCCATCAGTCCATCCATTTGTCAAACACTGAGTGTCAGTATGTTTCATGTTGACAGACACTGGTCCTCCCCTCCACCTTCACTGCCTTCACCAACACACTCTCTGTAGGCAGAGTGATTCCTCTGATCTCCCTCTATCCCTCCAGGTCAGCGACCTGTGCTGTGATGCCCTGTGCTGAACACCAGAATCAACATGTGTGACATTTAAAAAACAGACCAGCCTCTACAGAGCTAGCTGTGTTAGCATGAGTGCTAATTCTCTCCTGGTTTGCTTACTCAGTAGGTTCCCAGGTTCAGGGATCCATCTGTTTGCGGTGCTGTCGTAGAATTTATCACACACAGATTAAGCTATTCTGTAATACATTTGTCCCAGTGAAACATTTGTGAGCTTGGTTTTGGCACCTGCTGTGAGTGTAGTTTAGCATTATGGCCCTGCTGATGAAAACAATGCAGGCTGGCCAGAAGCCAGCACTGCTGAAAGATTGACGGTTTTTGGATGGCACAGAGTCAGGAATGATCTAGCATGTGAGAATTTGCAGGAAGAACATGTGACAGATCAGGTGCAACAGCTGACAATGTGAGGCAAATGAGTCCACCGAAGCCTTTGTCTTTTAAAAGCAGCACATGGGTCCCACTGGACTTGACACTGAACCCGAAAATCTGGTGCTGAAACAATTAAGTACAACAATTAGTCCAAATTACATGTCGACAATTAAATCAAATTATTTCATCGACAAAAAAAAAAATGCCTGTAGGTTCCAGCTTCTACAATGAAAAAATTTGCAGCTATTGTCGATCTCATAACCTGAATCCTCTCCTTTCAGATTTTTAACTGAAGTATAACTTAACTAGAAGTGTGTGTGCACTGAGTTGACTGAGAATTGTGTCTTGGGGCATGTGGGCAAGGAACAGGAAGTGCAGGGCAGGCTTGTGTGCATGAGAGAAGCAGAATGAAGGGGAGACAAAATGAAACACCAGCAATATAAAACATCTTTGTCACAGTGATAATACCAAAGAATCTACTAAAAGTAGCGTGACTGCCCCATATGTTGTCCCTAGCAGAAAGAAGATATCAAGGTGAAGCATTTGTTGATTACTTGCAGCCCGAAGTGTCCTGTTAAGAGGAGAAAGGAGTCACCGTTTAATGGTCGTATAAAACAGAATGGTCAATAAAATAAAATAAAATAAAATAAAATAAACAGTGAATTAAAGCAACCACAAGAGGTCCTTGAGCAAACAGTCATAAATGTGCATAAACATTAGTCTGATGGGTCCAGTAGTACACCGCGGACGGATACACACACTAACACACCAACCGACCACACGATCCTCTCCAGGCTCACGCTTAACGGAGATAACAAAATTAGACAAAATAAGCAATTAAAAGGTGACCCCTGATTATTAGATGTTTGTTCCACTGCTCTCTTTATTTTACACACTAAACATTTAATCTATGAATTAAAATAATCCATAGCTTAAGCAATAATGCTAATAATAATTAGCTCCAGCCCAATTAAAACCTGAATCATGCTTTTATTTTCATGAGGGAATCGGGCAATTCCAATCTAATTACTGTTCTTCATGGTCAAACAGGCTGTAAAGGTCCCAACTACTTATATCCCCGTGATTAAACAGCAAAATTTTGCCTTTGCCACACATCCTCTGCAGCTAGCGTGATTCACACACTTTTGTCAAGAACATCTACATTAAGTCCTCTCTCTCTATCTCTCTCACTCACATACACACACAGATTTCCTTGCACGAATTTCAACCTTTTCCTAATCACCATTCCAGGCGCCCAGCCCTGGAAATATCCAAAGACTGCTCCACAAACACACACATTTGTACACAAACACATACATACTCACAGCCTTGACCCCAGCAGCTTCCTCTCAGCCTCCCCTCTTGACCCGCTGTGGCACTCATCTAGATCTCAACCCGGCCAGTCTTCGGGCACGGATCACTTGTAAGGATTTGCGAAAAAGACTTCACTAAGCTGATTGCTAAAGGGTGGGGGGCAAATTACCGTTGCACAACTGAGTAAAAACCTTCTCGGGTCATGACTTGTCTTACATAATAGATTGTGTGTATGTGAACACGTGTGTGTGCGTATGTGTTCCCGAAATACCGCTCCCAACCCACCCCACCCCCGCAGCCCCTACCCCATGCCATTTACCCATTTTGCACTAATTGAGGGATCTTTTTTCAGAGGCCGTTATTGCATGCATTTAATTATTTATTTTGACGGGAAGCAATCTGGTGGCTAGTGAGGAGATTGTGAATGTGTGTGCGTGAGAAAGGGAGAGGGAGAGAGAGAGCAAGACTGGGTCAGTGTGGCTTTTTGGGTGAATGTGTGAGGGCAGAGCTACTGTAAACTAACTGTGCTGCATGTCTGTAAGGCTCTGCATGAATGAACGGTGTATGAGACATTTAAAGTGCGTGCATGCGTGTGTGCATGTGTGTGGCATCTGAAAGTGCGCGGCTTTCTGAGTGCAACGGGAGTGCACTAATGGACGTACACTTGAGCTGAAGTGTGCAGAGTGTAGCTGAAGTACAGCCAAGTCTGGCTTCCAGTCCTGCTTGGAAGCCCTATAATCTACTCTCTACTTTTCTAGCTCTCTGTACTCTCCCCCTCCATTTTCCTCACTTCTCTCTCTGTGTCATTCTACCTCTGTCTCTCTATCAATTTAATATTTTCATCCCCTCTTCATCGACAGAGCCAGCCGCCCCCATCTCCCCTCCATCGCCTTGTTATATCTCTTTATCCTGGTTTTGAAGATGAAGATACATGGATAGGAATCGTCGCTGGCTAGCATTGGACTTGCCTTTCTAGTGGGTTCCCTCCTCCCCTGCTGTGCATTGAAGAGGATGAAATAAGGGGAGACTACATGTAACCACCAGTAGTCTTGACCTTTATCAAGCTCCAGCGCCTGAGGCAGGGTGAATGAGACATTAAGAAAATGACTGAGCATTATTAACCCCTGTCTGCACACACACACATGTGGCACACTGTCTGGTCTGAATAACGGCTCTGATGCCTGCTGCCTTGGCTGGCACTTTTCTGACAGTTAAGCATAAGCTACTGCCAGACAATAAAACTCAGAATAACATTTATGCATTCGGCATCACATCGCTTTAGATAGAGAAGAGAATCGCAGGACCGGCCCGCTCTGCCAGCTCTGATTGTTTAACTCTGATTGATCCCTTGTTGAGCTCCAGCTTCCCAGCACTCCTGTGAATGCCAAGTCCTGTTGAGAATTGATGCTTCATTATAAACCAGCAGCCCAAGTTCTTCAAATGATGCATCAGCCTCTGAGAGAAAACGGGACCTGTGAGGGCCAGATGTCAACCCTGACGGCTGCAGTCCCAGCCAGGCTGCACCTCTAATGATAGATCATTTCCCCGTCTCTCTTCTACTTCTTCTGTCAGCCTCTTTTTAGGCCGTGTGCACGTGTGCACGACTGGCGCATGTGCATGTGTGGCCGTCCTTCTATTCCAGTCAATCAATGAGCAGAGACAATTCCCCGAGTGACATTTACGGAGAAGAAAGAGAGCCATTTATCACTTTAGTTTTGGGATAATAAAAGAATGACTGAATGAGCCAGTGTGTGTGTGTGTGTGTGTATGAGGGAGAAAGCAGGCGAGAGAGAAAGAGAGAGAGCTAAAGATGAAAAGGGGATTTCAAAAGCACATGAAAGGAGCAGGAGAAATGAGCGAGGGAAGAGGGAAATGAGTGATAAAAAGGCTACTTTGTGGGGAGGAGTGAGAGTGTGAAATAGAACAAGTGAGGGGAGCAGAGAAGGCCGTGAGTGACTGACAGTGGAAAAGACAGCACGAGAAAGAAGGGTATGGAAAAAAAAAAGCCTGGGGTACGGAAAGAAAAAAGGCAGTGAGACAGAGGAGGGGATAGAAAAAGGCTCTCGGCGCAGAGAGAACACGAAAGGGAAAGAGGGGGAAGAGACAGATATGGAAAAAAGGTCCGAGAGAAAGAGAGAAAGCGCGAGAGGAGAGAGCTGGGTAGACGTGCTGGGTTCATTCAGGGCTATGAGCAGACTCCGAGTTCAGACCTCACACGGTCAGCATACTAAGCACCGGACCCGGTGTCCTGACCCAGATTCATGCCACTGACATACAAATCCATTTGGGGAGGGAAGAATTTCATCCCCCCCTGCCCGACCAAACGTCCCCTCAAGCACACAAAAACACACACACCCCTTCCCCCTCAATCCCAGCTGGTCTCGCAGTCACCTCATAACCCAACAACCTCGCCTCGATCCTGTAACCTCCCCACACATATGCTGGCTCCCACACAGATTAGCTCACACATGGCTTCTCTTACACGTACACGCCCAGGAAGAGCTGCACATGTAAAGCGATTTCTTTTCAAGGTTAGTTTCCTCTTTTCAGCTCAGGTGAGCGGACATTACAGCTCAGCGGGGCGCTGCGCCCGTTCCTGACCAGCCGCTACCCGAGGTGACCTCTACAGCCCCATCCATCAGCTGCAGGCACACGGCTCAGCAACAGCATATCCAGCATCCATTAGCATAACAAGCGTCTTTCTCGAACATAATTCTTCCTACTCTTCCTCTCCTCTCCACTGCCCTGCTTTTTTTTCCATTCACCTGCTCCGATCCGTCAACGTTAACTACATTTTCCTTTGTGAGGCGGCTCCTTCCATCACTTGCCGGGACCGCCAAGCTCAGGTAAACTGATCGACGGCCCTTACACACTCTCCTTTCCCCTCCCACAAACTTTTGGCTTATGACAGGGGCTTGATGGACAGGCGGAGAGGAGCGAGAGACCCGGCACGTGGCTGCCAGTAAGGGTCCGGAGATGGAGCGTTGTGAAATACACTGTTTAGCTCGGCATATATCACTTCTTTCTCAGGGACAGGCATGGTCATATTCGTGCACGTAAACACACACATGCATACAGCCATCAATCCCTTGCATACAGGAAGAGATATTCGACGAGGAGAAAAATTGAATTAGGAAATATGGGGCACCATGATTTGTGGGAGGGGAGTTTTGTGGCTGGGAGAGAAATACAGCTTGGAGCGCACTTCATCTTGTAGCAAGAGCAAAAAGGAAGAAGCATCTGTGTTGTTTATCTAAAGCCCCCATCCAGTTACAATGACTTGATTTGAAATATTCATATACATGTATGACAAGATCAGGCCCATTATGTTGCTCTCTCGACGGGGCATCACTGAACGGACTGAATGGAAACCCATCAGTCAGTGTAAATTATATAGACAAGACACATTACATAAGCCTATAGATGGGCATGAAGAGGAGCATTATTGTAGTCTGATATCAATCATGGCAACACATGTTCTACAGTGTCATCAGTATGATAATATGCTACAGGCAATTTCAAGGATAAACCACCATTATAATATTTCACAAGGCATATAACCAAAACAAAACACATTAGGCTCCATATAGTGTGAATCACCATGGGGCCTTATATAGTTTATGTTTTACGGGGATCTGTCAGTATACATATACATTTCATATGGTGCTTCAATCACAACGAACCATAAATCATACAGCCCACACAGGCAGCATCTGATACTTATATTCCTAATTAAATAAGATTATTTTTTACAATTAATATTATACAAAATGTCGGAAAACTGTTAAGGAGCCCAAGATGGTGTCTTGAATTCGCTTGTTTTGTCTAACCAGTGGGTGCAAAATGCAAAAAGATTCCATTTTCATTGACACAAAACCTCACAAAAACAGGAAAATTACACATCTGACTGAAATTAATCGATCATAAAATTGTTGGCAACTGCACTTATTAACTAAAATTGCCAATCGACTCATTGCTTCCGCTCATGACCGGCCACGTCATCCTGCAGATTGCATCTTTGTTGGCAAACATAACATAATATTCCAAACAGTGCATGGTCTGCATCTAATCAGAAATATATGAGGCAGATCTTTGAGTACAAATAAATAGCATGTTCATAGAATGTTGCAGCTATTAAAGATGTACGCTAATATGGAATAGGCTAGCCTGAGGCCGTCTTGCTGTGATCGGGGGTTGAGCGCTGGAGACGGAGCAGAACAGAGTGGAGCAGAGCGGGCCCTGTAGTGCTGGAGAAAAAGACAGAGAGAGTCGACCCAGCGTGACTACCGCCTGCCTGAGTGGAGCAGCCTGCCTGCAATTAAGGTGGAATCAGGGAGAAATCTGCGCTGCCTTGATAATGAGCCTCGTCTGAATTATTAACGAGAGCTGTTCCCCCGGGACCCGGGCTCCCACTGAGCCCATCAACCCCCCCCAACACACCCACATGCACACAGTAACACACTCAGACACTGTTGCTGTGAAAAGGGAGAGAAATACACTCACAGCATCCGCACACACACAGACACACACACACGCACGGTGACAATCACACATTATGCACATTGACACAGATGAGCAACAAGCGTGCTGCCACAAACTGGGACCAAAAATTTCCAGCACCACAAGGACTAACACATTTCATTCACAGGCTGAAGTGAAAATCCAAAGCCATTTACAACATTTGTAATACAAACAACATTTCTCTGGGACGAGATAACTTCGTCTGCTGCCATCAGATTGAAACGGACAGACTTTTCTCTCTGTTAGAACAAGATACTTCAACATAACACTTAAAAAAATTTGAAAATCACCCAATATCTCACGTTAGAAGAACCTCTTTGATGTGTGAACCCTGTTCATTACCAAGCATGTGTGATAACTGTGGGCATTTTCTTAACAACGGCACACTGGGATATTTCATTAGTTATTAGATGATGAGTCATTTATTGTCTCTTAGTCATTTTGGCAAGTATTTAAGGCCATGAATGAAAACTGCTTTATTATAAGAAGTGAATTCTGGGAATATTATTATTATTATTATTATTATTATTATTATTATTATTATTATTATTATTATAACTCAGCTGACAAGGATCTGTAAATCTTTCTCAATTCTTGTCCAGCAAACCCATCAAAAACTATCAGAATATAATGAATATACGGACTTTTATTATTAGTACTACAAGTCACATGGATACTGGTGTCAACAAAGTGTGGCTGGAGGGTAACTGAGCAGAAACAGTTACTTTTACCCCCATTTTATTGTAGCTTTATCCCTGAAGCTCACTGTGTGTCCAGCAGCACAAGCATTTCATATAGAACTCTTGACAGAAGAAGACCCCCTTCTGCCCATTCTCCTCCCCTTGCTCGCAAACTTCAGGGCCCGAACTCCAGAAATAAAATTAATTTTAATCACCCAGCACTGGTGCAACACTCATGACCTTTCTCTCTCCCATCGAATCTCCATGGCATCAAACTTACACAGCTTCGGAGAAGCAAACACATTCCTTCCCCACAGCTGTGAGTGGTTTTGCCAAAAAATCAGCGGGCACTTACCAAACACTGCCACGCCTTCCACATGAGCCAATCGTCGTGAATCAGACAGGTTTCAAAATAAATCAGACAGCAAAACAGCACCGCTGAAAGTCGCTTCCGCTCCCGGTCAGCCCCCTCCTCCCACAAAATGGTTCACCCCACCCAAGAACAGAGTGTTCCTCCATGGGTGGTTTGAGGAGGCACAAGTGTGTTGTGTGTTTTCGTGCAAATGTGTGTGCATGAGCCAGAGGGAATAGTGGAAACCATCACCCTAAATAGTTCAATGGAAAAAGAATGACAATCTCTCCATGCTTCATTATGCCTCTCTTAGGAGAAAAAAATGAACCAAAAGGAGAGGAGTATTTAAAAGAGCAATGTCACCAAACGGCTGTAAAAAATAAATAAATAAATGAATAAATCTGACTGCAGAGCCATGGGTAATAGGTTTGGTAAGAAATGCTTCAACAGCTGAAGTTTAGTTCAACTGAGAAGTACATCCAAATTAGTTCAACCCTGTCGAATTGGGAACTTGATGGTCTCATCAGCTTGTGTTCTGCTCCAAAAGACCCAGTAGCTGAGAGGAGTCGAGCTGGAGGAAAATCCAGCATTGTTATCCCATTATCTCTGAGATAATGTGAGATATAAGATTTCTCTTAGATAAGAGGAGGCATGCTGCTTAAGGCGAGGTCTGGATCATTGGCAGGAGACTGCTAGAGCTCAAAATCGTGACAGCACAGCTCCCTGAAGAAAGACTGCTCACCTCAGTTGGCCCTTGCGCCAAAAACCACTAAGACAGAAAATATGTATAGAATGTCTAATAGATGGATGGAGTGACAAAGAGAGGCGGATAGATTAAAGAGGAGATAACACGGGTGTCTGCTCGATGGAGTGATGAAACAGAGTGGAGTAATATCAAAGGCAAAATTATATTGTTTTTCATTTTACTGTCTCCTGATTTGTCTCCCATATTTGAATGCACGCCCATGCTTTGGTAATTTGCATGTACATTAATCATTTTCAGTGAGAAATGAACTGCCACATCTGCCTGAAGGCTGAGGGAGGAGAGGCAGCGAGAACAGGCTTCTTGGCATCAGATACCCGACTCAACCTGAATATACTGCCTGAACCCAACCTGGCTCCGGCTGCGGGAGCCAAGGGGAGATGTAAGGTGCTCATAATCCTGCACCATAAATCTGTCCAGCATGCATCATATGCTCTCATTTTCTGTGTGTGTGTGTGTGCATGTGTGTCTGTCGCACTCACAAATTACTCTGCTCCCCTGAGCCAAGACGGAGGATAAAATATGAATCAGCTGAAGTCTAGGATAGTTTCCAGTCTCTGCAGATTCCCCAACCATCATCGAGCGACACGCGCATGCATTCCTGCACACTCACACACTCTCACAACAGACACACACAAGCGACCCTACACACTCAGAAAGTTTCAAGTGTCTGCACTTCATGCTAAGCTGCTGTCAAACACTCTCTGCTGCACATTTGACATTCATATCCCTCATATTTGACAAGTACTGCAGCTGCTTGAGCCTGTGCATAGTGACAGGATTACAAGAGTCTGCCTGTCTCTTTACCTATAAATCAATTAGATAAAGTGATATGATCCTGCACTGTTATAAACACGACTGCTTGTAGAGACAGCAGTTACATGCATTAAGAAGATTTGACTATACAGAGAGACATTTTTCTTTCCCTCCTCTTCATTTCCACACATGCAGTTCATCTTTCCTCCTCGCTGCTCTGCCATCTCCATCACATTTCTCTCTGATTTTAAGCTCCAGCTTTCTGGTCTGTCTGATTTCTGTCAATAAAAGGAAGCCCCACGACCTTTTGCCCTGCTGGCCTCGCACAGGCCGCTGCCTAAAAACACTTTATAAATTAACAGCCTAGTCGCTTTGGATTAAAGTGTCTGAGTGACTGCCTGGCACCCTTGGCGACCTGCTGCGCAATCCCCTGGCATCTGACTGCTCGGAGAGCTGGAAAGCTGGAAAAAGCCTGCCCTGTAAACACACACAGGGTAAACTATGTGTTGGACATCAAGGCAGGCAGAAACTAGAGGTGTTCCGATATTATTTTTTCCTGCCCGATACTGATTCCATTACCCAAACCTGCATAGCACTGTTCTGATCTGATATCAGCACATTAAAATATCAGTTCCTTTAAAATGTAAGGTGTAATCATAAAGTAGTTAAATAAAAAGATTTAAATAAAACACTATACAAAGTAGTGCAACCGCAACTTGAAAAACTAAAATTTAGGAAAATCTAATTCCTTACACATCACCTTTACAATGGTGGGTGTAAAATATTGTCAACTGTAGACATTTTGCTAGCTCCCTAAAATCTCTGCATTCTTCTTTGCTGCTCTTTAAAACAAAAATACCCCTGTAAGCGCAGCACAACTTATTGTGTACTGTTTTAGAGCGGCAAAGAAGAACTGATTTCAGGTATGTATTGTCAGTCAAAGCTAACTGAGCTAGCTGGGAAGTAGCTGGGTACTGTTTAGCGGCCAATAAATCACGTGGCATCGGATCAGTGCACAGACTGGGGTATTCGCCAATACTGACATCAGCATTTTCGGCAGGATCAGAGGCATTTTCCGATACTGGTATCGGTATCGGAACATCTCTAGCAGAAACTGACTAATTTCACAAAGTAGTTGCAATTACATACACCATAAATATAATGTCACAGGAATGCTTTACACATCTGCCCTTAAATATACTTAACACACCAAAAGCAATGGCGTATAACGGATTTTTCTATCCTATAATGACCCCTGTTGACTTATAAAAAAAACCCTGCCAACAAAACAATGGCATTATCTAACCCCATTAAAGTTCCTGAACTTCTGTGCACCTACAAGCCAATTCCCACACCAGGTTCCCTTCAATCTCCACCATTAGAGGTATTATAGTCACGAACAGGACTAGACAAAATTCTGTGCTGTCAGACCAATCAGCGGGCCCAAACACACACGCCTATGGAAGCACACAGCCCCTCCCCCTGCACTAGCCCCCACAAAGACACACACAACACGGCCAACACTGATGCTTTGTTGCAATTGACATGTGCTTCTCCCACGCACAAATGCAGTGTGCGGTGCAGACGCTTGCACTTGGATATAATTAGCAATGAAGACTTGAAACACAATCATATAGGCACAGAACCAACCTCTAACTTTAGTACAGCATCCTGCAAATTTCTATGTTGGATGAGCTTAGTTACAGAGCATGTGTAATCGGTTCACAAGGACATGATTCTACGTAACCTCCCTTCAGTTAGGATGTGATTAGGAAGTCATGACCTGAGAATACTGCTGCCTTCCTAGAAATCAGAAGCCATTAGGTATTTATAGGAGCTTAATGGTACTGTCTCTGCGTACTTGCTGTCTAGTAACCATCATCAAGCCTGCCTCACATCCCTTGCGATACCAGTCACGGCAGCATAATTTACAACACACATTTTGCTTGTGAGTATCGTTTTCCCAGAAATGCCACATATGCTCGGGGTTCGATGAAGTGTCTCTGGAGCCCTTGTCTTTAGCTGGTCATCTACTGCTCACCACCACCATCGCATCGACCATCCAAACCCAGCCCGCCTTCCTCCTACGCAAACTGCCTTGCTACACCACTTAATTTCAGTTTATTTCATCAGCAGCTTACCATCAATTCTTTTATCTTTTTTTCCCTTTTCCCCATCACAACAGAAAAAAAGCAGACTGTTTTGCATCAAATGCTTTGCTTGTGCGTAATACTGTTAATTGAGATGAAAATGTAGGGGATGATACAACTAGTGTTTTCCAACTCGCAAATGCTGCTGTCAAATATAATTGCCTGATATGACTGTGAAATTACATGTATCACCTGTTTCGCATGGAAGTGAAGGGGGGAGGTATGCTTTTAGATAGCTGTATGGACTGAATCTGATCATTTGACCTCATAAAAACCTGGTCAAACTTGGGCTTAAGAGCTGGCTTTACATGAAGTCTTACTGTTAGTCTTTTAAAAAACAGGTGACGTTTTAGGGCCACACACTTTTTATTCCACAACTGCCCTAAATGAAATTATTTGCATGTAAATTTCTTGCCATGAGGTGCAAAAAAGTGGCCCACCAAAGTATGCAAAAAATAAGATTTATGGCCCTTTTGTCACACTCCAACCAAATATCTTCATAATGTATTCCAATATTCCAAGACCTACAAATTCAAATAGAGTCTGACTTGACGAGGCAAGTTTACTAAAAAGATTTGACACTTTTATGGCAAGAACCAAGATAGGCAGTTGCATCAGAAATTAGAGTTTTACTGCCTACAGTGAACTTGCTGAGAGACATATTTTCATCTGACGTTCAGTTTCTTTCAGTAAGTTCCACTTGACTTCTAAATGTATGTTTACATTACCAATCTTTGTCACGGCAAAACCAGGTCAGCCCTGTTACTGACATTATGGTTGCCTGCTCTAAACGACTTATCTAACGCCCCGTCATTACCTACAATGGGCCCCATGTCTCGCCTGTGGCCTGAAATAGCCCAGGACCTCAGACTGCCACTGTCAACCCCCCTAATTTGCAGTTTCATAAATAGCAGACTGAGACTTTGGTGCTAAAGATAAAGAGGCCCTGTGGTTGAAACTCTTGGTGCAAGCGCAAGGGTAATGAAACAAAGTCTACCTGGAGACACACCTACGCAAGGTTCAGTTTAATGGGACAGGCTTTAGGTGTCAGTCAGGTGCCTGTGATTAAGGCTGAGGTCAACAGAGGAGACTCAACTCCAAGTGGTGACAGAGTTTCTGTTGTGCAACAGCAACACAAGTCTTGACAACAGATTCCTCAGACTGATAAAAATGTCAATATATGTTTTTGAAGATAAGGCATTATTTGGATCTCTGATTTAAGCTAACCTATATAGTAAGCTATTAGAGATCATGTGACGCTGCTAATTCTCTAAGTATTTAATGGGGTAAACTTAGCAATAAGCATTAATGTTTTTTTTCAGTAATGGGTTATGCTATAAGATAGGTAGCCTATAGGTGGCTACCGTTAAGTCATCTCTAAACCCTGATTAAGTGTTCTTGCTTAAGTAAAAGCCAGAAATCCTACAGACCCAGATGTGACACGATGATGAGTCTAGCGGAAGATTCTGATGACTGACAGGGCTTCCACAGAGAGCTTTCATACTGTACAGTGTCTGCCTTGTCACACAGTCATGCTGAAACAAACATCATCCATGGTCTCAAGGTCTCAGCTCAGCCAAGGTGCACCACCGGGGCCAGCTCTGCTAATCTGCCTGTCCCTTCCCCCTGTCCTCAGATGGCCATAATGAATAGAAACAAGATGAGGCAGCTAGCAGAGGCTGATAATATGGGCAGATGTCCAGGAGGTTACTCTAGGCTCTCAGCCAGATGGGCAGCAGTGGTGGACTGTGGTCAGTTGTGAACACCCCTTTGAATACTTACAGTGTGGACAGCTGACCTGTGATCTCCTACAAGTGTCCCAGTGCTGATTCCCAGATGCTTTTATAAACTAATGAGTGTGAAAACACGTGTACTGCTTATTGCACGAAAATGCATCGAGTCATTCCATATATTTAACTGTCACATTACATGGAAGTGTATCATTAACCGCTGAGGTCCTGGTGAAAGGATTTCACGCACTGCTACGGACGCTGCTGCACGCCATGAGCAGCTCTCTGCAGCTGGGATGAGCAGAGCCGTGTTACACACAGCAAGTGACTCCACTCCAGTCTATTACATTCTGCCATCAATGATCTATTAGAATGACTGACGACAGTAATGAACTAAGACAAGATAACGCATGGCACCATTCATGCGTAACCGACAAGGAATTCCACGGTGACATGTGTATGGCACGAGGGCTGGAAAAATCAGAATGGCTTAGTGAATAAGAATTATAGGCTACTTAAATACTAATGATATCGTCACTTGACACTCTGTGATTAACACGTCAAAAAAAGCCCACCATGCTGGCCCCTGTGTGTTATTTCTTACCTTCCAGCCAGCTGAGCTATTACTGTCGCCCTTATCCTTGAAATAGGGCACATAACGGACCATCCAGTCGTATATCTGTGACAGCGTGAGTCTCTTTTCTGGGGTGCTCTCAATGGCGCGGGTAATGAGATCCGCGTAGGACTGGTTCCCCCATGCGTTCCGCCGCGAGGATTTGGCTTTGCGCAGCGGACCGGTCACATCGAGCGCCGCGCCAGCCAGGCATGGGTGCGTCGCGCCTGTGGGTGCCGGGGCGCCGGCTGGATGCTTCAGCTCTCCCGGCGTTCCGCCCACGAGCCCCGCTCTGCAAGCCGGGACGTCCTCAGGTTCCACCTTGATGTTGGCCAGTGGAAGACCCCCGCTGACCTCGTGTCCACCGGGGAAATCCTCCGGGCAAGGCAGCGGCCAGGTGCACGAGCGAGGCCGGCTTTGCGGCTCGAAATCCGAATCAACCTGATGAGCGTCTAATTCGTCGTCCTCCATCATCAACATTTACCCTTCAGTTGAGAGTGGAATAAATCAAATGAAGAGCAACGGAGGGAAATACCTCCACAATTGCCGTATCCCACTGTCTTCAGTGAAATTCACGTGAAATTCGCCTGCTATTACTGCGATTAAGCTTACAGTCTGAATCAATAGGAGGCAATTCAGCGGAGTAGAAGGATCATGATGGATACAAGCAAAATCACAGCCTCGCGTGTAGAGATAAGAGAAGTAATAAAAGTAATAACAATTTGTCGTCCATTTTACCTGGAGTAAAATATCAAACGGTGATTGGAATTCTTCTTATTTAACAGTCCTCATCACCTCGAGGCATTCAGAGCCAGTCATGGGGGCTTTTCAACCCAGTTGCAGCAACAGATGATATTTCAGATAAGGAGCATATTTGCAAAGCAGTCGTCGATAAATCCTCCAGAAGACAACAGGAAGAATGGGGGGAAAAAATCAGGGCTGTGTACAGAGCATCCACTGAGGCGATAATGCGTGATTACCGTGAATTATTAAATCTTCCAGTCTGCACGGATTAAGCTGGCAGCGGCACATTCAAGTCCATTCAGCCTGAACAGCACCCAACTGTCTGCAATTATAATGAAGAGGCGTGCGCATGTGACGAATCGATAAATTCCCAGTCTGAAAAAATACAGAAATGGAAAAAAAAAACTAGTCCAGCAGTCAAATTTCGTATCCAGTTGTCAGGTTGATAAAGCTGGCTTTTATCACTCCTCCTCTCGCCCCGCTCTATCCCCCCTTGCCTTTTCTCACTCTCTCAGATCCCACACATGTTCTCATTTGCTTACAACTCGTTCCGTCGATGTGAACCGAGGATGACGCGCCGGCGCTGTAGTGGAGATGCTGCCAATTGGAGTGCGCTCACGAAATCAATACTCTCCGAACGTGATTACAGCGAAATCCCGAACTATCTCACTCCCTCTCTCCCTCCCTCCCTCTCTCTCTCTCTCTCTCTCTCTCTCTCTCTCTCTCTTGCCCTCCCTGCACCATCTCTCATATGAACGGAGGGAGCGGAACCCAAATTCTTAATCAAAAGTCGGCGTGGTGATCTCTCTTGCGGAGTGTCACGGCCCTTTGTGTGCCAGCCTCAACCCTCAGAGGCGATAAATACGAGACAATGTGAGATCTACACGCGGGGAAATTCCCGCACAATCTTGACAAGGTGTTTTGCCTTTTAAAAAAAACACCAAAAAAAACCGAAGTGTCTGGTCTATAAACTGTCCCTGTGCGCCGTGTGCACCATCCAAATGTCTTCCAGGGGGAGAGCTGTCAGCGCGGGCTTCGCCTCTGCTGATTATTTGGGGGCTACACCTTAGTGAGTGTAATTTCCTATGCAGATTAGACAGATTTAGTTCAGATTAAGTGAGATTAGGTAACTCTATATTTTAATCCGGCAGGAGTGAGGTGAAATGGGGCTTTTCAATAGGTCAGAGTGAAAAAAAAAATCATCTCTGCTTCACACTCCGACCAGAGTGAGGAGACATAAAACACTCTCATATTATCATCTCAAATCGCATTTGGCACGACTCAACGCCAGAGGCACGCCGCTCTGGCAGAGACAGCTCCGGTCAGACCCGTGTGCGTAATTCTGCTGCACCGACCGAGGGGGGATTCCGCTGCATCCCACCATCCCCTCCTAAAATCTGACAGCAGGGCGGGCACACAGGTGCTCGATTCTCATTGGCTGTTTATTTCCCTCGTAAATGCTATTAGTTTTTTTTTTATTATTTCAGTGTCGGCCTAGGTCACTGTTCACCTTTGTCTATCCAGAAAAAATAAATAAAAAATGCGGGGCTCACAAGCAATTTACAGCAACAGTTTGTTCACATTTTTACACACATTCACATCTGTTATGTTGATGGTTGCTGTGGGGACAATATTACTTATTCATGGACTTTTACAGGCAGTCCTACATCTTGGCTACATACGCAGGCACATGCAGATACAGTTCCTGAAAATATTTAAAAGTTGGGCAGCCATTGCAACCACCCATGGGTAATCAGTATGACTTATGTTGGCATGAATGCATTGCAGTAAAAATATCCAACAGCTAAATAATAACACAGAGGTGTACCACGGTGCCTATGATCTAAAATTTGATATGTGAGGATTCTATTCGAACACATTTTACCTCTCCATGAAATAAAACATCCTCATGTTTTGCTGTGACACATGCGCAGTTCATTCACACCATCCAAACAGGCACCTGTGCAGGAAGGCTGCTGGAACGGCCTGAGCAGCACCTCGCCCACTTCGTGCAGAGATTGCGCAGACGGAAGCTGTACTTAAAAGTTGCACAACGTTGCCACACTGTGTGCACTCAGACGTGACTAACGTTGGGAAATTTGTGTCAAAAATAGCACCCCTTGAAATGCAGGAGGATGTGTCATCGTGTGTCATGGGATGACCTAATGCATGAGCATTAGTGGGATCAGATGATTAAAATGCCATGTTGCTAATACAATGTTTGTGTCTACAGTCCCTATTGCACCTATACATTAATGGGCAGTCACTTAATGTGTTTCATTTTCATCCAGCCACTGAAATGTGTGCCAAGAGTTTAACTTACACTAACGCCAGAGAGGCGAGCCTTTATTATATCAGAATTTAGACTAACAATGTGTCTTGATTGCACTTGAAGTGAAAGAAAATTAATTGTTAACATCAAGAAGACAAATGAGGCTCGTAGCAGGGCTGCATTTCCAGAGAGACAAGACTCAGAGGAAGAGGAAGAAGAGTCAGGGAGACAGAGAGGTGGGAGGCCCAGGCAACCGTCTAAAAACTATGTGTGTTTGGTCCCTTCCAGGCTGACTGCTACGCTGTCCCCATACCAGACATTCCAGAGGCAGCATGGCTGGCTTCAGGCTCTGAGTGGCTGATCCTGGAACAGCATGTTCTGCACAGTAGTAATCACCTCAGCTAGCCACAAGCAAGGCAGAGCACCACATCAACAACAAGGCCGAGCTTTGTGCCTGTCAATTTGCAGCCTGAAAAAAGTGCTCTGGAATTTCATTCACATAAGGGACACATTTTTTCCACCCACTTCTGCAAGGCCCACCCTCATTTTCTTGGCCCCACCACTTTAGACATCCCTCGCAACCTCATGATGTTGTGCAACTTATCCCTGCGCCCCATTGCCCGCTGGGATTAGGACAAGAGGAAGCCGGAGAAGCCACAAGAACACCCTTGGGAGTTTGATGCCTGTCTGGGAAAACACCTCCCCTGGTTTTCCTCGCTCTCCGAAAAACAACCCACACTATCTAACAAGCATATGGGCTCCGAATGACACATGAAGGAGAGGGCTCGATTCCAAGTATCGGGTACGTTCCTGAGTAGGCGAAGCTGGATTTCACCCCTTTGTGGCATTGGCCCAAAGTAGGCTGACTTAAGACTTCCTGCCCTGAGCAGGAGCCAGTTTTCTGTGGCATCCTGGCATCTGCGCTGGCAGCTATGAATATTATGTTCAGAGGCAGCAAAAACAATTGGTGCCAAGACTTTTAATTAAGACTGTGTTGCGGAATGGAAAGTGAAGGCATGTGCAGGTAATGGCTTCTATCCCCATTTCAGAGCTCTAACAAAATATGATTAACAAACTCTATCAGCCTTAGCCAATAAAGACCCAGTACGACTAAACTGCCCGAAGAGGAAAATCAGTGTCATATCAAAAAGTGCAGAGAGCAAAACTATATTATAATAAACTTATGATGTCAAAGGTGTTAAAGACAAAAGATTTAGGTGGACAGTTTTGCATGTTGTTGTGCACTCTTAATCAAGGTACAGTATGGATAGAACAGTACAAACTAGTACAATCACATTGATTTCTGGGAGATTGTAAGGGGTGTTTTTCGCTCTTTTC
>JAQLOL010000025.1:9200009-9227920 GCA_029783665.1 Naso thynnoides | reverse complement strand
TGAAGGTAATCATTACAGCCCAATTCAACCATATATATTTATACACACACACACACAAACACACACAGATTCATTTTATTTTATTTCCTCATTAATGTACACAATAACAGAAAATATAAATAATACATAAATTCATCACACATATTTCAAATCAACATTTTTTCATTTACATTTTCATTTCATTTTTCATTTTCACATTTTCATGATTAGAAAAAAGCAGTAAGAAGAATTATCTGTTTAATGGTAGGATCGTGGTTCTGTCACTGATAACTTGCTATATCCTTTTAAGAGTCTCCTGCGACGGTTTGTAAAGAGAGAGCTCCTGCAAGATGCCACTCCCTTGAAGCTAAGTAAAATTGACATTGCTGATGAGGTGAATAGGGTATCCTACAAGAATGTTGACATAGGACTGGGTGCTGAAACTGAAATCAAGGTAATTTTGATATTGTTTAGTTCTTTTCGGGGATGTGTGCATGGATTTTGCTTTTTGTACACCAATGCAACTATTTTTGTTTTTTACATCACTATTTGTATTATTATTATTATTATTAACAACGGACATGGAGAAACGTTTTTTAAACTATTAAGCTTACCTTATTCATCATTTGCATTCTATGTTTATAGTCTATGTTCTATATTTGTCAGACACTTCAGAGCAAGCCAGGAAGTGGGGTAGGTGAGCTTTCAGTTCTCACCTTCAGGAAAGAGTGCATGCAGGGCCTGGTTAAGATCGTTCAGAAAGTGCAGGAGAAAAGCCCGCAGAAAATTCCACTGGTCAGGGCCATTGGATGTCTGGACCCCAGAAGCATGCACATAGATGCAGAGGGGTGCCTGACAAAGATGAAGACTGTAGTACGAACACTGCTGGAGAACAAGCAGTTGGCAGGAGGCATCTCTGCTGGTAGGAAAATCGAAGGGAGAGTAAAAGTTACTAGGCTAATGCATTCTTTTGTCAGTGTGAAAGTGTTTCAGCTTTTTTCTATCCAATAATTGATTCGTTTTTAAACAGACAGAACAGAGAACATACATGACAGCACAGGCAAGTAAAACATATCACATAGACTGAATGACATATAGAAAGAGGCAATACAATAAATAAAATACAATACTGATATAAAAATACTATACACAGAAGATATCTACAATACATTGCTTACATTTTTTAATGTGTACAGATGCTGTGCTGTGTATTTGTCCAACGAAAGATGAATGAAAAGACTGAAATTAAATTTAACCTGTTAGTAACGTTCTTTTTAAAATTTTTATTATTCCAGGTGATGTAATCATACAACAGTTCCAGAGCTTTCTTTCACTTGAGGCGATAGACGAGGGATTCATCTCCTTTCAGCCGCTGAAGGAGCGACTTGATGTCTTCCTGCATTCAGCCCTCAGCAAGTCTTACCCAGAACTATCCAAGTTTTCTCAGAGCCTTCTACTTCTGTCCCACGGACAAGCAACTGTGGAAAGAGGGTTCTCCATCAACAAGGAGGTTGAAACGTTCAACATTCTTGAAACATCGATGGAAGCTTTGAGGCTGATATGTGACAAGATCAGTGTCTGTGAAGGTCCTTTGAAGGTACCTCTCACAAAGGAGCTCATGGCTTCAGTGGTGTCTGCAAGGTCAAGGTACAGAATTTACCTGGAAGACGCACGGAAGAAGAAACAGAGTGCCACACAGGACCTCAAAAGAAAAGCAGTGCAAGGGGAGATAGAAGACCTGAAAAAGAAAAGAACTGTTCTGACAGATGTGTGCAGCTCCCTCCAAACAGAAGCTGATGAGTTGGCAGAGCAGGCAGAGGGCAAATCTGGGACATTAATGGCACAACTGATAACAGAGTCCAACACCCTGAGAAGAAGACATAAAGACAAACAGAAGGAACTGGTCCAAACTGAGAAACTGCTGGAAACAAAATCGAATGAACTAAGGCACATGCCATGATTACTGTTTTATGAGAGTGGAGCAATGTTTTTTTTAAATAAACTTTGCCTTTGAGTTACTATCCTGGCCTATATTGAATTCTGTTGCGTCATAGTGGTCTTAGTGGTAGTCTGTATCACAAGCTAAAACTGTTAGGTTAAATGTGCCAGTGATGTAAATAATTACATATTTAAGTTGCGGTGGGGTATTAAAAAATATTGGGAAGGTCTTGAAAAAGTCTTAAAAAGGTATTAAAATTAACTTCAGGATCCCTGTATATACCCTGCTACTGTATATGTATGAGAGCTGGTAGATAACCTGACTTCCCCATTTAATTGTTTTACAACAACAAAGGCTGCTGAGACTTATGCGTAAGATTTCTCACCATGCTCTGAGGTTTGCTGAGCACCATGTGGGCTTGGACAACTTCCAGCATATGAGAAGTGATTTCATTCATGTCCTCCAGGGGCCTGACGCTGAACGCAACGACAGACCTGTGATTCTGTAACAGGAAGACAAAGACAAACCGCTGTCAACCTTGGAATCGCTCATTACGCAGAGGATCTGCATTGTGAGACTTTTCTAAGCATTCTCTTCATGGAAAAAAAACTTCTTGCATTGATTTCAAGAAATAAACAAAAAAAATCAAGTTGGTGCTAACTTCTCAGAAAGAACAGAGTAAGGTTTAGACACGTGGCACACTACATTGTACAAGTGCTCCATATGTGAAAAATTAAAACTTTAATTTTACATGGCCATGTGGCATTGTCCTATAGCAATGAGTTAAAGACGAGCTGAAAGGCCTTTTTCCAGAGCATCAATTGCCACGTCGTGACGTATTCGCAATTGTTGAGTGCTGTTGTTGTTCCTTGGCAACCGTTGCTAGGGCCTTGCTAAATTTTAACACCAAGCTAACTTTAGTTTATATTGACAAGTGGATTGGTGTGATACAATTGGTTGAATTCAAAAAATGATTTAACCAATAACATCCCGAGTCAACGATGACGTCAGGGCCTCAGGAGATTTTGTTTTCGATGAAAGATGGACGTGGTAAACTTTAATATAAAAATATGAAGTAATTCATTTTTTGTCATGTTTTTGTGATACATTTTTAAAACTGACTACAATAAGAGCAGGGGTATAGTCCAAAAGGGTTGAAAATGCATTTTTGACTTCAGCTCGACTTTAAAATTCCTATTTGTTTCTTGGTACCGTGGAAAGGATTTTACTGTCGGACAGTGAACTCACCTGAAAGGAGCGCAGATTGCCAGAGACTTTGACGTAAGTGCCTGGTGGAAGGACAGTGCTGTCGACACTTGGGTCCTATACAGAGCAAAAAAAAACAACCGACATTATGGCCTTCTGAGTATTTGGGTTTTTAATTATCACTTGTCAGACGATGTGGTTCACACCTCTCTGACAAGCTTCTAAGATTAATACAACGGCAGACTGTTAAAAATGTTTGTGCGAGCATTAAGCGCTGTCACTGACCTCTGTGTCTACCCACTGCTTCACATCCATGGGAGCAGCTGTCATGTCATCTACCTTGTACTGGATGTTGGTCATGGACTTGTCTGTGCTCCTGATGACACCCACAAAAGTAACCTATGACACAGAACAGGAACTTACAATCCAGCAATGATATCATGAAAGAAAACAATGACATTCCAAAAACATTGGTGTAAAAATGAGCAGCAGTGTCACATCTTGAGTTACTATGTGTGGCATCAAACATGTAATCCCTTTTCCCTTATCTTTTTTTTTTAAAAGAACAGTTAAAGGTGAAGTCCGTAGATATTTTCTAGAAATTAAAATATAGACTTCAAAAGTAATGCTGCTCCATCATCACTTCTGGGTCTCTACACATTTGTGATGGTGACCGTGTCTCTGTAGACACGGTCACCATCACCTCTATATTTTTTATTTTGGTCGTCTCGGGACAAGTCCGGGTGGGGAGTGGGTGTGTTTCCCCCTGAAAATGATAGCGTGCAGGTGAGATGATAAAACACAGACACTGGATGCCGTTCAGACCATGGAAAATTATGGATGCGGATGCAGCAGTGAAGAAAGGGAAATAGAGCCCTAGTGACTCAAAAAGGAACCTACAGAGACCATCAACGACTGTGGCCCCTTCCTCATCATGTGCAAAGGACCCGAATCACAGACTGCAATACTTTTGAACAAGACAGAGGCAGGCTGCAGCGAAAGAGATCGCATGTACAAAGCGTTCTCTCAAACTTCAGTGTCTAGTTAAATTCAGATGTGTGGGAGGAGGAAGGACTGAGCCCACCAGAGTTTGCACACTGTTGTGCAAAGAAAAGAAAAAGTCAGATGGCAAGAGACTTGCTAAACTTGCAAGAAGGAAATAAAGAAAAATGCTTGTTTAGCTCATAAAATGGCCAAAAAGCCATTACTAGTGGGAAAAGACAGTCAGTAAAAGTAGACAGTTGTAGGATAAAGAATAGAACAGGGGATAATAGCCGGGTCATTTATAAATCATTATTTAATGATTTAGACATTAAGACATTTAGACAATTATTTGCGCATGCTTATACAGGAAACAAAGCAATGTAAGTAAAAAAAACAATTACCAAAAATTGGATAATAACAAGCAGCATTTTCAAGTACCGCAATAAATACTGTACCATGGACTTGATACTGAGGTATTACTATTCTGTGAACTTCTGACACTGTTACATCCCTATTAGATATTCTGTCCAATTCAGTGCTGAAACAATGACCAGAAAAATTTTGTGTATAACATTATTACGTCCAAGTGAAGTTGAACATTTGGATGTAAAATTATATTACCTTGTCACTTTGTCCTATTTGACATTGATAAGATTTTTTTTCATAATTACTGTATCAATATCTGAACAACCTATAGTTGGAATATTATACTCATAACAAGTTTATGATATAATGTAATGTCACAGCCCCACGGTATTGCACCACCAAACATTACTGAGAGTTACTGTCCGGCTTTGTTTCAGCTCACCTGGGAAACTTCAACATCTCCGACTCTGAAGGCCTCGTCAGCCTGGGAGGCGGACATCAGCTGGGACACCGTGCAGGGGATTATCTGTGTGGCTCGGGTTCTCTGCAAAACACACACACGCACAAAATGGGTTGACTATTTGTGCCTAAATATTGAACAAAACAATAAATATGTGCACATACGTGTTCATGGGTAAGAGGGGCTATGGGTATATGACAGGTTAATGAACTTAAAGAGTGACGTCGCCCCTGAACCGATTTTTTCAGCTGAAAACTGAGTTTGTGTTTTTGATTGACTCAGGTCTTAACCTTGACAGTTTAGTGCAAATTAACTGACTTTTCCATATTCTATTATAAATGTGTGTAGTGACTGCCATCTGTTGGAGACACTGCTATTGCAGGGCAATTTCTTGATGCATTTTAATTGGTTGATAAGGTGAAATGTGATGTCACAGGTGCTATCTTCAGGCTGGCACCAGTTGCCAGGAAACCAGAGGATTATAGATGTTTTTGTTTTTTTAATTTTAGGAATGAGGCACTTCAGCCAGAACTCTGAGGGTTTAATTGCACTTTAATCTGATTATGACGTTATTCTGACTTGAGTTCAGCGCTATTTTAATGCAATATATTGGTTTCAAGTTTCGGCAAATTAAAATGACATTGTTTTGTGAAGTTATTTTAGACATTAGTACAAACCCCTTTCTTCTCTCCTCCCTGGGATAGAGCAGGTGATGCAAAACCTCCCGGAGACTGAGTGTAACCTCCTCCCATACTCGACTCACTGTATCCTCCTACAAGCGCAAAAAAAATGCAGTGACAGTTGAGGTGTGGGGCAGATTATTCGCCACGTTCATCAAAATATTCGCCAACTGACGTAGCGTTAGCGGGCAGCTACTCAACAACAAAGAAGCAAAGGTACTCAAGCTAACGTTAGTCGCGGCTGAAACACGTCAACGAGCATAAACCGACAACTTCATGGGCAAAACGCTGAGGATATTACACTCACCCTGATTCCACATGTCGGCACCTTGTTATCAAGTTGATGAAATAAAACCTCAAATGTCACCGTGGCTGCGCAGCAATGAAAACAGTCGCACGTTATTTAGTTCTGTCGCCTGCTTCCTGAGCAATCCCGCGCGCCAAACTCAACGCACAACGCATGCGCAAAGCGAAGTCCCGCGTATTATCAAGGGTAAATTTAACCCTCATTTTGGCTTGTCAGACAGACGTCAACGTCTGCGTGTACACAATTTCCCATGTGGTGTCAAGTTTAGGACACATGATTTTCATCATTGGTCTTAATCACACCATCAACTTCTAATCACTCGAAGTTTTGGACTCTTTTCATAATTAAAATCCGTACACACCCCAGACGCACAGCCCTGCCAAAAAGAAGTAGTACCTGAAAGGACAAGATTGGGGCCCACTACCACGCAAAAAGCTGTGAGCCAAGGTTTTGCTGCCTACACGTCTTGTCGGAAATATTGCGCCCATTTTACCACTTGCAACTAAGCAAATGTTATCCACACTTCATTTACAAAGTCTCTAAAATTCAATTAATCAAATTCCCATGTCAATAAAAATAAGGTGGCATAACGTGTAGACTATCTACAAAATAAAGAGGTATAATATCATCAACACAAGTAGTTAAATAATTATAAAAATAAGGTAGGCCTATGAACTCTAGTGAATGTAGTGTGTAGCATGTGTATCGAAAATGTCTTTTTTTCTCAAACTTTTTTGTTTATTTACCATTGAAAGTGTAAATGCAAGTGTACATGTCATGTAGGCTACATCACAGTAGGCCTGCACAAAAAAGGGAAGGCAAAATAAGCTTTAGCTTCAGCCCAACACTTTCCGTTCTTGTTTACATTGTTCTTAATTTATTGTATTCCTGTTATACTACTCCAACATGTTTTGTTCACTCTTTGAACTGAGACCAAAATAAATAAATACTATAGCCTACAATGGGCCTACCATCACAGAACTCCAAGATATTTTCCTGATATCTGAGCTATTTTTAAAATTTTGTTCTCCTTGGGCATCTTACAGTCAAAAATCAGCTGTGAGGAGAGATATCTGCGTCATGTTAACAACTTTAAGGAAATAAAAAAGGCTACTTCTACTATTTCGTGAATCACAACCTCTGTTCCGGGAAATACGAGGATCACCCAAAGGCAGCATACGCACTTCCACTTGTTCGGCCTTTTTTAAAATAGACTCTTCACACAAAGACATAGGCCTATATTAAAATATGGAAATATTTAACACAGTAATAATTGTAATAGCAGGGCTAGTGAATTTATCCTAATCCTAACATACGTCGCATGAAGTGATTAGGCACTCATACTGATGCCTTTTATGGCACTCTTCAATCTGTAGTCTATAAATAGATATTATATAAATATCAGTTCATACAAATAGACTGCACATTGTCTACAGTGTTTATCCTATGATCCAATCTTTGGAGTATTTCCACGATACAGCATTTTGCCTCATAGTCAAGCCAACAGGGTTAAGGCTACTGTGGCGTTTACAGTCAAAGTCTTGCTGCCAATGGGGTCGGTTTCCTGTTGTAGGCTAATTCTAAAAAAAAGAAAAAGAAAATAAAAAGAAAGTAAGAAGAAAAAAATGCACACGGGTGTTTGCGCTTTTCTTTAGGCCTACGTCGTGTAGTCTATAGGCAATCAGGGGCAGGCTGTTCATGTTTTTTTAATTTATGTAATTAAAATACGAATGATAGAGGGATCTTGCAGATTAATGAATCACCGTCAGATCAAGTGGAAGTAGACGACGTCATGAAAAGTTGTATCTTATCTCTCTCGGCTCTTTATAGACATACCTCTGAAACGTCGGCTTGACGTTTTTCGCATAGTTGCTTTCCTTGAGTTCAACATGTCCACAGTCGGGCTGCTCCTGTCTTTTCTGCTTTTCAAGCAGGTTCTTGCGCTGTCGGGTAAGTAGCTTATCCAAGATATATTTGAGCCAATGCTTTAAAAAAAAAAAAAAAAAGTCGGTCCTCTCAGAGAACAGAGGCGACAACGCGCGCAATTACGCATCGTTTTTTATCCAGGAGACTTCTGGCACATTACGGATCTGCACTGGGATCCAACATACAAACTTGGAGATAATCCTGAACTTGTGTGCGCATCAAGCGGCGACCAGCCAGCAGTCAATGCGGGCCAATTTGGAGATTATGTTTGTGACTCGCCATGGCACCTGATTAACTCGTCTGTGTATGCCATGAAGGATATTCTCCCAGACCCGGACTTCATTGTATGGACAGGGTATGTGCTTTGCAGACTGACTCTGACATGTTTCATGAATAAATGCTTGCTGGTGCTTCACATTATGTTTGTTAGGTTTGTTTTTCCTTGGGATAACATGCACAGATGACACAGTTTGGAAGCATTCACCCACTTATATAAATGACATGGGCCTCTGTTGTAAATTGTATTCCTTCTCTACTTTAGTGGGCCCTCAGAGACACTGGGCCCCAGGAAATCATCACTTACTTCCTTATATGTTTTGCTTCTCAGAGATGACACACCGCACGTGCCCAATGCGGATCTGGGAGAAGAAGCAGTGCTCCACATTGTCAACAACCTGACCTTCATTATAAAGCAGGTATTTCCAAGTAAGTCCGAGGTCAAGGGTCACCATGTGCATTTACAGAAAAAAAACCCTGCTGATTTCAGCATTGATTGTAGTGTTGTAGTATTTGTTAAAGGTGACATCTTTATTTTCACTGCCTTCCTTAGACACTAAAGTTTACCCTGCGCTGGGCAACCATGACTACCACCCTAAAAGCCAGCTCCCTGTAGGCCCAAGCAACATCTATGACAGAATAGGAGAAATGTGGCAGGATTGGTTGAATCCAGAGTCCCAAGTAACTTTTAAAAAAGGTGGGTAGAGTGCCATTCATACTTTGAGATTCATTCTTCAGTTTAAACACTATTAACTAACTGTGCATAAAACAGAAATTAGACATTTAAACCATGTCCAGTTGTGTCATGCCTTTTCTATATTTGGCAGTGCAATATTGTGTTTTTTCTTTACTTTTTTACTTTTACTTTATGTAGGGGGATATTACACAGAAAAGCTGCTGAACAGAACAGGTTTCAGGATGCTGGTCCTCAACACTAATCTCTACTATGACCAGAACAAGCTGACCCAGAACATGGAAGACCCGGCGGACCAGTTCAGCTGGGCTGACCAGGTTCTTACAGAGGCCGCCAGCAACAAAGAAAAGGTAAATCATCTTGTCCATCTGTGATTCAGCCTTCGTGTAACGTGCTGTCATGTTCCAGTTAATGCTTGGAGAGCAATTAAATATCTGGGACATAAGAGAAACCTTGTTCCTCTTTTTAAAACTGATCACCGGGGCAAACAGGAACAATACTTTCAATTTACATCCCCTCGATGAGTAATTATCTTGTGGTAAAAGAGATGATTTTTAGAACCAGATGCTTCCCTAATCTGAGCTCTGGCAGGCTGCCCCAGCGCAGCTTAACCAGCGCCTTGCAAAAAGGTGAACTACAAACTGTTTGCTAACCCTGCTTTGGTTTCCACTAGGTGTACATAATTGGCCACGTTCCCCCAGGTTTCTTTGAGAAGAAGAGAAGTAAGCCCTGGTTCACACCTCAGTTCAACAAGCGATACCTGGATTTGATTCAGAAGCATCATTCAGTCATTCTCGGCCAATTCTTTGGTCACCATCATACTGATAGCTTCCGGATGTTCTATGGCTCAGACGGTAAGGTTGGATTGCAATCATACTAAATGCTACTACTGCTTTTCCTATTTTGCATTGGGATCTCTTTATTACAATAAGTGTCCAAATGTTATCTGTAGTCACTAGAAGTGATGGCCCCTCTGTTTCTGCAGGCTCTCCTATCAGTACGATGTTCCTCAGCCCAGGTGTCACACCATGGAAAACAACACTTCCTGGAGTCGTGAATGGAGCCAACAACCCTGGGATCCGTGTGTTTGAATATGACACCCAAACACTCTTGGTCAAAGTAAGTCGAGGCCAGTGTGCCTATTACCCTTTTGAATATGCTGATCTCTCAGCCACAACATACAGACTGTACGTGCAAAACGGGATGTGCAACCCTGACAAAAGGCACTTCTGGTTTCAGTTTTGTAAACCACGTGTCTGAACACTTTCAGGATGTGGTGACCTATTACTTGAACCTGACTCATGCTAATGTGGCCCGTGAACGCTGGGAAAAGGAGTATCGCCTCACAGAGAGCTTCAGAGTGCCAGACGCCTCCGCAGCATCCATGCATCAGGTTCTGGAGCGTATGGCTAATGACCAATGCTATTTGCAAAAGTACTATGAGTACAACTCTGTCAGCTATGACCTCATAGAGTGTGACAGTAACTGTCGTGTTGATCATGTATGTGCCGCCAGAGAAGTGGACTTTGACAGGTATGAACACTGTCTGGAAAAAGAAGGCACAACAGCCATTGTGGGCGGGCTGCTGCCGCTCCTCTCCGTGGCTGCAAGTCTGGTGTTTGCCCATTGGTATT
Source organism: Naso thynnoides (assembly GCA_029783665.1). Lineage (NCBI taxonomy): Eukaryota > Metazoa > Chordata > Actinopteri > Acanthuriformes > Acanthuridae > Naso > Naso thynnoides. The sequence goes on along the minus strand of JAQLOL010000025.1, from coordinate 9,217,469 downwards.
GATATTCTAATCAGAAAAGTCAAAATTTTGACATTAAAAGTATTGTGGTAATGTATTTGTTTGAAATGACAGTATTTAACATTCTTGTTTTAAATTATATGACATCTATAATAGATGGAAGCCTTGCACAGGAAGGAAAACAACCTTTGGCTTCAGCAATCTTTGGCATGGCCTCTTTACTTTGGTTTACTGGTAGTGGCTGAAAATTTCACCTCCAGTCATTATTAATTAAAACAACTGTGTACTCGTGTGGCTCAAGAGGCTAAAGTACACGCCACTTAACCATGGAGTTCTGGATCAAATCCAAACTTGTCAAATGTTTCACTCTTACAAGCTTCCTGTCTTACTCTGTATTGATTAAAAGTCTAGAAATGTGTGAAACAGTTGTCCATTATTTGAATTTTTATTGGCATTTTAACAGCAAGGATGAAAGCACCGTGAGTTATCACCATTGTTATCGCAGCAGTAATATTCAACAGATTTATGATTCTGTTATGAGCATAAAACTTGACCCCATCTATTACTTAATATGACAGATAACGCTGTGCTATCTGGGTTTTACAATAATTCCTGTAATCCCATATATCCATATAATGACTGATCGAGTTTTTAATAACTGTCAATAAACTCCGGGAAACTTGTAACTCACAACATAACAGATACTGGACTTTGAAACTGACTCTGAAGCCGCATTTATTGAGTATGTGCTCAAGCAGCTTACTCGACTGACACATCAACGTCGTTGACTATTGTGTTCACATGATCAGGACCTGTTTAGTGGAAGTGAAAGGCTGCATGGCTGTGTCCAGAGCTTTGCTGTAGTCTTGGAGGCCAACCTCAGTGCAGGAAGGGGCGCTCAGCTTTCCCTGCTGGATGAGGGAGCACAGTTCATCCAGCATGGCTCTAAACGCTGCTCCGTCTGAGGAGAAAGTCTCGTTAAATTACTGTCAGCAGACTGGTGTGGTTATTTAGAGCCATGAAAATCCGAGGCGACTCACCGTTTGAGTGATCCCTCTTCCACTTTGTGACCCAAAATCCCCGAACCTTCAAGTCCTTGAAGATGAGAGCACTCTAGAGAGAACAAGTTCATCAGGAAAAATGTCTGTGATGTTAAATTTTGGAGCCTGTGGGAGTGTTTCATCTTACCACAGGGACTGTAACTGGCTGTTTGGCCATCCCTCCGTATGTGACCATAGATCCTCCAAATCTGGAAAACACGGGCATTGTGGCATTTCAAGATCACGCTTTCTCTTCAGATCATGTTAACAAAAGTGTCTCAACATTCTTACTGTAGATGACGGAACAGTTCTGTTGCGCTCTTGCCTCCGACTCCATTCAGCGCCACTTTAGGCTTTGGGCAGGTCTTTTTAAAAGGAAAAAAAAAAAGGAATGTTACTTACATTTATCATCTCATGCCTCTATATATTACTTTTATTGTTAGCCACTCTACAGACCCACAGACCTTGAAGAGTTCTTTCATTTCAGGCCGCCTCAGTGCCTCTTCTTTGATCACGTGGGTCGCTCCCATGGCCTTCAGCCTATCACTGAGCTGTGTGAACTCTGGCCTTTGAAAAGGACGCCATAATGAGAAAGTTCATTACGGTCATAAATTCTAACACAAAAAAAAACTCTCTCTGTTACCTTAAGTGAAAGACCCTCCTATCTAATTGTCAGGTGGTTTTTGGGAACAGACTGATAACCTGAACCAACAATAAGGACCGAAATTTTGATCTCTTGAAGAGACTTTATATACTTACTACAACAGAGAGCTGATGTGTAAGTTACTCATAGTAGTCATTTAAGAGTTAATACCATGCCTGGGTTCACCTGTCTCTGACCACATTGATAGTGTTTATTCCTCTTGCAGCTGCTATCTGTATTACAGCCTGCCCAACTCCACTGTTGGCTGCGTTCTGGATCACAGAATCACCTGCAAGGACAGCAGATTGACAGAAACTGTCATGTGACACTGAAACTACTGCACAGCAAGTCATGTTTTTGATTTTTACATTTTAAAAATTAGAGGTGACATTGGTGAAAATTTACTCATGGAGATTTGAAGTCTTAGGATAAATTCTAATGCAAGTTGGTGCTAAAAATAATGGATCAGAGACCAGAACAAGGCAGTGGCTTCGAATTTGTTGACTAAAGTAAGGACAACTTTTTTAAGTCACCTGATTTCGTGGTCAAACTAAAAACTTGAATGTCTTGTAAAGAAGTAGTTGTTACAGGGAATTTCACAGACCACACACTCTTGTTTGTGCAATCCCTGGGTTTAGGGTTTTACAAAAGAAAAGCAGCATTGTGGTCCTGCGTTTGGAAAGATTACCTGGCTTGAGATCCTCAAAGTCAGAGAGCATCCTGAAGGCAGTGCAAGGATTCACCCCCAGTGTGGCAGCACACAACAAGGGAATGTCATTCGGCAGCGAGATGACATCGTCCTCCGCTAGCACTGCCCCTGTCCTCCACGTCCCTGCCCTCACAAAGGCACAGAAGTCTTAAGATCTCATGTCAGGAGTCATAACTGTGATCGTGTAGACTCATTCAAGTAATTTAAGATGCCATTTACCAAGACCAGCATCTTTGGGGATGACCCAGTCTCCTGTTTTGAGGGATTTTACTTGGCGGCCCACCTCTACAACCTGGGCCACTCCCTCATTTCCCCCTACAGCCGGGAGGTCAGGCAGGATTGCATATGTACCTGAAAACACACCTGAAATCAACAACTGTTCTTCTTACTTTACTAGAATAAATATGATGTTGGGTTTCTTGGCTTTTCTTCCTGGCAGTCGCCTGGTTTGAAGGTGACCAAATACCTTGAATCATGTTGATGTCAGATGGGTTGATTGGAGCTGCCAGAATTTTAACCAGGATGTCCTTTGCACCCATGGGGGGCAGATCTATCTCCTCCAACCTGGCAACCAAAAAAAATTTTAAATTCTGTACATATGTTTTGGTTTGGTGACACCATTCTTATTTAGCAATATAGCATTTCAAACTTCATCACACGGAAAACAACAATGTCCTTAAAATATTTTCTTTTCCAGTCAGTGTATTTATTGACAGGTAAAACAGTGCACAGTTATTCACAAGTGCTGAAACATTTCATTGATAATTGGTTCATAATTCAACAGCAATGGAATCAACTACAATCCTGATTTTTAATTTCTCAAGCAAAAAAATCTGCTTTTTTTTAATAGCATCTGATTTGTTGGGATTTGTTTATTTTCTGTTTGATAAATAACAGCAATTCAAATTGGACCGAGTATTAATGAGTTAAAAAAAAAACGTAGGGGAGCAGCTCTGCACACTTTTAAAGGAAGTTAACTGTTGTGGGTCAGTTAACCAAACGTAGGTTTCGAAAGCCCCTGAATAGCCAATAGTCTATCTTTTATGTCTTTTCAGCCCTTAAAGTATGTTTTACAAGATTTCAGATAAATAAATGTTAACTTTGTGTTTCCAGTGTGACATCGTGTGCTCGTTGTTGCCGTCCTTGGCCGTTAAGTGAAAAGAAGAAAAAAAGAACTTTGCTTCAGCCAAATAGAACAGGTGATAATTTCGCCCTCTGACCTCCAGGGGCAGTAATGAGGCAAGTACGGCTTAGTTAGCACACAAACACGGCGACGAAGAAAACTTAAAGCGACAACAAGGTGGGGGCAAAAACAGAGAATAATGCCGTATGATAACTCCGTTCCAATAATATATTTCTGTTTAAGACAAATTTAGGGTTCAAATGAAGTGGTTGGTTTGTCGAACGTAGGTTACGTCCAGTTAGGCGCCCACCTCCCGTCCAGAGCAGCAAAAAGAGCCTTGTGGCACAGTGGAAGGCAGTAACGTTAACATTACTTTGACGAATAAACCATAAACTTAACGGTTGTTTAGAAAGGGACTCTTACTGAACGACTTGAGAAGGGTCTCCATGTTTTCTGTACCGAAGAGCCTTGCATGTCTGTGCCTGAAGTCCAGCAGAATGACTGAAGAGAGAAACGTTAGCATTGACATGAACGTTGCCCCTGTGCCTCCTGATTTTGCAAAGAGCGGCGACGACACTCTTTCCGCAGACTGTCCGGCTTCTGAAACAGACTGTGTGAAGTGGCAGCAACATTGTGACACAGGAATTACTCAGTGCTCAGTAATATTTGTCATTTGAAGTATGAGTTTCAGAGGCATTCCTTCCACTGCGCGGCCATATTGGATATTTACGCATGAAGTTGTCATTGAAAATAAACCGAAAACAGCGCCCCTGGCGCTTGAACACGGTAACACCAGTATTTGCTAAAATTTTCGGGTGACTTGGTTCAGTAACCTACTGGTTAACGACGGAGATATCTGACATGCAAAAGAGGAATTGTTGGTTCGTTATTTCACTTCATGTGATACAGCACTGTCGGCGTTTGTGAACTTTTTGTTTCTCGGCCTCGGCTGTTTTCTCTTTCGGTTATAGACCCACCCTACAAAATATATTCACAGATGACCAAAAACACGAAATGTGATGGACTCTCTCCAAGCCTGTTAGGTCATTTTGTGGAGTTAATACCTTGTTGATTCAATACGTTTACTCTCACTTCACTTTTAAGAAGTTAGTAGACTGCAACCAACTAAAATGCCATTGTTTGTTTTACAAACATATTAACTGGGCATTTAAACTATGACTTGTTGTAGACAACTTCCCTCCACTATATTAATAGATAGAATAAACTTCACAGAGACCAATGATAAAATGCCACACACTCTCTAATAAAGCCTTATTTATATAGTTTAACCTAATTGTGATTAATTCTTTTCTAAATATTTAATTACTCTATGTATAGGCTTCCAAAGATAATCATAAGCTATTAAACAGGAAACCAGGAGTTACCAGAAAAAATCCACATGGTTGGGTTATTGTCTTTTTTTTTTTTTTTAAGATTTTAAAGGCAAGATTGCTCGTGGTAATTTTCGATATTCAGTCTCTGATATAAGAGCAAAAAAGGAATTCAAAAAAGACACATGAGTATTGATATATTTACTAGGAAATGGAGCAGATCTTTACATATCCAAACATAGTCACAGTAATACTTTGAAAAGCCTACATGCTGCTCATCCTTGACCAACTAGAGCGATACATTCATCAGCAATAAATGCACATTTTTTGGAGGTGTAGCTTGAGCCATTTCACTGATAAGATACATCGCAAAATTAAACAGCCGGTGGTCACAAAAAAGATGTACCACACAAAGCAAACTGTGATTGAAAATGCTTCAAATGTTGAATGTTACAGGGTAACATTTACATTTACGGGTCTTTGGATTTTCAAGGAATATCTAACCCATCTAACACCTGACAGTCATATCACAATAACAAACCATTGAGGGGGCAAACAGGTTTGTTGCAATCAGAATGTCCTTCATGGACTTTAGATTGCAAATGATACTTTGAAAACATCCGTACAAGAGAATACTGCAGACAAACTGAACTTATGTCTAAATAGTGGGCATCAGAATCCGGTGAAGAGTTTGACAGGTGAGTGAAGTCCGTGGTTTCAGGCATGTTAAACAGAGTCACATATCATTAAAAAAAACAGTCATTCATGTGAATCCATTTCAAATGGAGAGAAAAGGAAAATGTTCAATCAGAAGATAAACTGGCACTGCAATCATAAAGGGTAAACGCAACATAAAAATACACAGAAAAAAAAGTAAACCATTCTTAAAATCAGAGCACTTTAACAACGTTGTCATACCTTCAAGTTCTAAGCGGAATTATCAGAAACAATATTTGCCTCTGCAACCTTTAAATGTGGAAGTTCCTTAAAACGTCATCTAGTGTGAAACAAAAAGTTGTCAATGGCACATTCCTTTTGTCATAAGCATTGATAGTCTGAAACACCAAGTATCGGCCATGTGTTGAGATGAGACAACCCTGGATTATATACTACTAGCCCCAGTCCCTTTAACAATATTCTACTACATCCCCATCTACAACGATTATAGAGGAAAAAAATACAATAATAGTGGAACATTCTTTTCACATCATTTCATCATGGCAAGCTATGTCAAAGAGGAAACAATAAGATCATCATCACACTGGGTGCATGGAAACGAAGAAAGTATAAGATGCAAAAAGATTATGAATCTCAATCTTCACTTTAACATCATCTAATGTATGGAATTCTTTTTTTTTTTGGCCTCAATCTTTGTATTTTTCCTTAAAATAAAGAGAGAAACTGTTGCACCAAGTCATTCCCTGTCCCATTTTACTTTAGTTTCCTTGTCCTACACTTCACATCATGCGGATGAGCATTCAGTCCCTGCTGTTTCTTTAATAATTACTCATCGGCTCCTTCCAATCAACCTGAGGTATTCCCTGAGTTTTCAGATTGACAGTTCCTGAGATGAGCCTAAGAGTGGAGGTATTTCTTTTTCCAGCCAGCAACCGAATATCTGGTACATGAAAATCTAAAAAAAATATATAATATAGAACTTGAAACATACAATCAAAACAGATTAAACTGAATATTAAACGTAAGTAATACATCTTACACAATGATTAGTGCACAGTGACATTGCATTGGTTGTGGCATAGATAGGAATCACAATAGGACTCTCTTCGGAAAGGCTCATTGTGCACAAAAAAAAAAGAATAAAAAAAAATACAAGGCAAAGAAAAACAAAACAAACTTAAGTTTACTTCAGTCCAAACAAGACTATGTACCTGTATGTACTGTATATTGTTAATTGCAATATATTACTATACTGTATTTATTCTGCATTGAATTATTGTTAAGGACATGGCAGTGATTTATCAAGCACACTGAAGTAACACAAGTACCTTGATGTTAATAATGTGTTACACAACGATATTCTTAAGTCATATGGAGCTTTGAATGACATTCAGCAGTTCTTTTGATGTCTACCATTCATTGCCAAAAGGCTTGAAAAGGAGCAGAAGGAGGAAGCGGCAGCCCTCTTGGATGAAAATAAATAAGAATGATTTTTTTAAAGGCTTTAGAATAATTTTACATATATATTAATTGGGTGTAAAAGTCTTGTCAGCTTCTCCTGTAAAACGGGAGTAAAATGCTGATTAGCTAGCTACTTCTACATGCTCCTCCGTGCAGGCTTGGTGTTCCTGAACTATGACCCTACTAAGGGTTATAGGGAGGTAATGTCTTAAATAACTACCTAGAAATGGGTCAAACTGGTGATAAACAAAAACACCAGCCTTCCTACTGGCAACATCATGGCTGATTCTGCCTCATTTTATTCAAGTATCAAGAGGAGAGCTAGCTAGCAACTCTCAGAAACTCGGTCAAGTATCTTATCAGAAGCGATGATGGACATGCATTGAGTTAGGCATCACATTGTTTGCAATTCTGTCAAACCCAAGTAATGGTTATTGTAAAGCAGCAGTATTTCACACAGCAGCCAATAAAATGAGATTATACTGTAGATAGATGTTGGACTGACATTCTGCCTCCAGCTGCCACAAGGTTTGAGAGACATTTATCATGCAGCTGAACAGCAGTGTTTTGCCGCCCTCTATGGTTGAGACTACTACTGCTACACCCTGTCTAATAATCTGGCTTTCCACACCAAATAATGGTGACTATATTTATTTGTGATTGTGATACAGCATGGAGCTGTAGTACTATGCAACATCGCTATCCCAAGCATAACAGCAACACACCTGACCACATCCAGCTGTGAGGTTCCAGAGATCTGAACTTCTTACCCAAGGTAAATGGTAATGCTGTGTAAATAGTGTAGTGCAAAAAGGATTTGATTTAATCCTAATTCAGATCACAATCTCCATATCTGTAATCTCAATATCAGAGGATACCTGGTTTACTATCAGTGGTTAGAATGACGGTTTAAGTAGCGGACCAAACATGCACCAATGAGGTAGATAGACATTAGACAGCCAGCAAAAAGCTGGATGAAAATAATGAAATGACAACAAAAAAAAAATAACTCTGACCAAAAGCTGGAAACCACTTCTGGTCTGACATTCATTTGGCCCCAGAATACCTGGATGGTCAACTGCAATATTGGCAGATGCCAATACATTGCCTATAGCTATACCCTAAAACCCGGCCCAGGTGTTTTCACCAACCCTCCCACTCCCCATGCCATATGCAAACTAACATTCATTACAGAGGTACTAACTGTCACATCTCTGACTTGTCGGAAAACGAGGTGTAACAGTCAGGAAGGAGACTAATGGGTAAGGCAGCAAAAGTGTATCTTGATACTAATCACACTGAGTATTTCACAAAGCAGAAGAAGTATAATGCCCATAGGAGAGGCACGGTATCATGGAAAAAAACCCAGATTCTACCAAAAATTGTCAAGATAATCCGTTATATGGCATTGCTTACTACAAACTCAAACTCCTCAAAGAACAGCAGTGATTCAAATATTTAGAAAGCGTCCTGAGTGCAATAATACAGCAGTATTCCTGAGTGTTACACCAAATGAAAACAAACAAACGAAAAAAAATCAGCAACATTCTTCATAAGCTATTATTTTAACCTGAGGTAGTTCCAAAAGCAGCTTCAACAGGTGGGACAGGATCGTGTATCCCATCTCTCCATCAAAGCAGTTTGATTGGCCTCTGTGCTTCCCTGGCGTTAGTGTTGCCTGATTTCCCGTTTAATCGGTAGACTCGGGAGGCAGTGCCGAGTGGCTGTGCTCCTCCTCATCTCCTTTTGAGGGGGATGGCTTTCCCTGAGAACCCGGTGAGGACTGTTGTGCTTTGATTGGACAGTTGGCAACCATGTGGTCGATGCTCTGGCAGAAATGGCACTTTTTGGGCTGGGGTGGTAACTTGCACTCTTTGGCATGGTGGTCGAGGCCTCCGCAGTTGTAGCACCTACCAAGAGCATAAAGCATTTAGTCAGATGTTATGTGTGCTTTATTCTGCAATAACTGATACTTCTTGAGGGTGCAGATACAATCGTTATGGCCTAAGAGTTGCTACTGAGTTGGAGTCATGTTTCTGACAACCTGGCACCTGGGAGCAGTGCAAATGAAGCAAAGCACTAAAGTAAATGGTTCTCTGGGATGACTGCAAGGTACACCTTTTATATGCAATTCATTATGTAATCTGCTGTTACTATTTCTTTTAGTTCAATCAGCTAATTGAAAAAAAAAATCAATGTCCTTTTGAAAAAGACATTTTTGAAATCGTAAAGCTGGAAAAGTAAAGTTAAAACATCCAAATTAAGTAACAATAATCAAGGCACATTTTTAAGTGGAGGGAATTTTTAGTTTGTTGCACTTGTTTGCCACTAGGTGGCAACATTTCACCTGGAATTCCTTGAGTTTGCATTCAGTCAAAGATCTTGCAAGGGCATTCCAGGTCACAACACATTGCTCACTGGAGGAGCACACATGGTGGGAACATCTCAAATCATCTTGTTTTTCAGATGGTTAAATATTACAAAGAAAATTTAAGAACTCTACTTGGCAACCTTTGAGCAAACAGAATTTTTTTTAAGTTTTAAATAACCAAGCAGATAACAGAACTGCAATAATTAGGCTAAGTAGCAGAGCTTCCATTTTTCAATGGACCTGTAATGGTTACCATGGCTGATATCATCTCTTTGACGAACAGCTTGTCCTATTTGTCAGTTTGTCATTGCCGAAAACCTCCTGTTGGACTCTATTGTATCAAAGAAAAACATCCCTTTCACTGGCATTGAACTTTAGAAATGAACACCATGAGGGGTCAGCGGGAGCCATCAGGGGTGCCATCGGCCACCTCTGTTCAAACATAATCTATAGAATGGCCACGCGTGCAGGGGTAGAAGACAGATGGGTGGTGGGCGTGGGGCGGTAGGCCTGTGCCATCGCAAACCCCCTGCTGCCATTGAAGCAGCAGATGAGGTTTAAGCAGGGCGGCTGCAGAAGGGTCAGTGCGGCTTTGTGAAGGTGGCCATTGGGGTGGCGGTGTCAAGGTCTATACCGTGACATCACAGAAGCTCCCCTACATCAAAATCCATCAGGACGCAAGTGGAGGGAAGGGGAAGTGGACCCTTTGTCTAAAAAAAAGCTGCAGTAATGACCTTTGATCCCTGCCCCCTCCTCAGTTCTCTAGCCCCCAATCCCATCCCAGCTCACAGCCCTCTTGCATTTACTCATACACTGTTGTCATGACAACAGTGACCTTTCACCCCCTTGCCCAGGCTCTTACATCTGTTATCAATTAAATGGACAGGAGCTTTTTCCCCTTCCTCAGTCATACATACATACATACATGCACACGTTTGTACAGCTATCCTTGTGGGGCATTTATACTGACTTCCATTCATTTGCACACCCTAACCCAAACCCTTACCTACCCTTAACCAGTTTATGCCAAATCTTTGCCTCGCCTAAACTCAATTCAAACCTTACCCATAAACTTAAGTCTTTACCCTGAAATTCAATGATTAGGTTGTGGGGCCCAAGATTTTGTCTCCACATAGATGGTTAGACCCCATGTGGTGAGTGACCTTTCCAGTTTAGGACCCGTCATATGCAGAAAAACAAGCACACACTCATAAAGGTGGTCTATAAAACCTCCAGTAGAAACAGTTGTTCTCTTTGGTGGCAAAACACGAAACCAGAACTAAGATCTGAAATTAAACTCCTTACTCTCGCCCTAATGATATTTAACAATGGCTTTACATATGATCAATCAATCATGCAAGAACCAATGAAATGCCATCCAGGGTTGCATAATGAAATAAGCTACAGGGGGAAGATATCAATGGATCAGCGCGGCCTAGGGAGGGTTATTGAACCACAGTGGGCCTCCCAGGACTCTTTGAGGCGGTAATGATTTCTGTTCTCACACTGACTACTCTCTGGCTCTAATCACAACTGACAGGGGGGTGAAGTTGATACACCTCTAACCCCATGCTATTCTGCTATTCAGAGAATTACCCAAAAATCAAGGCCCCCTTGGCTCTTTTTTCTTTCACTTGGAGGGACATTGTTGCCTTTATGTAAAACCCCTCAGTCCTCAGGGGAAACTTTTTATGATGAGATTTATTAAGATTTTTGCTTGTTGTAACTCATAAAAATGGCTCTTATTTTTTAAGGATTATAGATAGGTTCAGATCAAATTAAAATATAAGATTTCTTTGGCAGCAATAAGGAATGATATCTTTAGGGTTGTTCCTTTAACACAGGTGCTTAGATTTGCTCCAATCTTAAGTATAATTCCTCATGTTCCTATGAAGGGAAAGTGCTAGACTAAATCAACAGGTCTGGATGAATGCTCATATTATTCAAAATGCAGTTTTATGTTGTTAGTTTAGTTTGGAAGTTAGTAATCACATTGGTAGAAAAGGTTTAGAAGAGAGAGTTGGTGGGTGTGAATTCACCAGAGGCCAGCAGATTTAAACAGTTATTGATCCAGGTCACACGTCAAGCCTGCCGGTGTGACCCTTGCGAGGACTGGGGGTGGGGGATGGGGTCGAGGTAGAGGAAGGAAAATGGGGAGAAACTAAAACACCATTGTGTATGTGATGCAAACTGGACCAAACAAAGACTGTTTGTGTGCTGCTGTGAATTTAAGCATCTGAGGATTCCTAATACAAAGGTGCTTAAACTGCCATTGTCAGATAAAACCTATGTATCTCCAGGTTTTTATTTTGTTTTTGACAATCTGAAAATTTTAAGTGTCTGTACATTTTTACTCTTCTTAAACTAAATAAGCCACTGGTACATAATCTGAAAAATGCATTGCCACAAAGATGAAACACTCCTCTTTTTATTGACTTATAAATATTTGATGTTTTTAAAGATGCAGGATTTTCATGGGACAGTGACAGTGTGTACAATGTAGGATTTTTTAATTACACCAAATTTTAAGCACTATAATACAAATGTGTTAAAAGTCATGTCTTGTTTGGGATCTTTTCAGCATATTCAGTGTGCGGAAGTAGAAAACACCTTTTACTCTTTGTGAGTTTGCCACCAGCAGAGAGACCAAATTAAAATGTGTGCCATTACACAGAATGTCACAAAGATGGCTTTCGTAGCTTACTTGTCAGTAATATTAAATATCATTTAATATCTTTTCTGTTCATTCGCAGTCCATCCCTGCTTACCTGTCTCCCTTTGAGCGTCGCTTCTGGACCTTCTTGCCTTTGGGCCTCCTCTCGCTGCCCACACAGTGGATGCCACCTGGTCCGGTAACTCGTTGCGACTCCAGGCCCTTGGATGACTTCTTAAAGGTAAACTCGACTGCCTCGCCTTCCTTCAGGCTGCGGAAACCTTCCATGTGCAACTTGCTCTGAAAGGCAACACAGGAAGAGGATTTAGCACCAAATTATTGTTTGTTGTTTGGGGAGCTCTGGTTTTATGGTGACTTGAGCTGTATATGACTGGATGCGTCAAATCACAAAGGGGTGAATATATACAGTATGTTTAAATCTTTCTATCGTAAAGTTATATAGATCAATCCTAGTGAAGTATATGAAGTAATAATTGGATTTTTCAAATGGCTATATTAAATAACGGGCGACTAAATCATCTCCACACCAGCCTCTGGACATGTTGACCCTTGAGAACAACCTCCACCCATTCCTCACCGTGTGAGGCTATCAGAGCCTGATAGCACTTATCAAGTATCTGTTATTTTAATGTGATCTTTATGTCTCACCTGATAAACTAACTACCGCTACAAAGCATGCTGTTCCCACCCCACCCATCAGTTTGTGCACATGCCGCTCTGCGTGAAAGACACTGTAGACTTAAGGCTGCTTTGTCTTTATGCCGTGTTTGAGTGGTAAATCTGACGAGGATAACCTTCAACCCATCCCCCCCCTCTGAAGGAACAGCATTCCACACTCCTGCCCCCACCCACATCATGAAGCTCCACACTGACCACCACCACTAACCCTAAACTGCAGGATGCAGGAGCTAGTGCTACGGTTGGGGGTGGGGTGAGAAGGCAGCATGGCTTCTTTAGGTTGGGGGTCAGGGTGACATTCCTTGAATGGTTGTTTGGCAGAAAGAGGTGGAAGATAAAAGTTGAGGGAAAGCACAAATGATTGATATCTTCCTTTAAAATCAGTGCTTGACATCTTATTTTTTTTTCGTGAAAGAAACGCGTTTATGTCATGGAGTAGCTTGTTCGATACACTAGCTTAGCCTCTTGTTTCACTACGTATTCACTGAAACTATTAACCTCAAGTGACCTTCGAGGAGGGTCCTCCAGATACCAGCGTCTTTTCTGGAAGCTTTATGATTGTAGAGAAAAGACAGATAAAGGAAGGGAAGGTGTGGCAAAGTTTGTGATTAAAACCCAGAGACTGTCTAACACAACATGGGAAACCCCTCTCTAAAATTCCCTTGATGGGACAGTGAGATTAACTAGTCTACAGCAATTATAGCAGAATGTTGACATAGAAAGGAAGATCCACGATATAGCAGGTTTGCTTTGATAGACATTAATCCTGTTTTCTTCCTTTCATTCTTGAGTAAAGTCGTATCTATCTGCTAATTATGAACCACAGTCTTTAGTCTGTGTTTGCCAAAACCATCAGCAATCAAACTGAGCTTCCCAAAACAAAGTCTGGGGTTTGCTTTAAACCAAAATCCCACAGAAGAATCCTTAAGGAGAGGTTATCATTTAAAATATACACATAGTGAATCTCAAAGACGCAACTTGAGATCCATTAATCCATAAAGACGCTTGACGCCTCAAAATTTACATTGGAGTCATCACAAACGAGCCAGTAATTCTAGTCTGCTGCACACTAGCAACGCATTCTGCGCTGAAAAACAAAAACAACACCAAAAACAAACAAAAGCACAATCTTCTCTAATCCTGTCACATATGTTTGCAGTTGAGCATCTGCCGCTAAGTCCTTCGCAGTGAGACACACGATTGGTAGGCAATGACATTTGAGTGGCAACATGGACGTCCGCAGAGCCCCAATCCCACCAAGCCTCTCTGCCCCGGTGACCGTTAACCCACTTCCTCTCCCATGTGTGACCTTCCCCACCCCCATAACGGACCCACAGTGGCCACATGTCCTACATCAGGTTATCCACAAACACACGCACACACAGGTAGAGACCAGGGTGAGGCCTTTATCTTCAAGGACTTGATGTTGAGGCTATGTTGGAGGAGTCTACTGTAAACTTTGTGCAGAATATGTCTGGAAGCCAAGTGAGGCAGAGAGAGACATCAGAGCTGAGAGGGACAATAGCAGGACTGCTGCTGAGACAAAGAGGGGCTCGGTCACGGCCGAGGGGTGCTTCATTCAGATGCATGGCTCTATTGTCCACCTGCACAAAGGCCAGAGGACCCAGGGAGTTAATTTTCCTTGACACGCGGCCACTAATTTTAGGGCTGAGGCCTTTTACGTTGCCATAACCCCTATACATCCATCACCGACACGCGTGTCTACCTTTTCTAGTGACTGAGAGGGAAGTAAGTCATTGTTTACGCATTTCTTGCAGATAAAAAGAAAACACAGTGTCAGGTTATTGCTTAAGTAACGCAGCGAGCATTTCAACTTCTCTCCTCAAGTCGTGGGCATTACCGATCTTGTTTTGTTATTTAAAAGTTTATATGCCATTGCAGTTGACATTTTCCCTTTGGTAGAAAACCACCCATTACTTTCCATTTGTTTCGAATCTCTGTAACCGCTGGAGCATCGAACTGTAGGTTTCTATCCCCAGCTGAACTTGTGTGTTGGTTTGCAAAATGATTAATCAGGTACCAACTTCCTGTGTGTAGTCAAGCAATATTGCCGTTGCAACGGCTGCACACAACAATGGAATTTCTCTCAATGCATCATCGTGAGCAGAAAGCAGAAAACTAAAAAAGAGAAGCGACTAAAAAAAGCCGCTTGAGTGTGATAATTTCAACCAAGTGTGAAGCGTGCAAGCTGAAGATCAATTGTCGGACCAAAATTTGAACAACAAGCCACCGTTATCTGGATGTGTTGATAGAAAATGAAGTTGATCTTTTTAAACTATTTGCAAGAGGGTGGTGACATGGCGTTGACTGTGGAATTTATGTAAAATAAAACCTGAGAGCGCCTCTCCTATTTAAAGCCTCTGAAGTCAGAGCCACAAACACACACACACACACACACACACACACACACACACACACACACACACACACACACAGAGGGGGTTGAGCAGACAGCAAAGAGCATTTAATCACTTTATGACAGGAACCTTGAGGTGAATAAGCAGCTAGTGGGTTCTTCTTTCATTCACATGCTAAGCCTTTATCTTATCAGACAGCAATGGAGGCGCTCGCTCACATGAGAAGTAGGAGGGAAAAGCACCCCCACCTCCTCTACTCTACCTCAGCAGCTGAACACGAAAAGGTTAAAGAAGATTTAGGGTGAACCTGGATGAACTGAAGTTTTCTTTCATCTCTTCAGTCTAAGAAAGAAACAATAACACAAGTGAAAAATGCAGAATGTGCTTGATAAGAAAAAAATGTGTGAAATCTAAAGAGAAAAGTTACCTTCAAAGCAACAAGTAGCCTATGATAGTTTTGACTGTCAAAAACCCCCAAATCTTGTAGAAATATATGTCAAATCATTGTGTATGTGCAAATGTTTCCTGAAATGGGTGTGTGTTAAAAAGCAGAGTTTAATCTTAACAGCGAAGTCCTCATTTAGCCTACTATACAGGTTCACTGCAGATAACAGGACCAAAAAAAAAACAAGCTTGACTTTTGTAAGCAGATGCAAGAAATAAATGAAAAAAACAGCCAATAACATCCACTCATCATAATTGCAACAAAACCTAATGTATCGATACACCGACTGACTGTTCACATGGCTTCAGAGGATGATCGATTACAGGTGTCCTCCACCTTAAAGAGCCAGTTTTCACGCAGTTCACACAGCACTGTCTATAAGCTCCACTTCTTATCTGTGTCAGTTTATGGAAAATTGTGTTAGCTCCAACCATGCTTCTGATTCTCCACCGCATTGTGTGTGTGTGTGTGTGTGTGTGTGTGTGTGTCTCTGACAAAGCACGAGGGAGGCCCGCAGCTCTCCCTGAGAGCAACACGTGTTCCCCTGTGGGAGGAACACCCACCACTCTGCAAAAAAAAAAAAAAAAAAAACACCGACAAAACCATTAAAAAATATTTTATCTGCACTTTCACAGAAAAACGCATGGGAATGGAGTGTTACGCTGTGTTTAAAACGCATTTGACTTTCTTTTTTTTTCAATATTTTCCCTGCAGGCTTTTGATTCATTACTGTCCAGTTTGGGAGAAACTAGGTTGGGTGGGAAAAAAGATTAATTAATTAACTTATATTGCAAACAGGTGGCATGATCTCCCCGCTGGTAAAAAAAAAAAAAGCACTTCTACTTTTTCCAACTCTTTAAAAGACTCGTTGAGTTGAGATGCGCAAGTCAAAGGCGTTTTGAGAGTGAGAGCAGCGCTGGTTTCCAGTCGCCTCTTTCAGTTTGAGCCCCGGAGCAGATCGAAGTTAATCTTACCTGATGGACAAACACGTCAACCGGTTCGTCCAGTGGCACTCCCTCCCGGTGAGTCATGGACAGAAACCCGAAGCCCATACGGACGTTGAACCATTTACACACTCCGACCCCGTGGACGGACGGCGAATCCTCCTCGGTGCTCGGTCCCTCATCCTCCTCGGTCTTACACACTCCTGCAATGAAAAGTACACCATCAAACGTGTGTTTGCTACATATTGTCGCAAATGCGTTTTTGTGAGGGAAAAAAAAGGGCGCACAATTTTGTCCATCCAAAAAAAAAAAAAGTGCAACATTTCAACGAGATTTACAACTTTTCATCTCGTTCTCTCGCGTTGCTGCATCATCAATCAATACGAATCAATGAAAGGAAACGCCGGTGACAAAACGAGGCCGTGTTTCTGCTTCCCTCCTGATCAAACAGCCACCTGAGCAGCATTTTACATTCTCTCTAAATGAGCGTGCGCAAAATAATAAAAAAAAAGAGTCGGGAGTTTGCATGTGATGTCAGAATTAGGAAAGAGCGATTAATGCGCTGATGTTCACACGGATTGCACATCACATGTGCGACGGATGCTAAAGTGCCCCATTACAGCCTGAAAGTCAGTCCACCGGATTACAGCTAAACTGTGCAAAGTTGATTAAAAAACAAAAAGAAGCTAAATGCATCTTATTTAGTTACTCAACCTGAGAGTTCCTGGTTGGAAACGGAGCCCATGTCTTCAGGTTTGTTTTTGTTTTGGTTTTTTTTGCCTTGAGTCAAAATTAGCACCCAAGCTACAGTGTCCTTCCTCAGCCCCTCACACTGCGTAATCCTCACAGATTGCCACTTTCATGCAAAATGCAGTGAAAGGCAGAAACTGCGCAGTGAGAGGGAAAGCGGGAGAGGGAGGTAAACAAAAGGGGGTTGGCAACCTATTCCCCCTTAACAATAAGGGGTGAGGAGGGGGTGGGGGTCACCGGGCAGAATTTTTGCTGAAGACAACCCCCCCCCACCTCA
>JAQLOL010000025.1:9164748-9174759 GCA_029783665.1 Naso thynnoides | reverse complement strand
TCTATTTGTAAAGTGTCATGAGATAACATTTGTTGTGATATGGCGCTATATAAATAAATTGACTTGACTTGACTTGACTTGACTACTGTAAGGATGACTATTGGTGATTTCACAAAATATTAACACAATGACGTTTTTTTGATAAATTTCTCATTAGTAATGTGGGTACTGGGTCAATAAAAGAACAGCAAGAACAGTCTGGTAAGTAGTGGTAGGGAAAATAATTGATTTTTTTTTAGATGCATCACGATACTAACAAGGATGATTCTGAATCAATTAAAAAATGTACGATAATCACTAATCGAAATTTTAAATAACATTAAATAGACAAAATGAAAAAGGTGGGCATAGCAGCGCACTGTGCACCCGGGCAGTTAACAGGGAGCACATAAAAAGTGGATTCAAATTACGTATGGAAGCACTTTGGGCTTCTACAAGGTTGACGGAAAGTGAACAGGACAAGAGCCACGCTACATGTAAGCTGTGTCACACTAAGAAAAAATCAGGATGAATCATAATCGTAGGCCCCTGAATCGCAATCGAATCAAATCGTTAGGCGCCTCAAGATTCCCACTCCTACTGGTAAGTTCAGAAAATCACTTCACTTCACTTTAATGAAGCCTTTTCAACCAGGAAAAGACAAAACTTCCATCATATCACTATATAACAATATACAAAATCTGTCGTGGTATCTTGTGTCATATCATGATACGATATAATATCTTTTATGTACATTTTTCTTCGTGCAGTACCTTATTTATTTACTACAGTGTAGTATTAGTAC
Source organism: Naso thynnoides (assembly GCA_029783665.1). Classification (NCBI taxonomy): domain Eukaryota; kingdom Metazoa; phylum Chordata; class Actinopteri; order Acanthuriformes; family Acanthuridae; genus Naso; species Naso thynnoides. The sequence continues at coordinate 9,173,975 of JAQLOL010000025.1, read as the reverse complement.
TTTTACTTAAGTAAAGAATCTCAATATTTTCTCCTATTTTCTCTAGTTTGAATTGCAAAAAGTTCTGCATTCAGACTGCAGCTTGGTTAAAAATATCAGCTCATCATGTTCACCGTTCACCATCAGGATCAAAGTCTTTCTCTCACTGAACAGGAGGGCAAACAGCAGAGACGCGTACACACACACACACACACACACACACACTCACTTATAGATATCCTGGATTTCTCCCACGCAGATGGCCAGCGGCTTCTGTGCATTTCGTCCTTTGATGTCGTAGGTTTTTGCGACGGCCTCCGAGTTCTGGGCCAGACATGCCAGGCCGTAAATGGTGTCCGTCGGCACGGCAACCACGCTGCCTTCCTTCAGAGCCTTCAGCGTGCAACTCAGGATTTCAGAACCATCTGCAGTTCAAAGAGGAGAACCAGTGAGGCATCATCCACCACAAGACACACACGACAACACAAACAAACAAACAAATGTGAAATGCTCAATAACAGTTTTGAACAGGTTGCACGTATTGCTCTCCAGCTGCACACTAAAGAGTGCTCCGCTGATTTGTGTCCAACACACCCACTAACTTGAATTATGGGAAATGTAGGACAGCCTCTGTTCGACCACTTATTTTTAAAAAACCTGTTTCTTGTGAGTTCCCTAAATTTATTCCAGAAATCATTTGAATGATCATTAAGTTAAGCTGTATGTTAAAACTTACTGTGTTACCTCACACATCTGAACCACTGCACTGCCGAGGGAACCGTGCTTTCCTATACCTGTAGTGATTTGGGGTTTCCCTTCAAATCATATGATGAAGATACAGACAAAAAGCTGTAGTTTCAGCCACCATACTGTGTGCAGTAGCTACACTAAAGTGATGCTTATGTTTAAATGTACCAGTGATGTAACATCCTGTAAGGGAGGAAGTGGGCTCCTCTTCATAAGGAGTCGCACAGATCCAGCTGAATGAACAAGTGTGCTCACTTTTATTGCTTGAGCACATGTGTTCATACATTAAGTACATTCTGTTCATACATTAAGTACTTTTTTTTAATAAACAAATGACATGTTATATTCCTAATTTAACTGTGTACAGTGTAAGGACACTTCTGGCAAAGCTGTTCAGCATCTTGCATCCATTATCTCAAGTGTCAGTGGAAACTATCATGAATAAATCTCTGATGCCCTGGTGTCTAGTGTGTGAGCAGGCTGTTTAAAAGGTGTGTTACTGTAAACTGTACTGATCAGAGCTGTGCATGTGGGCAGGTCTCCGTCACACATGACAGGAAAAACAGGAATCTGATGCAACACGCTGAAATGTTTATGTTGCTTTACTACCACGCATGCAAACCCTTCATCCGCAGCTAAAATCTATCTAAAAAAAACTCACTCGTTTTCAAAACCTTCGGCGTTTAAGGACCCACGTGCACCTGTGAATGACAGCTAACCTGTTTGGCCCTCCTGGTGAACAGACGGCCCATTGGAGGTCGGCGGCAGCAGACGCAGCACTTTGGTCTTCAGCTCTTTACACATTTCTGCTCCGAGGCGACGAGCGGCGGCTGAACGGTGAGTGTGTCTGGATTTGAGTAAACTTACAGCGGCGCTACAAACGGATTTCATAAACCCAAAGCTACAGCCACGGATGTGTCAGATCACAGCCGGGGAGCATGTTGTTGTCTGATGAAATAAGTCTTCCGGGTTACGCCCCCTAACGATGACGCCGACTGTCCAACTCTTAAAGGGCCAGCAGCACATTAGCTCATGAGAAAAGGTTGAACCCTAAAAAACGTCGTTTTTTGGTTGTTGTTGTTGAAAGCACACCTTCATAATATTTTTTAACAAAACAACTTTATAGAAAAAGGATAATTGATGCTAAATTTCTCTTAAAAAACGTACTACTTTTTGCCATACTAGAAAAATGTGATTCCCCCAACTGTAGCCTACCTTCAAAACTCAAAAAATATTTTTAGAAATTTAAAATTAGATGTAACAATGTTCACTATGCACAAAAGAATCTTAATATTGGCTTTCTTAAATTATATGAAAGAAAACTTGGCTACCACTTTAACTACTTGCTAGATTTATTATTATTATTATCATTATCATTATCATTATCATTATCATTATTATTATTACTATTATTATTATTATTATTATTATTATTATTATTATTATTATTATTGTTTACCCCCGAACCCTTCACACAATTGCCTGGTTAAAGTTCGGTATCATAATTACATGTTTTGCAATTGAAATAAAACACAATTTAGTGTGGGATTAAACTCCCTCACAGACAAATCCTGCGCATAATTTGTACTTATAGTCGTCCTGTTTGAGTCTGCCTGTCATCATCATTACTCGCCAATTTCGGAAAATGTAATTCACGTGTGCTGATCTGCTTAAAAACGCAGGAGGCACCGACACCATCGAGATGCGGGTTACAGGGCAAACAGCAGCTCTATGTCTGTCGTCATGGCCTCGGACACAGGTAATGAAACAAACATCTTCTCGTGTCATTTGTTGCTTTATCAGTACACTGTCCACATCGGGCTGCTTGTGAACAGGTACAGATTGTGCAGAGGAGAAGCTGACTCTGCGGACTGATGGAGGCGTTTCACCGGTCAAACAGGTCTGACTCAGTCTGCAGATCAAACATTTCATGGCTCTTTGTACAAACTAACATTTTATAACTTTCACAGGACTTGGAGGAGGTCGAGGACAGACTGGTGACCCTTTCTGAGAGAGTAACTCTGTGTAACAGAGTCCTGAATGACCTGAAGGATCTGAGTGATGTGTTGGTGGTGAGCTCTCCTTATTCTCCTTTAGAACCTGGTGAATTATTACAGAGTTTGAAAATAATCTCGTCTTTTACAGAGAAAATCTCTCCAGGATGTGTCCTTGCCACCATCGAAGTGACCAAAAGTGGAAGAGTCTTGTCCCCCCCCCCCTTTTTATTCATGTAATTTAAATAAATTCTACTAGGATGAACTACTGTGAAAGACTTCAGTAGGCAGAGGGAACTTTCAGTGACGAGGATAAGGTTTAATTAGTATTATATTGCTCTCAATTCTGAAAGTTATTTATCATAATACTTTATATGAAACAAGCATAAGCAAACATTTTCACATTATACATTCTTTTAAAAAATACAAATCCTTTACAATTCTTCACTCTTTGGGTGTCAAGACATTCCTTTGGAAGCATATGGTTTCCTCCATTTGTTTAAATCTCGCCCACTTGTGGGGAGGGGAAAAAAAAATTAGATTTCTCCAAAAAACAACAACAAACCCCTTGCCTTCCATTTAAAAACAAAAACAATGTGCTTCCAAACAAATGTCACCATCAGTAATTTGCTGATGCTACCATTTCTGGTAAACTTCAGAGGGACAAACCTGGGCCACAAGTCATAAAAAAAACCAAACAAACAAAAAAACCTTTCTCTGCTTATTGATAAAACATCTGGGCAGATGTAACTCTGACTTACACTGGTGGAGACAAGCCAACAGATTTATCCACATGTCAAATTTAAATGTTAAAAGGCTGAGATGATTCCATGAATGGGAGTGAGCCAAAGTGAAACATGTTTACGTAAAGTTAAAAAAAAAAAAGAGAGAAAGCTGCACAAATTTGACAAATTCTTAAAACAGAATCATTCATTCATTAAGTATTTCTCAAACAAATCCAGTTGATTTTTAAACAGCATGTCAAAGCAAAAACTGCAACAATCATGGGAACAGTGCTCAGATGGCCACACTAATGAAGTTCAGTCACACTAATCCACATGTGGAATAAGAAATGCAATATACTGGAATTTCATAGAGCATGCTGAACATCTATGCATCCCAAAGGCGACGCTCGCCTCTGGAGTTCTGCATGTAAGGTTGGAGCAGAGTATCATCTGATGAAGGAATTTTCTTTTTGTCTTCAGAGTCGTATTTAAACTTGTGAATGCCACACTTAAAATTGCATAGTCGTATTCATGACAGTATGCATCAATGAGGATAGTGATGGTAAGAGTTGGACTACTGGCAGAAATTTCACTGAGTGGCTTACGAGGGAAATGGTGAGTGACTTACCATTATGAGAGTATAGACACAGCTTATATCTAATGCCTTTTATGTGGAATGGTTTTAGAGAATTAGGGCTGGGTATCGAACTTCAACACTTTGACGGTACCAACTGAACTGCGTCAATGCGACGGAGTATCAGAAAATGTCAGGTGTCGAATGATCCAAGGAGTTAATCTCATCAGTGATCTTGCAGCATTCTTGCTGCGCCAACATCTAATAGTACTTTTGATTTGATTGTATTCTTGAGTTTTGCTGGAAAAGCAACAGATTGAATAAAATTATCAAATAAAGTATTGTTCAAGAACCTGCATGAAAGTCAACGTAAAGGTATTGGTACTTGTATCGAGTTTTTCTTAACGACACCCAGCCCTACAGAGAATCAAACATGCGACCGGAGCCTGTCACATATCTATCTGCTTTCTTGACGCCTGTGAATCCAGGAAAAGCTCCACTCCTAATTTATGGCGTCTTCTGTGCATGTCAGTGTGGTTTGATCCTACAACCTGGACCTACAATGTAGAATTACATTACCTGCATCTGTTATGTAAGCCGATTATATATATATATATATTTTTTTTTTTTTATTTATTTATTTTTTTACAAATGCAGCATATCCATACGACTTTCCAAACAGACAGCTGGAAAAGGACACAGATTCAGAGGAAACTACGCTTTTCTGTCTCAGTGCTTTTGCCTCACTGTGATGTGCTGCTGGAGGTGATTGCCTGAGACTCCGTGACGATGAGTGTGTTGGCATGTCAATGGCAAGTCTGACGTAAAGACTGTCAAGGCAAGGAGGCTCATAGAACAGTTCGTGTTGTAAGGCCAAGTAGCTCTACACTCTAGCATACGGGGCGTAATGCCTTCACTCTGTCATCATTGCATTGTGTCCCACGTGAAACAATACTGTTAAATTATACTCTGAGTAGGAGGCTATTTGTTACACATATGGTTACTATGGGGACTGTACAAAAGCCCAGCTGCTAGTAGGACTATTCAACTAAACACTGCAAATAAAACTCTTCTGCATAAATGTGACTGGGGAAAGAATGCAAGGATACATTAGCTCCAAACTCTGAGAGTTAGTAATTCAAAAGTCTATACAAAAATACAAATTCTAGAATAATCTACAAGTTTCTCAAAGATGTTTACGCTAAAATGTATTTACAACTGTCTCCAGGACACCTTCTTTTAATCGCTACTTTACAGCAGTTGTATACAAAAGTCTGTAGTGGTGCGGCACCTCAGCTAAGAAGCTGTCAAATTACTCGCTTGACAAGTTAGTGTGCAATAAACAGGGAAGAGTGCAGCAAAACGTAGGGCTACTGCAAGAGTAGGGCGTCTGGTAAGAAAAAATAACCAAAACATTTGTCTGAGGAACAAATTAAGAGAACCAGGATCAGTCATGACTTGATGCATCCCTGAGAGGGTCACAACCCTATAAAACATGGGATGTTGACAGTAGTTATTTACTGTTTCATTGCAGACATGTTTTGCAAACAAGCAGATCCTAGAGGATAATTTGCTTCACTGTGCAGTCTACTATAGGTGCCTCTTTTCTCCAACTTGCTTTTAGCATTACCCATTACGTTCTTTACAAAAAAAAGGAAAGAAAGAAAAAAAACAAAAAAAACAAATTCAGTAACATAAAAACAGCTCAACTTAAAATTGCAACAACTGATTGGAATAAATTAATAAATTTCTCTGCTATGTTGAAGATATTACCAGTATAATGAAAGAATCAAGCATTATAATAAATTAGAAATGTACAATTTTAAATTAGTTTAAGTTATAGGCAACTTATTATTGTACTGACTTAATTTCACTTATATAGACAGGCAGATTATGTCACAGGTTCTTTTTCTCAATTAGAAAATATCTGTCAGAAAAGTAAGTAGAAATAAATCATCACATTATCTGGACTAGAGTCGTCTTCCAAGGAAACAAACAAAATAAAATTAAAAAAACTGAGGAAATTTGTAAATTTTGTGTGACAGCCTGATGAGGGATTATGTGCCCAACCCCTCCGAATTCCCGCTGGGAGTGATGCTTGGTAAAATATAGCAAATTTCCTCCAATATACAGTGCATTCTGGTCAGTTGCATACTAGCCTTAAGCATTTGTTAGGACCTGTGTTACAGTACAAGGATATACAGACAAGTTTTGTTTTCCTGCTCGGGCGTGTGACCTTCAAGCCAGGAAAAATGGAACTCTTAAGTTATCAGTGCTTGGACAACACTCGTTTGTTTCATCAATTCAGAGTGGATATCGAGGGTTATTATGTACAGTTTGGTTATAACAGAGGATCTACTGCCTTCTCTGCACTAAATAGCAATAATTTTGCTAAATTCCATGAGTAGACTAATCTTAAAAATTCAACTACTGCAATGAGACTCAACAGAAAAACTATCCATAGTTGATGTATATATGCTGTGCATTGCCTCACAGAACAGAATGCACTGCAGGTACATGGAGTTCGATGCACAGACTATATAGGGAAAGAGAGGAGGCGTCACGGCGGAGAACAACTCGACTGTGGGTGGAACTGATGCCTGTGGATGAGTGGGTGCAACAGACAAACACAAGGTGCCAGACTCGGAAGGCATCTCTTTTAAGGATTGCCGTCGGTGGCCATGTTGAAGTCATCGGCGACCAGCAGCAGAGCCTCGATGTTGGCGGCTGTCTCAGGGCTCTGCAGGGAGAGGAAGTCCGAGACATCCATGTTGGCCAGCCCTTCAGATGAGGGAGGGTTGGAGGCAGTGCTGCTCACTATCGTGGAGAAAGTCTGAGCTGTGGAGGAGGAGGAAGAGGAAGAGGGCTCCTGCAGCCTCACCTCAGCCACCTTGGAGGAAGACTCGGGGAGGCAGCATGAGGAGGATGAAGTGGCTTGATGGTGCGGAGGCTCTGGGGGCTGTGACGGTTGGGGAGGAGGGGGCTCTGGTGGTTGCGGCTGTGCTGGGGCTGAAACAGCGGAGGAGGCACTCTTGTCTTTAGCAGAGTCCCTGCAGGCACAGTGGCACTGGCAGGATTCCTCCTGTTTGATGATGATGACGGGCAGGCTGAGGCCGATCTGCTGGACTGAGCTGCCTGTAAACAGAAACATTACTTACAGTTCACTGAAGACTCAAAAGACAAAACAAAGCGGCTAGTTTTATCATGAGCTTTCCAGGTGTCCTGCAAAGTCAGGGACGAGAAAAAAATTATAAACTTAAGATGACTGAGAAGAAGCCCAGTTATTGCTACATGTACTAGACCTCTTGGTAATCAATTTAAAAAATCTAATTACGGGGATATTTTTTTTTCCCTCCAAACAAAATCAACCAATGGCTTTTAAAGCAAATGATCACATTTCTCAACAGCGTCTTAAACAGCTAAATTATGACAAATATCGCAAACAACGGTACAACTCTTTTGAAGAGCATGCTAAGGAAAATATAATGGCTGAAAAAATAAACAGATTTGTCAATGAGCAGAAAATGAATCAGCAGCAATGTTGTGGATGGATTAAATGTAATGCATCTAGCAAAATGCCAAAAGTGCTCTTATTTCACATTCTCATGAAAAATGAATGAAAGAATTTACTGCCTGTTTGTGTTTTATATAATTAACAATGAGAGATTTTTGGGTTCTGGACTTTTGGCTCAACAATGAAAGACAAATCTTTCAGTCAGAATTATGCCTTAAATTTGCCTTATTTACCCAACAATACTTTTGAATGTTTACAATGTTATTTCTTCTGTGCTGCTGCCTTTCAATATTATTACTATTGAGTATTAATAATATGACACTGTCTCAGCTGTTATAGCAATGTGCATTCATTAAGCTTTAGTATCTTGGAATTTTTATAATTTTATTTTATGAAACCATGTTACTGGAGCTCCCTGAACACCAATCTACGATTTCATTAATCCCATCAAAGCTAAGCACTGTGCTGATTGTCATAACAAATGTATGCTTTCATTAAAGCCTTCTTGGCCGATCTCCACAACATTACGGGCGCACTCACACTTGGTCCAGTTGCCTTGTCGCGTGCCAAAGCATGACTGTCGCCTCTCCCCTCTCCCCCGCTGCCCTGCACTCACATTGCTCCACTCTCACCGCGCCTGAGCGGATTTTTCCTCTGTTCTTTTTCTGGACTCTGTATGCTGCTGTCTGCCTGAATTTAGGGTGGATCTTCCACGAACAGTCACAGTGATGTCGGCACTCCGTGCCCGTGCATGTGCATACGTACCGTGCTGAAGTGCACCTCTTCCGACCGTGCCAGGGCCGACAAAGAGCGGAGTACTCACACTAGTCAAACAAACTGGACTTTGGGAGTCAAACCTGCTTACGCATGCTACCAGTTGCTGAGTGTGAGTGCACCCTCAGAAATATTATAATTCACGACTGGTTATCTTACCAGCATTTCCTCCCACTGGTATGGCTGTAGTGAAGAAAACCTTTTCCACTTTTGGAGCTCCTTGATGTGACTAGAAACAAACATTAAGAGACCACATTTTAATCAGGGTAAAAAAGTTGGAGGTAGTTCATGGACTCCTGCTCCAAGTCCATTTCACAATGTATGTTACTTAAATGCATGCCACAATGTAGCTAGTTAAACCTGCTAGATGAATTTCATGTTTATAAACTTGCAAATGCGTAAAAAAAATAATAAATCAATGCTAGCACACATCAAGTCACCACTTCTAAGTGCAAACACTGTGTGTGAGAATTACTCACCGCTTGCTCTGGGTTCTGCTGGCTGTTGGCAGCACTGCTGAGGATCCACTGCAGGTTCTGGTCAGACATGACCAGACCGGGCTGCAGCAGGTTCTGGGTGGGAGCTATGGTGATGGTTGCAGGCGTAGAAGTCAGACCAGGGCCAGAGTTGGGGATAGGATTGTTGGCCAAAGGCACGGGTTGAGCCACAGCTGCCAGAGCATCTGTCGTAGTCGATGCAACAACAGACACGGCAGCGGAGCCTGGTGCTGTCGTGGTCAGCGCTGAGGCCACCGGATGAGGAGCAGTTATAGGTTGTGGCAGAGGAGTGGTAAGGGTGGCACTATCCGGCTGCAGGAATGTGGGTGGCAGTGCCACGTAGTGCTGGGGGGTGACATGGTTTGGCGCTTGGACAGAAGCCTGGGCATGCACATTAGAGATCTGCTGAGGCCTAGTTAGTTG
>JAQLOL010000025.1:9136631-9148506 GCA_029783665.1 Naso thynnoides | reverse complement strand
TGGATTATTGCAGCCCATGTAAACATAGTCAGTGTTACATTCCAGGATGTAACTAAACTGCCTTCAGCTCAGTGACTTCTATCATTTTTTGGTTTCATGACAAGTTGACCAGGTTCTTACATCAAAGCAACAAAAAATGCATGGACTGAATGTACACACTACCTTTTTTCAAATATTTAATAAATATACACATTTTTTTGTCCCACTGCTGATTATGATGTTAATAGTTTTGAAGGATACGGAGAGAATCTGGCATTCCAGTGTCAAGGCAATCCCTTATCTCTGCAAATTCACTCCGGAGCCCAGGTTGTTGAAATATGTCTTCCTGCAAATGGAGAACAATAAATATTACATCTTTGTGTCCTTAAAAAGCACATTTATTGAGCCAAGAAATTAAGTTACAAATAATTTTACTTAGGCTGAAAATGCTCTTTTTTTAAGCATAGTGAAGCTACAATGGCCTTTGATTTATTAAAATAAAAAGCAGAATCCTGTGTTTTAACACCTGAATCAAGGCTGTAAGTAATGAAGATTAATTGCCTCCACCAAATCAACGCAGAGCCTCTATAAAGCAACTTGGCCGGCAAGCAAAATTACTGAGTCATACCAGCGTCTTAGTATCCTTAAGAAAAACACTTAAATTATTGAAGCTTTTTATTTTTCTTTATTTCGGTGAATGCAGCAACTTTTATTCGTCCATAAAGACAGACAGGACAGACAAGATATTTTGAAGGATGAAAGGGCTACCATAATTCAAAAAGATATGAACCTTCAGACAAAAAAACGATTTAAAAAGCAATACACTTCCTGACCTGCTTGACTGCATTACGGAACAAGTGATCCACCATCATCCAAAGTTCTTTAGGAATATCCAGAGGTTTTTCAGCATTAGCTGCATTCTCATTTCCAGACATCTCTGCCTAATGTTGAGAACAATCAGGACAAAGAGCAGCAGTTTAATGAAAATGGAATCAGTTTTAACTGCAAACTGGCAAAGATATTAAAAAAAAATATTATGCTGTGGCCTACAGGGACAACCCCAAATGGAGAGGAGATATTTAAAGGCACTGTTGCTGCCTCTGCTCATGAAAGCGCTCACCAGTTTTTGGAGGGTCTCTTTTGGCATGTCCTGGATGGGCTCTCTCATCTGACACAATGAAAGGATGGAGGTGCCATAGCAACTGGGCAGGTAGTTTCCTGTCACTGAGATGAAATAGTCCTTGCCGCGCTCCAAATGAAGCACCAGGATGTCTTCGATCTGCTCCTTACCAGAGTTAAGATCGGGTGCTGTTGAGCGGTTTACAAAAACTTCGAGCTCAATGTCCACAGAACCCCCTGAAAGTTAAAAGAGATGCACATTCAAAGTGTTGAGGTTATAGCTTAACTGTCACAATGCAGGGACTAATGCCTGCTGCCTCAGTTAACTGTTTTGTTGAGCTAGGGTCACTAAAGCACTTACTGAGGCAGCACTGTTTGAGGATTTGTAAAGCACCAAGAAGACATCCCTAATTTGTGATGAAACTTCACTTGCAAGTCAAAAAGCTTGCCACTTCAAGTCAACATCAAAGAGATCTGGCCTCACAGCTCATGGCGTACTTAGCAGTTTCTAAAACCTAAATGGCAGGACAATGATGCTTTATTAAAACGAAATCTGTGACTCTGGGATTAATCTCTGTGTGCCACTCACCCTGAGCGATAAAGCCTTTTGGTGGGTTGGCTGTGAGCCAGGGCTTGCAGTATGTGGGCTCATTCGGCTTCTGGATAAACTCAAACTGACACGGGACCTGCCCGTCATTGAAGAGGCTCAATGTCTCTGCCTGGTGTTGCATGAATTTTACGTCCTTGAAGTGAAACTGAAAGAAAAGACAGGGATTCATGAGGCAAGACTGAGGTGAGACTCTGTTTCATGTAAATGTATCCCTTAGATATACAGCATTAGGCTCAGAGATTAATACATGGCTTTACTCAGTTTACTTACTGAATTTATCAAGATAATGAACAAAACATTACACAGTGATATCAGCAAATGTGACGGGAAACTTTACCTCTCGCTTGGCCAAGGTCACAGATGGAATACACTCATTCTCCATTTTATCTATATTTCGTACAATCTCTTCTAATGTCTTCTTATACATCTCACTGTTTATTCTTTTGATCTGTAGGAATAGAAGAGAAAGATAATGATGCAGCATGGACATTGTTTTACAGTACTGCAATAGAGACGTGATAAGGCCTATGCAAAAAATATGAGCCTGTTAATGGAAAGTAAGCAGGAAAAAGCTGAGTCTCAATGCACTTTGACTGATTTTTTAATCTTCTCTCCCCTTCACTACTTTTTAAAAGTACACATTTATTTCTAAGAGGACAACTTCCTTTTTTTTTCAAATGAAAAGAAAAACAAAAATAAGGAACTAAATTAGGAAAATTTAAGATGAGATCAGTTAAAAGGCTGATTCATTTACCCCAGCGATAAGCAGAGAACTGACTGGTTTGTGGTCACTGGTCTTCAGGGCCATGTGACTCCGATAATGCTCTTGCTTAATGTTCTTTCCTCGCCACAGAATCCGGTCACACCATGCAGGAACGCGACATTTCTCACTAAACGCAGAAGAAAGAACTGATGTCAATTCTCATGCATGTTTAATATTCAATTTACTATAAAAACTACCAAAATCAATGAGGCCAAGATTTCACGAGCATTACACTGTATTAGCACATACTTCAAAGGTAATGAATATCAATCTCTGTACGGAAATTATCTCAGCAGATGGCGACAGAGCTGAAAATATCACAACACCGCTCTTGCAATTTAAGGCAAAATAAGTTGAGAGGCATGTTTATTGATTAAGTTAACTGACAGCATGAAAACCTGGTGGCTAAAGTGATTTATTAGGGCCAGTGCAAATTTCAGTGCAAATTAAAGTTTGTTGTAGTTTTCTGATTCGTGGCTGCTTTTTCTAAAGTGGACATAATGCTTAACACGTACAGATATGTTTTTCCAGTCAAAGATACGTCATCCTGTAAAGAGAGATATGCTTGTAGAACTAAAAAAGCCTTGACAAAGATTTTTATTTTCCTATTTTTTTTTTTAAACTTGTATTTAACTCCATATTATTGTTAAAAAAAAACAACTTTAATAATTCCTTAATTTAAATAATCGGAATTAAATTAAAGAATGTAAACACAATGAAAAGTCGTAATACTTATGAGGTGAGCTGAACTGCTCTCTGTTGCAAAAAATTAAAAACAATCATTGAAGTTTTATTGAGTACTTCGTATTTCTTTCTGCCATTGTCTTTTCTTCAACTGTGAACATAATTGTATCCTGAAGATTGATCTCTTTACTAAAAATATTCCACTCTGCTATTCGCCGTCAGACCTACATATGAGGTTACCTTGTATCCCACATGTCGGAGCCGGTGTCATATTTGTAGGTGGGCTGGAAATCAATCTCTCCCTCCGCAAAGCCAACAAACACGGCCTCTTCATCGATCTGTCTCTTAAGCTGAGGACCAAGTGCAGCTAGTAAGTATCAACACTCAAACCGGAATGTCAAGACAAAGGCATATTAGGCAGCAGAAAGAAGAGCATACCGTTACTATTACCTGATCATAATTGTGCAGTGTTTCAAAGTCCTTCTTGTTGATTAGTTCCTTCACATTGTCCACATCAAGGTCACTGATTCGGTAGTTGAGGTCCCCAATCCATAAAATCACACTGGGGAAGGAAATGCAAAAGAAACATGGAGATTACTTACATATAGATCAAGTATAGTTTTTTTGTTGGACAAATTTTAGCAATATTTTATTGAAGTACTAAAATAACACTAATTCTAAAGACACCTACAAACATATTTGAATTTAAAAAAAAGGTAGAAAAGAGGTCTGAATGACAGTCTGGCCTCATTTATGATTTATGCCTTACATGTTTTAAGAAACTACATATCACATATGTTGACACTATAACTCTATGATAGTTCATCTATAAAAGTTTCATACTTGTGTTTCATAATAGTGAGTGGAGGGTGTGTAGGGTCAAGTTGGCGAAACTGGAGACGATTGCAAATGTCCTTGTAGTCTTGATTACGTCGCTCGTATTCTTCAATGTGGGCAGCTAAGTGAGAGTTGACCACACAGATGTCAGAGTTGTGGAAGCGAAAACGGACTGCCACAGCACCCTTGTTTCCCTGCAAGTCAATGAGGAATTAAAAGAGAGAGAGACAAAAATTCAGTCAGAATTGTGTAATGACACAAAATTAGCCGGTCCACACAGGTGCTTTTTGAAACATGGGTAAACCCCCTAAAAATCGTCCACTGACCCCATTCCTACCTCCCACAGACAAGACAGGCCGTCTGTGTATTTTATCTGAAGCGTCCTATTTGGATTGAAGAGTGTGTGCTGCACTGAGTGGAAACATTGCTGTGATGTGTGAGACAAATGCCTCTCAACTTTAATATAACATTGATTAATGACAAATGCAGAAGTAGCCTATGACAAACTAATCTGGGTGTCACGCTTTGCAAAAGTTGGATCTAGGCTGAGACGCTCCACAGCTTGCATGAACGTGTTGGTTCTGAAATTGTCTTTACATCGACGTACAAGCACTATACGAATACAACACATGAACAACTAGTAAACTGTTGTGTCACAAGTTAATTTGTGCACTTCGCACTCTTCTGCCAAAAGCTACAGAGCAATCTCTGTATGTTGGATGATCTGGCTGGATTACTATTTGTTAAAATTGATTGCAGGGAGAGAGAAAGAGGTGTGTTGAGTAAGCTAGACTGACTTTTAACAAGAGAGGGGGGCGCACTGCGCTGTCAATCCATAAGCTACATGTCGCTCACCAATCATCACTTGCAGCTCACGACGAGTGATGTCAACAGCAGGGAAGTGCTCCCCACTGACTACTACTATTACTGACAAGCCGTCGTGGGAGGTAAACTAAAAAATCAAACATGCTAGTCTTTCTGTCTTTAGGTCACGAGGCGTCCTAGATGCTGTGTTAGTTGTTGTCCATTATGACTCACTACATGAGATGAAATGATCAATTGTCATGCCTGATGCTCTCTGACTGTTTCAAAGCCTACACGATGCCCTTCGTCCTCCTGGTCTGGCTATTATTGGGCTGATATCATGAAGTCTAACCCCGGCATTAGTGTTCACTTTCATAACTGTAAGGTCCATCAAACAGTGAAATCCTGGCACTGTGCCTGGACAACACGATACAACAGTAGAAGGGGAAAAAAAGGCACCAGGAAATATGTCAGAATTTAGCATGTTCATCAGCATCTTACATTTACATTAAAAGCTGAGCCAAGATGAGAAAAACCAGCGTCTACTGTAGTGTCGCTTGACCTGGGTGTAAATGGGGAGTACATGCATTCCCGCTGCACACAAAAGCCTGATCTTAGCAGGTTTACACACAAGTGTTTTGACCAGTGGGAAAGGGATATAAAAAACAGAAATAAAAGGTCCTAGAAAAACAGATTTAGAAAAAAACAGTTTCACACGATATGCAGATATTCTCTCCTTTGCTTGACAGTAATCAGATATTATGATTACTGTCACACAATCATAATACCTGGGTATGTTTAAGATGGTTCATGATGCAAACCTGTGTCATTAATGCAAGAAAAGATGAAGATAGCTCATAAAAGTCCCCACCCGTCCACCTGCAAGCCATATGCTCTACACTGCAGAGGCTGCTGAGTAAGCACGGCCACATACCAGACAAGAATAACCTACTCCGCAACAGTGCGTGCATGGGGAGCGAAACTGGAGCTGTTGGATGTAGTGCTTCATAGAAGAATGGGCTCAGAAGTGAAAAGGCAAAAGGAGGAACAAGACACATCACAACAAAACCTTTTTGCATGACATTGTCATGTTTGCTGCCATCTGTCTCAATGAAGAAAATTGTCATTTCAGAGGCCAAACATTTTTTATGCCTCTGTTGGTGACAGCTGTGTCAAGAAGCATTTTGTGCTTCGGATTTATGATACGGTTTCGGTTTATGATACTGTTTCCCTTTTGTAAATACCCTTTGGACACACAAAGGGCAGCTAGCTTGAGGCATAGGCTCTGATAACAGCCGCTCTCAACAGCTTAGTGAGTTTTATAACAATATCTTTAATTATATAATATCTTTACACATCAGCAGTACACCTACAACAGGACCGGTGCGTTAAAGAAACACCTGTGGACTTTATTCTTACCATCCTTCCCATGATGCCAGTGCCCACAGTCTCAGCCTCCACATTGGAGATTAACTCTGCGTGCTCCTCCTTTACATAGAAGATCAGCATGATGCCCACCAAACGCACCAACTTCATCTGTAGCATAAGATGAATAGAACATCATTTCAAACAGGAAAAGGAGAAGATGCACAACAATTCAGAGTACTGTAATAATGATTCATGCAATTAGCTTGATATTTAAACACTGAAAAAAACAAAAGGTGCTCTAAATATCATCAGACACTTCAAACAGCAACTCAGCAGCTAGTATGAACTGACACAATACTGCACATTTGTAAACATTTAGTCTAATTCCCTGCCTCATATCAGGGTGAGCCAAAGAAGTACGTCCAAGAATATGAAAAGGTTTTGCATGGGAGAAAGCAATAAAGTTTTCTAAGCATCACTGTCTATTATACATAAACCAACACTGAATATGTAGGTGAGAACATCTATGTTTCAGCCCGCTGAGGTATACAGTGCCGTAACAGATCGACCGTGTGTGCTTAAGTCAGAGCAAGAAGAAATGACACATTATTATACTATCTCTGTGGCTTACAGACATCCTGTGAGCCCAAAGATGACTAGAAGAAACAGCCCAGCCAAGAAAAGAGGAAGCTAACAAGCTAAAGTCAGCACTCCAAGAAAAGAGAAGTAGATGAAAGCGAATAAGGGGAAGCAAGAGAGACCAAAAACACAAGGTTGGATTAAGTGCATTAAATAAGCAGGGATATCATGTTTCTTAGATTATCCTGTGAGGTAAATCATGCAACATGATGATATAGTGTTATCTATACCATGACTATGGCCACAGACAGAAATTGCATGAGGTGTCTGCTACTTTACTGTAACACAAGAATGATCAAAGTTGCTCTGAAACATTTTAACATGTAACATTGGTTTAAAATGATACAGTATTAGCCTTCAAGCTTAAAAGAAAAGTAAGAAAAACTTCCTTACTAAGGCGTACTTGGCATCTGGATGCAAAGCCTCAGACACAGCCTTCGTCCACTCCACCTCTTTGGGGGTGTCATTGAAGAAGAAAGCCTATTTGCTAAGATCAAGCTCCTGAAAACTATCAAGAACAAACAGCAAAATGTTCTTGAGTATCTGATTCACGTTTGAGTTCTACCCATTACTTTTTTGGTATTCTTAAAACTTTTTCATTCCTGACACCAAACTAACAAACTGAAACGTAGGCAGGATCCATGGACACATAGTGCTGAATCTGTGGGTGGCTGTGTTCTGCTACTTAAAACAGGATCAATGCTGCATACATCTGTCAGAGGTTTGAGCAGTATGTGCCTGTCTGTGTAATGGGATTAAACGGAAAATTGCAAAGCTATTCTCCGGCAGGGTGAATGTGACTTACCCCACGCAGTACATGTCAGGAGGGTTGTGAGTGCAGCTCAGCCAAGGACGGAGGCTTTCCTTTGGTGTCTGGCCATTGACATTGTATGTGCCGAGAAAAATGCTGGAACAGAACGGGGGGGGATGAGGAGTGGGCACAAAGAAGAGGAATACAGTGCCACAATTTAAACAAGGGCGGACTATTCTGAGTTTATCTTGCTGACTGTGAGGGTCTCTCGTAAAAGTAACTCCAGGGGAGATTAAAATAGTTGAACATTGACCTGAATCCTTAAATAAACTGATGCTGCTTTACTGCAGCTCTCGCTGGCTCATGTCTGGATATTTTTTTGAGTAGATTAAGTGAGTACAACTATAAACACTTTTCCTTATACATGGTTACATCTAGGACCTTTAACAATTTCAAGAAGAAAGCAGAGAATAACTGGGCAACTGAATTGAAGGCAACTGGACTTAGTAATATGTCTGTGTGATGCAGACACAATGGGGTCATGCCAACCAGCCTACGATTAGGTTCCACTGTGAAAGGCTACAGAGCAGACAGAATCCTAAAATTTCACAGACCTATTACTAAGTCCAGTTGCCTTCGATTCAATTCCCCAGATAACGTTGACCTGGATGAATGAGAACATTCACAGACAGCAGAGAATAACAAGAGTCACCACTGGAAGTGTTCTCAACTGTGGGAATTGGTAAGAGGGCAAAACCCTTGTCATTTACATCCCTCATTGGGATTTATATTGCAGGGTTCAGACTGAAAATAAGCTTCCTTCCGTTCAAAAGCCCTCTCCTTTGACCTTCAGGCTACTTTCTGCTCTTGTTGCTGCACAAAAGCAGCACAGAGCGTTTCATTTTTGCTGACTGTCATTGCACTGTACAACACTTTCTGCCCTCATGGCTCTTCCCTCAGCTAACCAGAAAGATGCTGAAACTGTCTTTATACAAAAATCTTGTAGCACTGTTTTCCTAAGCTTTATTTCCTTATCTTCCCAACAACAGGTAAATTCAGTTCACTCTAAGCATGCACTGTAATATTAGACAGAAGGAGGCAATGCACATGTGTCAACAATGTAACATTTTCGGTATATTATGGACAGGAATTTCAAACAAAAATACCCCTCGATATAGTCTTTATTCCACCATTACTTCAAAATTCATAATTCATATCCCTACATTAATATAATCAATCTTTTTTATATTCCCATAGCAAACACTACTCTTAAATGTGAGCAGAGTTGTTACTGAGGCTTTGCTGCTGGCCACCTTCACTTTTCCAGCAGGAAAACAATAGACTAGACTGTTCTTGGTCTTGAGAAACTGCAGCATTTATAACCTGCCAGACTTCAACCTATTCCGTACAGCTTCTGACATGACAACTTAATGCAGTTCTTTTCCTCTGCTCCACAAATATTCTCCATTACTTTTCTGCTCCCTAAATCAAAAACTCACTATAAACAAACATTTTGTCTTCTTTATTTTCTGTATGTGGTTGTTTGATGCAACAAGGAGACAAGCTTCATTGGAGAAAAGGCTGCAGGCTGCAAGACAAAAAACTGGATTGTGGGAAATCCTATATCAGAGTGAATAATACGACAAGATGAATCTAGTTGCTTTAAATCTCTCTGACAAATCAATAGACTGCCTGTTTTTACTCCACCTTTTAGTATTTTAATCTCAGATTAGTGTGGATGGATCTGTCCTATTGATACCATCCACAACCTTTGACAGTGGTTAATGCTAAAATAACTGTTGCAATGTGTAATGAACCTAAATTAACTGAGCCAGGGCTATGTATAACACAAAAACGTGCAGATTCACTCCTACAGACAATTTGGAGTTTTCCAACAGCCTGAGGACATGTCTGGGCTGTGGGAGGATATCAGAAGGCAACCCTTTACCAAAAATTCCAAACAGACAGAAATGGGAAATGGACTGTAACACGTGGCCTTTTTGGTGTCAGAAAAAAATGTCATTCACAAAAGCCCCGCTCCATTGAGCGGTACAGTTTGGTTTGGTACAGTATGCATTTTTTTGTTTTTCCCTTGTCAAAAGGGTCCCAAAGGGTACCAAATAACAATCCGTGCCTATTTTGGTCACCTTTTTATTGGGGTACCAAAGGGTCCCAAGGGGTCCCAAGAGAGGGGAGCTACACACACTGCACTCTGCTGACTGCAAGCAGGCAAAAAGCTGTTTTTAAGTGTTGTTGTAGAACTGTTAATATATCACTTCAGTAAATTTTACATATTTATTAGGCGAGAATGTTACCATGTAGATTTAAAATATGTGGTCAGTTTATCCAATTTAAGCTGGTTTGTTTATCAGTCATGATTTTTTTTTTTGGACTTGTGAGCTGAGGTGCCGCAGCTCGTGGGTGAGACCTGCCGGTCTGCTTGCTGCGTCAGCGCGGTTCCTTACACTGTCACTCCCAGGAGAGAGTTAACTGGTGAACCGATGATCTATGCTGAAATTTAATGTTGGCCGTAATGTTAACGTAGCATTTTGAAACATGACACAAAAATGAAAGGATGCTTTGCTGCCTTTTCACAACGATTCTTTGTCGTAAGTTTAGCGTTACTGGTGAAAGATCATTTCTTTCACTGAGCCACTCAGATGCACCTTTTAAGGTGAAATGTCTTTTAATATGTTGAATAAATTAGCCCACCTTAAATGTCAATAGAACAACTTGAAGAGCATTTACAAGTATTTATGTGTCACACATACAAATTGAACATGCGCGTTGGTGAAATGTCTTAACATCGACCATGATTCATTTGCTTTTGCCTGTCTTACATGATTTAGTAACAACTGGATTTTCAAACACTTTATAAAAAGCACTTACATTTCTGCTGGTTTATGCTGGTAAAATATTTTTCACCTAGAGAATAAGTGGTGGAGCGCCCTTACAGTGCACAGCACAACACAGCAGCACAAAATTTTTGCATCCACCATATACTCCGCCCACTAAGTAAAGGTTCGGTCGGCAGTGGAAACGCAAGCCAGATCTAGGGGTACCATTCCGAAGGGTACCATGGCAAACCAAACTGTACCACTCTATGGAAATGAGGCTTAAGTCAGCTATATAGTTTCAGCTTTACACTGAATAGCCTTAAAATTTTTGCAATTTCAGCACAGTACACATAGTATTTCCTAGAGGTGTAATGATTCATCAGTATGACTCGGATATCAATATTTAACAATAAAGATGTGAGTGCATCGATGTGCTGGTCCTGCATCGGTATAAATGTGCTCTGAATCAGACAATGGCCTGATTTTAAAGGTAATGATCCGTTTACTGAGGCTTAGCTTACCTGCTAATGTTGCAAAAGACCTCTAAATCTAGTTTAAAGTCAAAGTTCAGAGCGAGACTCTCATGTTATTTTTACACAAGTCTTATTGTCCACATTAGCACATGGCCATCATTGCTAGTGAAACAGTTTACATTCATAGTGTCAACATGTTTGTTCATAAAGTGAGTCTGTCTCTGTTTGTTGCAAAAGGCATAATCACAGTCATGACTGACAGCAGCTAAGCAGAAGACATTACTAACACTGACATTAGTGACACTGTGACCAGTTATTGTCATTATTATTATTATGACTATCATTATTATTATTTACTGCTGTCCTCAGTGTGGTCTTGTCTGTTAAGAGGTATATAAGTTATATAAAAGACTAGGGAACCGAAAGTACAACCACTCTTATAGAAATGTCTTATTTTTACTTATGATGGAAAATCAATGATAAATTAAAATATTAACTGTATTATGCAGAGGTCAGTCTACATGATCAGCCTGATAACCGACTACCGTGAAGACGTAGGGTGTCATGTAGGCTTGAGCATCGGGCACGACAGTCGAGTGTTTCATCTCCCGTAGTGTGTCAAAAAACTGCCAAAATGTGCTCTCTAGCGCCACCTAGAAACACTAAAACGGCCACTACGGCCTGTAGGAATGTCGAAGAGAGATCAAACGAAAACTCAATTGTTTGTCTCATCAAGGCCTAAAAAATAAGCCACTGACACCCCCAGCCTAAATCCAACAGGAAGTCTGCAATTTGCATTTCAAAATAAAATTTCAGCCCCAATTTTGGCCTCAAACAAAAGCTATCTCCTTCGAGGGCGTTTATTGTATCAGCTTGAAACGCTAATAGATGACTAAGGAGACACTGCCGATGAAAAGTTCTGAACAACTTTGTGATAACTCAAACGGTTTGGATTTTATACGCCGTCAAAGTTCGAGTCCCAAATCCCGTCGTCTGCCTCTTCTAATCTAA
>JAQLOL010000025.1:9111870-9133329 GCA_029783665.1 Naso thynnoides | reverse complement strand
CAAAATAAAAGCCCTCATTTTTTTAAAAAAAGTGACCCTAAAAACCTTAAAAATTAATTTTTTAACTAACATTTAACAGGCCAGAAGCCATGACCAGGCCTACCCGACGGGCCAGCGTGTGAGGTCCTGACCAACGCTGCTTGCAGCTTTGATTAATTTTGTTTTCAGATATCTCACATGTGAATGAATGAAAAGGCCTCACCTCTCTGTTCTAGAATATGCTCCAGACGTCTGAGTGCCACTGTTAGAATCTCTGTCCCTTTCTGAAGGTCCCTTTTTGTCCGATGACTTTTCTGTTCGGAAAGAGCAGGAGAGAAAAGTAAGATTTTTTTAAGTGTTAATTTAGTTTACTTGTTTAAATCATCAAACAAAGAGCACTGAGGTAAATGGCATCATTATAGCTATGCACAATGTCAGAAATACTTGCACTTTTCATTACAAATCAATATCTGGTTTTTACCGATTAGTGTGTCTTCCTGGAGACCTTCCCACAAACATTACTTTAAAATCTTCCCCAGGTACTGACAGACTAAGAGAGAACCCAGCCAGAGCAAACTCATATTTCAACCTATCAATCACTGATAGGGATAATAAATTAAAGCTAATTATGATAAAGATTAAAAACAAAAATACACAGTAACACACAAGTCAATCAAGAAAGTGCAGAGTCAGTGCACAACTGTTGTGGTCAATCGTGTGTGGCTGTCTTTTGCAGTTGGTTACAGTTATTGCATCCTAAGTAGCTGGAGTTAATGGGCGAGTGTGAAGTATGAGACAGCATGGCCCCTGTCCGCTGCAGCTTGGCAGGGAACACAGCTGGCTCTTCTGAAAGGGAAAGTCATGTTCTTTGAGCAGGAAATTTTATTCTATAATGTTGTAGCAGCCTATATTACAATTGCATCTGACCATGAGCAGTGCTTAATGACCCAAAGATTATACCGTATCCTACAAGAAGGCCTTGTAGGCTCTCATCCCCCAACACTCTCACACAGATTCATCCTCCAGCAGTTATCAAGCTGAGCGTGTTCATGTGTTTTGGGGGACGTGCCTTGAAGGGAGGCCAGTTTAGGCTTTTTTTTTTTTCTCACAAACTACAGCCTTTACCATGACCTCATTTTGCAAACTGAAAACCAGTCTGCATCTTAATATTAGATCACAACCCATTAGAGATGTTCTGATACCTTTTCTTCCTTGCCGATAGCGACACCCAGACATGTTTAGTGGCCGACACCGAGTACTGATTTGACACCAGCACACTAAAAAAATACAATTCCTTTAAAACCTAAGGTGTAATCATAATTTTAAAATAAAAGGATTAACATAAAACTCTATAAAACAGTAGTGCAACAGCAACTTAAAAACTAAAATCTAGGAAAATCATTTTTCCTTACACATCACCTTTTTACAGGTTAGACTTTCTGATGTAAAATATCATCGAATGTAGACATTTTCCTAGCTCTGTCAAATTTCTCCGTTCATCATAGCTACTCTTAAAAATAGTAGTTGACAATGGCAGTGCAACTTTCTGTGTACTGTTTTAGAGCAGCAAAGAAGAATTGATTTAAGTTATGTAATGTCAGTCAGAGCTAAATAAAATTACTGAGAAGCAGCCGGGTACCATCTGGTGTAGGGCGCGACAACATATAAGTTTACTGATATTGTTGGACAATATCAGCCTACTGCAGATATATCGGTATGTACTGGTATTGGCATATTTGTTCTCCGATTTGTGCCAATATTAAAAGTTTTTTAGGGCTGGAAAAAAATGCTTGGATTAGTGATTTAAAATGATGTAATCACATTATTTGTCTGACAGAGGGCGGTCCTTCATTTAATTGGAAATAAGTGAAGTGTTTACTGTTTAGTGCGGTGGTGTTTGGAATAAAGTTTGTTAGATATCCTGCCTCCATAACATATCTTTGTCACACGGCTGATATATTGGATATTGGAATTTTCCAACTCCCAAACATCATTATCGGCACTGGCCCCAGAAATCCCATATTGGTCAGGCTCTAGTTTGGTGGCTAATTAGTGCACAGACTGGTGTACTCGCCAATACTGATACCAGCATTTTTGGCAGCATGCAAGGCATTTTCTGATTGTGGTATTGAAATTGGAACTCTACAACTCTCAATGCATTTATTTTCTGATCTGTTGAGCGCAGCATGCAACACAACAACCTTATGGTCCACAAATACATGGACATTACATGGAGGGACGCAGGCTTGATATGAACAGTATTACTGCTGATAAAAGGTAACAAAATAATTCAAAGCAAGGTCACAGAGGTGAAGAAATTTAACAAAATGGTGATAATGCCGTGAAACAAAAGGGATTTGCACATTAGAAACGAACATGCACGCATGCAGCCCCCCTGACCCCACCCCTGAGCACACAAACAGTCATTCTGTGGGTAACACTGCAAAGATAGGACTCTTGTCACAGCCACGTCTCAGTTGATTAGAACTCCTGTTGTTTTCATTATTACCACAGTGAGCACTGCATTATTTTTTGCTGCTTCTTTGTTTTACAAAGCAGGCCTAACAGTTCTCATCCCTCAGGAATAACTCTTCTAACATAACAGGTTGTGACCTGCTGTGTATTAAACTCTGAGAAAAGGTCAATTCGTCAGAAATGCTTACCTTTCATTTTGTACATTCTGTAAAATTGAAACAATGCCAACTTGAAAGGTCAACAATAAACATCATTTAGAAAAAAAGAAACAAAAAACAGAAGGATAAATCGATGACTTAAACCAAAACCAAGGACTTTTATGTTCACTTGAAGAGAAACAGAAAAAGGAAAAGAAGATGGACCCTTTGTTTGACTGAGAAAACCACCAGAAAACTGTGAAATGCTTCTGGAAATGTACATAGGAATGCCAAATTTTAGAAGGGAAAAGTCTCCTTGTGTACACATGGAAAACCTCACACGTAACTGTCAAAGTGACTCAAAAGTTTTCTGAGATTGTCAATAAAAAAGGATCTCAAGAGTGTCAATGTGTCTAATCTTTGGATTGCAAGGACAAATGCTACTTAACTACTAAAACATTACACTTCACAAATGGGTTCTTTCCATTTTTTTCAACACACTAAAGTGATAAATCTAAACTGCTTTGAATGCAACCTGGATCGAAAATGACATCAAGCATGAGGCTTGTAGATTTATAAAGTAGACTAGTACCTTACCAATGCTCAACTGTTTTTGCAAACAGCACCCAAATGAGGCCCTGACCCCATTATGGCACTGTGTGTGAGTAGCTGTCATTATGTTGCATGGCATAATTTACATTCCTGCACATGCTTTAGTATTCTTAACTAATGAGCTTAACCAAACTTTTTACCACTGTCAAAGAGGTTGCACAAAGCCTGCCTCACTGCAATTTCACATGCCTTCATCTTTCAATCTGCAATTGATCGTAAATGTCAGGTTGCAACATCCGGTCTCAGACTCTTCTGAATAAAAACCACACAAAGGTCAGCATTGCATAATTTCCTTCATGATCTATCTGTAACAGTTAGGTAACGTAATGCAGGAGAACCATTTTGGTGTTTCTATTATTCTCAGCTACAGACCTAATGTTAGTTACAAATTTTAAAAAAAAAAAAGTTTCTCTCGCCCTCAGTACAGTGCTTGGACAACTTGGCGCTGAATGACTTGGCTGCAGTCACAGCACAGGCGAAGTAGACAGTAAGCACCTTTATCTCGCTGAGAGGCGGTCTAAGAAAGTTTACAGACAACTGATTTAAAGCTAACATGCTAAGTTAGCTTAGGGGGTAAGGCACAAGTCAAAGTCTCAATCTGAAAACGGTCAGAAAATCAAAACAGATGACAGCCTAAGAAGCAGGATAAACAGTCTCTCGGCGAATGACACAATTAACGTTATGTCACTTTAACACGTTATTACAACACCAACCACAGCAGGTGTGTCATTTTCTGTTTTTAACTTACAAGAGCGATTACTACAATCATGAACACCGTTCACCCAGGACTAACGTTAGCCGGTAATGGTATAACGTTACCAACTTGGGGCTTGCATTCTCGGTAAAATGAGATTAAGGCAGCAAGAAACACTCATTATACGACTAGAATTTCAAATTATAGCATTAATGCCACATAGTTACGCCAGTCGAGCTAAAGTTAGCTCCTTAAAAATAATCACTTTTATCGTACGCGCTAGCATTAGCAAGGAAGCTAGCTCTTTGGGATAGACTGAAAGCTACAGAAGTGCAGCATTTGTTTCCCCTTCGCCGCCTCAAAAGAAGTCAACAAATGCAGAAATATTTTTCATACCAGAGTCTCTCATCACTCTAGACATCTCCACGCACCGCTCCCACGCATTCTGTGCAGGGGAGCAACGTCCAGCCTGTTTGAGACCTGCCCATGCTAACGCTGCGGGAGGAGGAGCCAGCATTCCCCGCAGACTGCTGCGGCGACAGGAGGAGGCCGAGCACAACACACGGTAGCTACAGGACAGAGACCACGCCCACCACAACACTCAGCCTCGAGGTGAACAAACAGAAATTCACTATGCAGAGGATGCAACCACGAATACTTCATCATTTCAATATCGTGTTAAGTCTATGGTGTTACATTAGGAGGCAAATTTCATGCACTTGACTTAAACAAATAACTTGTGTGCATAGCCTTTTGTGGGGAAAAAAACGAGTGCACCTTGTAGAATTGGGCCTAACACTGGTTACCTCATACAGCCAATTAAATTCCTCATAAAGACCACACTGATAAAAGATGTTATGCATATGAAAATTAGATTCTTGTTTGTGCCTTTTCATATGCAAAATCTTTGCATATGCTTTGTATGAGATATGCATTTCATAAACAACATGGCTCTAACCTAGCATGCACTTTGATAATGCTGTGTGAAATCCATGCGATATGGGCTTTTAACATGCAATGAAAGTTGCGTAAACTCACATACAAAGCATACAAATTCAAATTACTCACAGCATGACTCATACAGAATCTTGCTGCCAGTGTTTTATGTGTAGATGCCTATTGCTTTGCTTAATTGCTTTGTGGATGGAAGCTACTTCTCTTTAAAAACCCTCCATTGTTTGGCTCTGTTATAAGCTTGATCAGTAACACCTTATTCTGCGACAACACCTTTTGGCCCTGACAACCAAATGTTGCTAAGGTTCTGCAGTCCAGGCTTAAAACAAAAGCAATTATGACTTTGCCGTGTAGTTTCTGTTCACCTAATAACCTTGCAAGGCATTAGAAAAATCAAGTTTACTCGCTTACTTTCCTGGTAGCTATTGCTACATGTCATGGCATGATAACTACAGCTTTTGTTAATGATGACTGTATTCCATTATGCTGCACCAGGCCCATCACTGTGCTGTTGAGCATGCGGGCTCACTGTCATTGCTTGATGCAACACCTTAAATGGAGTGAAGTCAGTCATTAACGCTATTAGTAACCGCTGCTTCTTTCCCGCAATTAAAAAAAGCCTCGCTGTCATGAGTAGAAACTCATATGCAGGTTGGGCTAAGCTCATTCAAAGGAAGTGGTACTTGCAAAACCAGACTGTTTTATCACGCAACCTTCTGATGTAGACATTTATCTGTGTGAGGCGATCTAAGCCATACGACACAGCAAACACCAAAGAGACAGAGAAGTGCATCTCCTGTCATCTACTGCGAGAATGCTGGTAGACCGACTCAAACTGAGGGATGTTTATTGTAAATGAATGCGCCGTTTTGAACCCTTAATAATCAAACTAAGATGACAAACCTGTTTCCCACTGCTGGCTGAGTTTGGTTAGTCTTGTCCCGAGGGGGGTAAGCACCTGTTTGACACCTCCCTGGCTTCTGGTGGCTTTGTGGTACTTGTTGATCCACTCGAACTTTGGTACCTGAGTGGGAGACTTGCAAACATCTGAAGAGAGACAGACAAAGGGGACGAGAGAATTGGAATTATTTAGGGTGACTGCAGAATACAAGAGTTTGATCTGAACTTGGCATTTCTGCCGATTTATTTGTTCAAGTGAAAAAGCTAGAGCGATGGCAATGTTAAGACTAAGAGTATAAATGAGGAAAGGTATTTGCTGACCCCTAGGAGGAGCATTTTTAGGAAACATCTTTCGACTGCTTGGTTGGTTTTGTGTGTAAAATTTCCTTGAAGAGTGTGTTCGTCGGACCATCTCCATGTGTGCATTACTGCTTTGAGTGCGACTACAAGTTAAAGGTGCTGCAGTGACTTGAAAGCATCTCACTTCTATCTGCTTACCTTTACTGCTTTTCACAATCTTCCTTTTGACAGAAGCAGGTGTCAGGTCATTTAATCTGTCCATCACTAGTACCCCTCACCGGGTTAAAAGCCTTTGAGGCTCATCTTAGAGTACCGCAAAAAAATGTGCTACAAACAACATATCAGTCCCGGTCTGTGCTCACATGCTGTTTCCACGGTCAAAAATAGTGAGAGTGACACGCAACGCAGCAGATTGTCCGTTAAACTTTTATTGGCCTTCTCCATTCAGATGAATAGGACGCAGAAAGCACAAAGCAGTTCTAGAGAAGTACTGGTGAGGAAGTTAAATGTCCTTTTTTGTTTTCATCTTGTCCCTTTGAAAACGATTGGTGTGACGGAAACAAACTACACAGAGTACACCGTCCGCACTCCACCCCTTCGGCCACTCCCTTTTTGTCAGCAATGCCTCCTCTACATCCAGTGACTGACAGAAGAGGTGACAACACCAGTTTGTAGTTTTAATACTGGTTTAAGTTATGAACTACGGCCGCCAACAGTCTTGCAAATGTGCTGTTGTCTTCATGTCATTTTAAAACCTGTCTCCCAGTAAACCAGCACTGTTTTTTAGAATAAAAAGTACTCTTTGATTTTCCACCTAATATCACCTTAAGGCAACTAATTACTGGCTGAGCAGGTTTCCTCCAAACAGATGGTATCCGATTATTTGTGCTCTGTCACACAGAATGGCTTCCTACTTCCTTTAAAAAATAAAGGTACAAACTGCTGAACCCACTGAAACAGTGAGGGGGGAACATATGAGGGTCCATGTTTGTGCTGCCGGACTGTTTGAATGAATAGAACTTTCCACACGAATCTATGACTTTCCCTGTGTTATCACTACCTATTAATCGCTCTAGGTTTTTACATGGGCTGTGAGGATCCTGAAGAAAAGCAGTGACAGCTGTGCGTCATGTTAACACATAACATACAGCGCACACGTGAGTCTGACCTACCACTCCATGCCCTGTTGACCTCGCTGAGGAAGAGCCGCGAGTGGGAGCCAAAAGGCAGTTTCAGCTCTAACTCCTCTTCCTGGTAGCTTACTCTCACCCTGGTATCACCACCTAGAATCAGATGAAAAGCACAGAAAAAAAAGTGCCATTTGCAGCTTCATGTGGTTTATCAGTTACGCAGCATATTCATGACTGAGCTGTATAGAAACAGGATTCACTCACCCACAACCGCAAGCTCTTCTGGTGAGGAAACTGACAAGAGTGCAGCAAGATAAAATAAGCAAGTGCACTTCAGAGAAATCACCATCATGCCGTTATTTTACTAGGAACAGTAGTATTCTTGAAAAAAAACAATATATTATCTGGATCCCCTCTCTTTTAAACGTCAGGCTGTTTGCAATGACGTGCAACTTTATAGAAGCAGCTTACCCTCCACTACAGCAAAGTCAAGGGAAATGGGTATGATTCCCTCCAGTGACACGTCATCAGCAACAATCGGCATCCTTCGATGAGTGTAAACAAAGATTCTAAAAAATATTGCCAGAAAGACTTTTTAAATACACGTTTTTAAAGCTTGTTTTTTTTTTTTAACTCAAAGGCACACGAAGCGGTGGACACAACAACAAGGCAATTTGGCAACAGTGGTGTGAAAACTCACGCGTGTTCTTTTGTAGACTCCACCAAACCCAGCAGTCGGCTCTCCACAGTGTCATCAAAGAGCACATCGCACTGGACAGCATGTGTACAGCTGAGTTAAGGATATGGCGGAAATGTCTTCCATCAGTGGCACCTTTAATAGTTTACCAAGAATAAGACCTTTCATTCATTTCAGCATGGACTTTTTGAGACCGATGCCAATATGGTATTAAGACGCAAGAAAATTCAGATATCTGATATATCGTCCAATATTCTGTATAATTAACACCAGCTGAACGTGGTTATCAAATACTACAGGACATTTGACATTTGAACAAACTTTATTCTAAATATCAGTGCACTGAATGGTAAACACTTTATGAGCTATTAAACAATGAACGCCCTCTGCTGGACAAACTACATAATGACACCATTTTAAGTTACTAATCCAAGCATTTCCCCCAGACTTTAAAAACAGTTTTAATATCGGCACAATTCGGAAAACATACACGGCAGTACTGTTATATCTGCAGTGGGCCAATGTCAGCCGATAATATCTGCAAACTGATACATCCGTCGGGCCCTAATTTGTTTATTTGTTTGTTTAATTCCTTGGCTTTAATTCAGCATTAGAGTTGTGTGGTCTGTGTTTGCCTTCTAGTGTCTTTTAATGACTGGATTAGTGTCTATGTATTTTTAATAGTGTTTTTATGTGATCTAATTTTTTTTGTGCTTTATAATTCTTAGTTTTATTTATTGTTTATGCAGCACTTTGCCAACTTTGCCATTTTTAAAATGTGCTATGTAAATAAAAGTGGATTGGATTGTTTGTTTTTGTTTTGTTTTCCATGGCAAGTAAAAGCTAACTAAGCACATTTAGTTAGGTAGTTGCCCTTTAGTCTCAGATTTCAAAGAGACACACTGTGGTTTTTACTTACGTTTATCTGACATTTGGGGTTAGGCCTACTTTACAAATTAACATATTTATAGATCATCCCCTTTTCACGTACACTACTGAGAAGTTAAATAGTTAAGATTAGCGCATGTCATCTATATGAAACATGAAAATGCTGCTTACATGTTTGATTAATGATTAGAAGTAAATATCAGGCCTACATATAAAATAAAATAAAGTGAAGATTTAGGCTACTTTTCATATTTTTAGCACATTTTCCTGATCATGGGCTACATATGACTACTTTGATTGAAGTAACATTATGAAAGCAGGTTTATTACTTGCATTGTAAATATTTTGAATTGGTAGGTAGGCCTACTGTCAGCCTGTTTGTACAAGAGAAAGATCTACCACGTCTGATACATCTGCTTCAGCCGGTGAAACGACGTCGCCATCTTGTGGATGAAAATTGTTACTACAGACGGAGGCTCCCATATCCTTGGGAAGTCACACCCGACTAATCTTACACTAATGCCGTAAACTACGTGCGTTGTTACTGCATCGCCTTGATTTAAATCACAGCCCCGCTGCGCTTGAACTAATTGTTCAGAGAGATGTCAACACGTGGCAGAAATCTTTCGGGCCTCTCCCTTCGCGCTGCGTAATCTTCAACGGAGACGTGTGAGTTCAGTGCGGATCGAAGCAGCTCTCCTTCGCTTAAACTTCCGATAATCCACAAACCAGCGCACCAGCAAAGGATACTATGATGCAGTTTTCTTCCCTTTCCAAAGATTCTTGAATTGCGACGGACTGATCCATGCTGACGACAGTCAGCTGATAACTTGTGGGACAGTTTCTGCCCTCGCGTTTCCCTTCTCGAAAAAAGCCGCAGGAGTTGCGAGCAGCGCAGTTTATTTCTCTCTCACGCCAAAGCGGAGCGCACAGCAGGAGGAGAGACGCTTCGCGACCCCCGGGTTGTGCGACATAATTCCCCCTTTTCGATCCAGATGTTTCTCTCCTTCGTCCGCTGCTGGCCCGACCCGATCTGCCACGCACCGATCCAGGCTGGCTCCGTGTGCGCGCCCGCAGTGACGTCACATCTGGGCTGTCATCGGGGCTCAGTTTGGTTTGGTTTGGATTTAGGCCTCGGGCGAGTGATCCAAAGAGGATTATGTCCCACAGAGAGTGTTAAGTAATGCCAATACTTCGAGAAAGTTATGGCAGAACTTTCGAGCAGATTTGAGCGAGTGGTCAGAGTGGAGCTGGTGTGTAATGTCAATTTGTTTGCACCCTCTCTTAAAAAGATGTCAAAATAAATCTGAGGTTTTGTCAGATACACAATGTTACACACACATTTGAAATCATAGAGATACTTAAAAAAAAAAAAAAACTGGACTACAGTACGTGGGTGAACATGTTTAGCTACTTTGCACCATCGTTCTCTGGAGGCTGAACCCACTCTGGAAAATGTGAAGTCTCATTTAACTAAACATTTAATTCAGTCAGCAAGGTCAAAGGAAGGTCAAGGTCACAGGACTACTCAGACAAAAATATCAAACGTAATCAATCAGACATGTTTACATTAGATTTATTTCATTTTCAGGCAAAATCTAGGACTAGAATAAACTGTATCTGTTCTGACTTCATTGAACATTTACATGACACCATTTTATCTTAAAATATACTCTGTAAATCACACTTAATAGACATCCAACACAGAATTCACACATGTATGTAGACAAGAGCACTAAAATTGCACATTTCATTATGATTACATCTACAGAAATGCTTCAGGAAAACCCTTCAACAGTTTAACATTTGTGTTTCATAAAGTGCAAATAGAGTTGCAGCTGCATTACTCCCAGAATGGCTTGACGAGATGATAAGGAAAGTTTAGGTTCTAAAACTGAAATTTGATGTTTAGGCTCACTCACCCATGCCAAAATAAAAATTTGTCGTTAAAAGGCACAAGCAAAGACTGTTTTTTGGCTTTCTTTAAGAAGACAACACCTGAATTTTGAAACAGTTATGGGCAAGGTCATGGCTAAAACAAATCATAGGGTGTTTAATTAAAAAAAAAGTATTCTAACTGGGTGGAAAGGCCACAAGTCTAAAGCTTGCACCTTAAATGTGAAGGGATGTGGAGACTCATTTGCTTCTGGCCTGTCCTTATATAGTTGATTTTCATCCAGAAATACTGTTCAAAGCCATTTTTTATTGGTCTTGAACTAGACATTTAACATGATTTTGAAGTTTTAATAAAACAAGAAAGAAAATCAACATTGTAATAGAGGCTTTACATAATTTCCATACATATACACAGTACAAATTCACATATATCAGTGAAATAATGGGTGTAAATGACGTAACATTTTCCTGGAGGGATTTGGAGTTGCTCAGAGCTCTGGTTACCTAGTGACCTAAAGGGCAGGCGAGCCACTCGCTCAGTCAATCACAGCAGCAGTGCGATAGCAAGCAGGCAAAGTACAGAGGCAATCAATTCTGTGTTTAGATGAGGCCCTCTTGTGGCGAAAGAGGAGACATTCAGTGAGCCATTCAGCCACAGGCAGGAGGAGGTCAGGGTGGCGTTGCAGCACTCAAGATGACATGGAGGTTTTGTCGATTCCTTCTTGCATGAGGCTTTGCCGGAACAGTTGGTCGTGCAGCCTGCCGTCCATTGCGTGCCTGAACTTATGGCCTCCTTTTGTAGCTGCAGAGGCAAGAGTGAATGTTACAACCTGACCTGTAACTTGTCTTACCCACAAGTCATCAGCCATCATTTATTCAGGAAAAACTGACCGAGCATTAAAAGCTTTTTTCCAGCAATGCCCTGAGTTTACATTTGTAAGGGCTGGACAAAGGGCAAACAATAAAAACAACTAAGAAAAAAGGGAATAAATAACAGCAGGGGTAAGAATGATTAAACAATAACATTACGAAGTGGTTGAAAGTCTGATTATGAGAATAAAATATTTAAATATTAGCTTACTTGAAAGTCTGTCTGTACTTTAACGCTTATATTATCACAAAAAATTTAACTGATATAATCCAATTTTTTGTTAGGGTTTCTAAATGTGATTTTTAATATTCATTCAATTTAAAATGCATGCAGAGAAAAAAAGCACAAAAATGCACTGGAATAAAACTACTTTAAATGTAGTCGTATTTAAAATTTCTATGCTGAATTTAGCTTAAAAAAATGTATAACTACTCCGTAAAAACAGTTGTTTATCACTAAAGATGTAAATATTTTTGTAAGTGTCATTTTTCTTGTATTTTGGGTTCCTGCTGGTAAATTGACAAAATGATGTCAGTCTTATGGCAAAGTTTGTGCCGGAAAAAATGGTGCATGTGGAGTAAGAACAGGTTAAACAATGCTTAAAAAACAAGAAAACACAAAGAAATTCTGCAAAAATCAACTCCAGGTTTTTCTAATCTTTTCCAAATATGGTGTTTAAAATAGTTTAATGTTGCTATGCTGTATTACATCATCATTATAGATGTTGGTGACTCATAAATTTACCTCTGTAGAGCATCTTGCCATGTTTGGCAGTTCTCACCTGACAGTGTAACTCCGAGGATGAGCATGTTTGGAGTGGTGCCTTTTGAAAATCTGTGTAGCATTTTGCACCTGTGCATTTACCTTGATGGCATTTTTTCCCCTGAAAAAACAACAACACAGAAGAAAAAGATGAAAATAGCCCGATACCAGACCTGACTTCCACTGTTTGGCAAGCTGTTATATTGTTCTACACTACATTAAATTTTTGTTAAATCTGCAAATGTTATTAGAACCACTGTATAATATTTAAAGACACTTAACAGCTGTAATTAGTCACATTTGTGTCCGACAGAGACAAGGTCACCATGACGAGGCCAGACGATACACACATGTCTCCGTCTTTCTGCTCACACACATGCAGCACACACTCACACATGCAGCCATTTGTCCTTACATTGTCCGCTGTTGTTTGTGGACTGGTTGCAGGTGTCGTACGGGCTGTTGTGGGTGTTGTTGTGGTTGGAGTGACTAAAATCATGCAGGAGAAAGAGTTAAATAAACCAGAAAACTGGAAACTTAAAACTCAGTGCACACATGATAACACACAGTTCTTACTCATAAGATAAAATTAAAACATCTGTAAGGACATTGTGAGGATTATAAGATAAAGAAAGCGAGTTAGAGCTGGGCAATAAATCGATTTTTAAATCGAAATTCAGTTTGTTTGGATGATGTGCAAACATGAAAATCGTGATAATCTGTTTTCCCTTTAACTAGGGTAAATACAGTAGTCCACAGCTCTCTCTCAGCTAAGTGGGCTCTTATTTTTCTTTACAAATGAAATTTTGTGAAAGTTGGGCTGGCACTTAATTAATCTAAAATTGTGGAATTCATCTTTCTTTGATCAAACCTTTATTATAAAAAGAAGAAAAAAATAAAGAAACAAATGAAAGATTTAGTTTGGTTAAAGCTAGGTTTGCTCTTTATTCCCAATAGGAAAATTTATGTTTGCTTGAAATGAAAACAATAAATTTATACATTTTAAATAATTCCTTTGTCTTTTGTGGTTAAAAATAAAACTGATTGAAATCGAAAATCCAATGCGGTATGAAGAAATCAGAGATTTTATTTTTAGGCCATATCGTCCAGCCCTGATCAGAATCATGAAATAGGGTTGTGAAAGGTAAGTGTGTTCACCTGTGGTCATTGTCACCATCATGGACGCAAAACTGTCATTGAGGCAGCCGGTAGAATTGCAGCAGTTTACAGAGCAGTTGGTCTGAGAGGCGTTGACACAACTGTCGGCACAGGAGAAGCTGCAGCCAGCAGTGTAGCACATGTCGACCCATCTTATCAGCTAAAACGTTGCAGAATGACACATTAGAAGACACGTTCCAAATGTCTTCGCCATTTTATTCTGTCTTTAATTGTCATTAATCCTTAGAATAAGATATCACCACAGGACAATTATGCTATGTAGACAGTAAAAAAGTAAAGTGTCTAGAAGGAATTATCACCCCTGATTTTTAGTTACCCATAGATACAAATCCATCCTTCAAATGCCAAATCTGCTTACTACTGCAAACAACATTGGTTGTGTATTTTGCTGTATGTATGTGTCCATACATAAGGCCTTTTAAGGACCATACCAGTGTTACTACATGTCTCTGTCCTTTGTCAGCATTGGCCTCATAGATAACATAAACCTCACAACATTTTTTTCCCTCAAAACAGCTTTATCGATGAGATATTGTTTGTTGACATTTTTTCCATATTTAATAAAGGTTACAGAAAGCACCTGAAAATGTGTGACAACGTTGTTTAAAATGAACGTCTGTGTCAAAATCCTTCTTCACGCTGTTATTCGAGCTAGGGAGGCAGCAGTTGTTAGGAACTATTTTTCCACAGGTAATATCTTTAGTCTCAAAGGCCACTGGCTCCCCTCTCTCTTGTTAGAGATTTTTGAAAAAATAAACAGAAATCTTCTCTTTAGATGATGAATGAACTTAACCTAGCAACTTTCCCGTGTCCTGCAGTGTTTCTATACCTGTTCCAGTGGTGTAGTGGTAAAGTGGCCTGTCCAGCAAAAGATAAGCCCCCTCTTTTTACATAGTGATGATGTGTTATAAACAGTAGCATGTAAGACTACTTTTGCATACTTGGTTCATCCAAAAATGGGACAGTAGTATGCCTGTCACTTGTCACTTCTGCTGCTTGACCTCAGGGAGTAAAGAGGATCATAATGAAATTAACATTAGCCACAACGGAGGTGCAGATTTTGTAATCAATACTGGCCCACAGTCAGAATGCATGGTGAGACAGCTACATGATTAGGCATTTTTTAAGCAAACTATTCCTTATTCCTTAGTCCATCCACACATTAAAAACTTTAAAATAGTCCATGGGCCAGTAGTTGCTTTTGTAAACAGTTTCTTGGAACAGCTGATTTGCAACAGAAAGGACCAGAGGGATTTAGAAGTGGGTATGAAGAATGAAAAATAAATGGGTATACTTCGAATATACGCATATACCCCACACTACACCTCTACCCTTTTCCAACATGAATGACAATGAATGGGGTTTAAATATGCAGCCTGAGTTCTACTGGAGTATAAATATGGTCCAATATTAACAACAACATTTGTAGAAGGTAGGGGCGATCTCTGCTAATGACGAGAAGTCAAAAATAGACTGGTACGGTCCTTTGAGGGCATTTTATTTGAATTTCTTGAGGGCGATAAATCACAGTTTTGTTGGATGTTGTAACAGTTTTGTCAGTGTTGTTCAGCCTCCTACCTCACAGCATGCGCCAGCAGGGCATAAAGTGGCATTCATACTGGTGTACATTGTGTAGCAGTCTGAGTAGTTACACATGAATGAGGGGCAGTATATCTGTGTTGGAGAGAGATGAAAGGCACCAAATGATGAAGATGAAGGAGTGGCAGGGGAAACACAAAAGTACAATGATACACTTCTGTCTAATGAGGTGGACTTGCCATGCTCATCCACGTAGAATTTGGCATCATGGTTTCGTTCATGCCAGACATGCCTCCTGTGAGAAAAAGATGGATGTAATAACATTTGTTTTTCTTCCATCGGGAAACAAAGTTCAGAAATTTAAAGGAATAGTTCAGCTCTTATTATGTGAGGTAGCATGAGGCACTTTTGCCTGTTCAGTGTCTTAACTGTGTATAATGGTTAGCTCACCCTCTGTCTGGAGAAGCAGCCCGATTCACCAACAGGAAGCAGAGCATAGTAATGCTTTAAACGCTACCGACACAACTCATGGGTTTGGGCTTGAGAGAATGAAGTCCTAAAGGAAATAGCTGTCTGACAGCAATGAAAAGCCCTAAAATTTTAAATGTAGCTTACATGTAAATGGACATATATACTTTAAGTGAGTGGTCTTGTTGGTGGCTGAAAGATGTGTTGGTGTTGGTACCGTTTACATAGAATTATGCTCTTCCTCCTGCCGGTGAATCTTGACAGAGAGTGCCTCATCCAACCCTACTTCAAAAGAGGTCAACTATCCCTTTAACTGAAACATCTTGTTATTTGGTAAATCAGAACATACCAGTGTAGTTGGATGACTGATTGGTGGACATCATTGAGGTTGAGGAACCAGAGACTGGAGTCATGGAGGAAGATGAACTGGTTGACCCTGAGGCTGTCATGGCACCACTGGACATGGTGTTGGCCGCTGAACCACCTGTAAAGGAGGCAGAAACAGCACTGACTTTGGGGTTATAGGTGTTAATGCCGTGACTGTTGTGGTGGTGTCAAACTTTGTGGCTGTTTTTAAGCATCTGAGAGGGGACTAGCTGTGAGTGACATGGTGATATTGTTAAGTACCTCCAGAGGTGGTGGAGCTAGCAGACAGGGTGGTTGCTGCGCTTCCAGAGGTGGCGGAGCTCGTGCTCATGGAGGGCTGGTTGGTGACATTGGAGACTTTTGAGGTTGTGTTGGATGCTGTACTGGTGGCGTTCATCATAGGGGACTGGATGGTGGTTGTACTTGCAGCTCCGGAGGTGGAAGAGTTTGACATCAGGGTGACAGTGACGTTTCCTGTGGCTGTGTAGGTCATAGAGGTGGGGGGCTGGGTACTGTTACTGATTGCTGTGATGGTGGTGGCGTTGAAGTTTCCTGTAGCTGATGTGACGGAGGCATTGGAGGAATTGTAGGGCATCGACACAGCAGGGGAATTAGTTTGGCCTGATACTAATACTAATGGCAGAAATATTCCTAACAGGAGGATGCGGAGGATAACGGTGCAACCTGGCATGTGGGGAAACATAAATGGAAATATGTACTTTGGTGTATAGAAATCAGAATATGTTGAATTAATTGCAGTTATTAAGCTTAGTTTGACATTTCATAATATCAAGGAAATTACATACGTCATACTATAAAAATAAACACTGGACTTTCGTAAGATAACAAGTGTTGCTTTAAAGTGATTCCAAAATGCCAATGTGTCACTTTAATGTGAGATTCAAGGCTATTAGAAACTTTTGAGCCAACAAATGCCCTCTTTTCCTCTAGTGTCAACATGAGGTTGACATTTTGGGTAGGTACAGTAACCTAGTTAATTGCCCAGACAATGGATCTTAATTACTTAAGTGAACATCTGAAATATCTCAACTTTGTGACAGACTGGCACAAAACCTTGCAGACAAAAATTCCCAGTGCGTTACTTTTCAGTGAACTAGATTGTTAATGTTAGAATCTTTAGCCAGTCAGTCTGTCCACCGCTTCGGTCCAGACTTAATAATCTCAACAACTGTAAGACCAAATGCCACAAAAAGTTCAAAGACATTCAGTGTTTCCAGACGAAGCATCGTGTTGAGTTTGGTGAAGCAGTGACTGAGCAAAACTTTACCTTCTTCTAAACAGCTCGAAAAAGGGAATAAAGTCAGAAGAAGTGTAAAGTCTTGCAATACTTTGCATTTTAAAGAGCAGCTTTGTTGCGAGACCAGTGACTTTCAAATTGTGACTCCACGGTCATCACAGTCTGCTGCCAGCACCAGAATTAGCAAGACATTTTGTGGTTTTGGTGAAATGTTCTCACAATTATTATACAGACTATGTTGGTCAGTGACCAAGAACCCGTAAAATTGATGACATTCCCATCAGCCCTAAGTGTACTTTGTACTGAGTGCTAATTAGCAGTTGTTAACGTGCTAACACGCAAGATAAAATGGCAAAAACAGTAAACATTGTAACTGCTAAACATCAGCATGTTAACATTGTCATTGTGAGCATGATGTTAGCATATTGAAGTTAGCAGTAAACTCAAAGCACTACCGATGCACATCTAACATGGGAAGAAAACAAATTCAAGCATCAAAGATAATGCCAAAGGAGAAACACATCAAGCAGACAGAGTGTGACCTTCTGTGAACTTGCATGCCCATGTGTTTGGCAACACTGGCAGCACTGGTGCACGGTACAGTAACTATGCCAACATGCATGTGTCATCTATTCATGAGAGAGCTGCAGGATGACATCTTTGCTTTTGGGACGGGGACAGTGGAGTCTCAGAGTTTCAGGATCTACATTTAATCCTAACAAACACCTGTTATGTTTTATTTACAAGTTTATATAGTTGTACACGATCTACATTTTGCAGAAGATAAA
Organism: Naso thynnoides; assembly: GCA_029783665.1. Classification (NCBI taxonomy): domain Eukaryota; kingdom Metazoa; phylum Chordata; class Actinopteri; order Acanthuriformes; family Acanthuridae; genus Naso; species Naso thynnoides. The sequence continues at coordinate 9,115,436 of JAQLOL010000025.1, read as the reverse complement.
TTAAGATACAGTAAAACAACCACCAGGCATGTCACCAGGCAGATGGAGGTTTCAGGTTTCAACCACACAACAGCCATGTGGCCTGCTGTAGTGTCTTTAATGGAGCATGACCTGCACCGCAGCACATGCAAGTAGCTTTGCATGAAAAACAGCAAAATCGCAACTATAAAAATATTTCTGTGCTCTATCAAACTGAATATTGCCCTCTGATAATTCACGTCCCATCCTACTTTGGACAGACTTCTACTGCAAGTCAGCCCATCCTGGAAAAAGGATCCCCCTCCTATTCTTTTTCTAAGTTTGTTTTTCCCTGTTAATTGTATTTTTTGGGGAAGAAATTTTTTCCTTTTTTTTCTATTTAATTCTGGATCTAAGAATAGAGGGTCTGTCTATATTCTGTAGCCTACAAGTATTTTGTGATTTTGACAAAATATAACAAAATTAACTTGATGTGACAGAAAAGGCTTGTGAAAGGAACAGGCTGACTGACTCTACAACGCTCCTCTGAGTGTGAACGTGTTTGCGTCCGCTGACAGTGATCTTAAACAAACATGGACTCATACCTGTGTCCTTTAAAAAGGTGGCAGGGGCCATTATCACACTGGGAGAAAGGGAGAGAGATCTTTTTGCTGCCTGTAATGAAGTCATATCTGTCAAACTCCTGTTAAAAGAATGAGTAAAACAAACAATGAACATGAATGAAAACACTGATGGATGTTCTGCTGCCAATGACCACAATTTTACAAAGACCAAATGACAAATCTGTGCTTGCAGAATAAACTGAGCTATAACAAACTAAATTTCTGTGCTGACAAAAGGTCTTTATCATGGAGGTTAATGTGGGCACCATCCAAACTGTTTACCAATGCTAATAGGTCTCTGAATTAGAGCTGTGCTCATTCACCTGGGCAGCTCTTTTGATCTGTGGTCTCCTCTTTTTACAATCCTCTAATTGTCCCAGGGAATTTGATCTCATAAAGGTTGAGTCACAATAGAGGAAATTAATGTGAAATTTAAAACTGAATTTCAACTTTTGTCACACAAGTATCTCACATTAGTGGCACCTCGAGCCAAAGCCTTAATCAGAACTGTTAAGTTTAAACATGACAAGAAATTTTCAGCAATGGTCACCCCCTCATGATGTAATTTCTGCTAAAATTAGTTCTGTGTAGTTACACATAGTTATATCATGAGTGTCTGTGTATGCAGTGGTTTATCAGTGAACACAATTAAAAATGTGTTTGTTCCTCCATCAGCCCCCTTGGGAACCGCTAACCGGTGCTGCTTGTTTGTTTCCCTTCTCCCTTCGGATCCCAGCTCGGGCTCCTTTGGGGCTCTACACCCTGGAAACTGAGTGACAACAGTGGCCATTTTGGTTTCCAGGTAAAAATGCAGAGTTTCATTGGAAAAAGTGAAGATTACTGCATCCTGAGGGGTGTTTAGGTGCTCAATCCTTATTCTGTGAATTAAAAATTCCTGTTGACCTTGTTACATTAACGCACTATGTATAATTTCATCATGTTGTACCTCTGAATCATGTCCTAGATTTGAAATAGCTAAAAGATAGCAAAGCTAAAAGATAACAAAAGGGAACATTCAGCAGCATCGCCCGTTAATATTCAAGCATTCACAACATTATTTTTTGCATAAAAGACTGTCTTTTGGTAAAAATAAACAGATTGTGTCTGTGTGTTGATTATGACAATGTTTGTAAAAAATTCTGTAAACAGCCAAAATAAGATCATTGAACATTAAGACAGAAATAACATTTCTTTTGAGATTGTAAACACAACAAAAACAGTCAAAGTTTCTTAAGTTACTTAAAATTTGTTATTTTTAAATAATATAATAAAATCTTGATTTGATTATGAAACATGATGGATATATATTTTAATGACACAAAATCACTCATATTTATTCTAGTAGTTGGTGACTGATGTATTCATAATACAACGTATTTATAGTGTTTACATAAAATAATGACCGTAACAGACACGTGAAAAGTTAACAGATACTACAGCATGCCCTGGCTGTATCATTCACTGCCTACAATAGAACCTTTGTTGTTGACCTGCATCACCCTGTGAGTCCCTGAACACACATCAAAGCTTATTTAGCTGATTTAAAAAAGCACAATTCATTATCTGAAATCAGCAAAATTTCAATTAAAGCCCACTCACCTGCACTGCACTTTGTAGAGTTTCTTGTCAGCTGTGGTTGAAGTGAATGAGCTCTCTCTCTCTCTGATGTCCCCTTTCTCTGTTGCTCTCTGTCACCTCCCCCCCTTCGCTTCCTGTCCGCAGAGCGCTACTGAAAGAAGAGGAAAATCTCACCTGCACAGTGTGAGATGAGGAGACTAACAGCCTGCTGCTGAATGGGTCAAATGATGTCCCAGAAATGAAGTAGTAATGTTTCATGGAAATACTACGTCATGTCAAACTGAAAGATCATATTTCATCATTACCCTCTTATGACTGGCTAAGAGTTTTGAATCTGGCCAGCCCAACGGAAGTCAAAATAAATGTTAAATTTAAAAACTATATTTAATACAAATGTAATGACTTAAAAAAACAACAACACACATTTAATAAAACTACACTACATTAACACATAAATAAATACTTTTAATGACCTTTTCTACTTGCAGCTATTAAAATATCATTTAATGGCACTTTACTGTGTGCCAGCTCAACATAAAAGAAGGTATTATTTTACATATATATCACAATATTTGGTTTCTGTCATCTAACTAAAACCTGAGCAGCCTGCAATTAAAGATTTACATAAATAACTGAGTGGATTAAGCCAGTGCTAGCTTCTAAGAGTACAGGTGAGATTTCAGTGCCCTGTGGCTCTGTGTTTAGGGAACCTCCTGGTTTCTGTTCAACACAATGTGAAATCAGACCCTCACTCTCTGCCAGCCATAAAGCCCCCACAGACTACAATTACCTCTTTGTGGCCAAAAGAACGTAGAATTCTTGGGCACAACACGAAAGGCACTTGCACAGTTCAGGTGACAGAAGTCCTTTCTTTTTTTTAATGGCAGCTTCATGAATCACACGAAACGCTGCTGTGCATATGGCTTATTTAAGGTGTTGTTACGAATGATACATGATAGGAGATAAAATCAACTTTGCGGTTGCCAGTGGACTGAAATGTCATTAAGAGGCCATTTTAATCAACATATGGTGACCAAAATCCACTGTGCAAAAAATAGACTCCATAGTTCAGCTAAAGCAAATATTGGACTTCAGTGGTCTGAATTTAGAGAAAATAACTGAGTATTTTGCAGACTTTTGAGTACAAAATTCCCTCTTTGTGTGTCCTGGACAGTGCTTCCCAGCAGGGCTGCAGTGGAGGGATATGCAGCGAAACAAGAGGACATTCCACTGTGAAAAGAAGGAAAATAATGACTTAATTTGTGCAACTTAGTTTGCTGTTGCTTTGGCTGAACATTTTAAAGGGACTGTTTTTTTTTTTTGTCCCCATCACCTACACTGGATTGGAAACTTTCAGGTACCTTTACATGGCCAGAATCGACAGGAAGAACAATTACCACTTATCTT
>JAQLOL010000025.1:9042616-9061925 GCA_029783665.1 Naso thynnoides | reverse complement strand
GCTTCATGCAGCCTCTGATGCCTTATCGTGATTTCCCAAAACTGAATAAATACCGCACATAGCAACATATATAGACCTATAGCTAGGCTAACTTTAGATACTGTTGTAAAATGAAATTAGTCTTTACCCTGTATGATTCATCGCTTGACATGGTGCAGGCTGATGGCTTGACACGCTTTGCAACGAAACTGGCAACTTGACTGCTGAAATTAATTTTGTTGTTGCGACTATGACCTAGACACACTAGATGGCGGTATTTTGCCCCATTCCACATAATCAACCTTTAATGAAATTCTCAAAATTCATTTTGTGTGCGCAGATGCCACGTGTGAACAAAGTCAGGGAACCTCGTGACAAACAGATAAAATTAACTACTTTTTTTTTTAAGGTGAAAACTTGTAAATCGGTCAGATTAAAACAAACATAACAGGAGAGTTAAATTACAGTGTTGACCTTTAGGAAAACTGTTGAGTGTCTTTTATATTGGCAGCAGTGATTAGACCCTTTTACACAGAGATTGTGCAATGCTGCCATAAAGAAGAATCGTTTGTTGCACAGAACGAAGAATGTCAGCACGATGCCTCCCCTGTGCATGATTTTCGATGCATGCTGATGTTCTGAGGGAAAAGAGGTGTGACGTGTAACACATGAGTGTTGGTGTTTACTGTGATAGCTCACCCTTTTTTACACAGACGTCAATTCGACTCTGTTCCTACCTCTGCTGCCGGCTCCGCTATGCCCCCACATTCCATCTTTATTCGTTTTATACAGAACAGCGAGGCGGAATACAAATTACGAATACAAATTTAAGACAAACATATAGAATGCCTACAGCACAGAGTCCCTCTGCTGTGCTGTAAGGAGGACAAAACCAATAGCTGCATCTTAATGTTGTGAGCAGTGACAGACGACTGCAGATCTGTTCAATAATCGTCATACTGTATCTGTGTAATTCCAAGTCATTGTGCGACCACCTGCTGATACTGATGCCAGAAACTCACATGAGCGTCCATGTGGTATTTCAGATAATTTCTTGCTTATTATCTTATCGATATATAGACAGTGTCTCTCCATCAGTTATACCCTGTTGTAACAAGTATGATGCCTGACACCCCTCGCCTGGAAAAATTCCCAAACAGTGTGGAAGTTTCTCAGATTTAAAGTATGAATATTCATAAGCTGTAATCATGGCTTAGACTCCGTAAAAAAACTTCATTACATATTCATACACAGAGACTTTTCTCATATACACAAGTTTATGTTAGCTCTACAGCTCAAATATATAACAAATTAATGGTGATAGAGAGAAAAACTGGAATTTCTAATGTGGTTTAAAGGAATAGTTGGCCCAAAAATGAAAATTCAGTCATTACCTAGGTCAGGTGAAGTTTTTTAGCTCACAAAACACTGCTGGAGTTTCACAGGAAAAAAAATGTTGCAGTAATCTCCCAAACAATTGTAGTGAATGGTGACAAGGATTCAAACATAAAACACAGCGTGTGCATACGCATGCATGTGAATGTATGCTCCCATCTCAGGAAATACAGGCTATGGTGAACAGTGAAGCTAAAAACATGGTTTTGGTGACATTTTTTAAAACAACCTTGCATGTCAAGGACACTTGGATTACTTGAGACGAGCAGTATGGAGGCATTTTATGGTTTCATTATGGTTTTTTTAATGTTTCAAAATTGGTCACTATTCTCCTCAGTTGTTCAGGAGATTACTATCTATTACTTTTTCTTATGAAACTCTAGCAGTGTTATGTGGACTAAGAAACTTCACCGGACCCCTTATTGGAATGATTTTGAGTAGATAATGATTGAATTTTCAGTTTTGGCTGAACCTTCCCAATGTCAGTATCCTCTTGTAACGTGAAAGCCGCACTGTGGCACTGTTGCCTCATTGTGAGAAGGTCCTGGGTTCAATTCCCAGCTGGGGCAAGGCTTTTCTATGTGGAGTTTGCATGTTCTCCTCGTGTTTGTGTGGGTTTTCTCCAGGTGCTCCAGTTTCTCCCACCATCAAAACGTGTATATCGGTCTATCTCCAGTCACCACCTCTGACCAAGGTACTTATAATCTGAAGTTGGTCACCAGGCACTGTGCTGTGGCTGCCCACAGCTCCTCAAGGATGGGTTAAATGTAGAGAACACTAAGCAACTTAATGTGTGTATTTCTAAATTGCTAATTATAATAAAGATATACGTGAAGTGAAATTACTTAAATGTTTTTAAGAGAAGAAGAAGCTTAGATTAAACATGTTCACCTTGCAATCAAACCTTATTACTGTGAGATTAACAAGTGCTGTAGTTGTTCACTTCGCCAAGTATTTGGAATTTAAGTGTGAGGCAAATGCTGGCGCAGATTGATGCACTAAAGATAGTTACAGTGAAAGAAAACAATTCAAAATACAGACTAAAGATACAATAAACACATAGCAAATAGACACTGCATTGAGAATAAAGTGACAAAGCCGAGACTGTCACTTAGAAATACTGGACATCTTGCCAAACGTCTTATTTCAGCTAACAGGGAGTACGTTTTCTTTTGAGCTGCTGCCGTTTATCTCTCATCCTGCTGTCAAGAGAGAGTTGCAGCTTGTTGGCAGTGCACTCACCGCCTTTGTCTTGTAAATTCAACTTCTGACATCCACGAGACTGCAGAGGGTTGTCGCTCGACAGAAATAGACTTCTGTTTTTGTTTTTTTTGTTTTTTTTTTGCTCTTTTTTTCACTGTTTCCTAACAACAAAGCACCTCCATATCAAAAACCGCAATGGGTGTACCTTGAAGTAGGAGCCATATATAGAAATCTTGTAAATCAGGCATGAATTAACACAGGGGTGGCTGTTGACTTGGAACATTTCAAACACCTTCAGAAAAATGATGATGTTGGTGAAGACAGCAAAAGGATTTATACTGATGGAGTCAAGCAAGCCAAAAATGCCCTTTGTGCTAATGGAGCGCAGGAACATTGTGGTGGTACCTTAATGGAAACAGATGCATTTTTCATTATGAGCACGGCAATTAATGCCCCTGTGAGTCTGATATTGCTTTTGAGCTGAAAATGACCCCCCTTCAAACTAAACTTGTATGTATTTTGGTGTGAAAATGAAAAGTTTTTCAAAATCAATACATAATAGCCTGAGATTTAAAAATACTGTGCCGGTACACTGCACAGTCTGATGTAGGATCAATAGAGAAATGCATCTGGCTCACAGCAGGAGAGATGGAGGATGGATCAATAATAAGCAAATTTCCAGGAACTGCAAGAGGTATTGACTATTTAATTAGCCATTTCTCTCAAAAGGTGAATCAAAGACTCATGAGAAACGCTAATGGGGCTTTGTGAGAAACTTCAGTGTGCAGAAAACTGAATGCTTGTTGCAGGAAGCAGACAAAAAGCCATACATGAACATCAAAGTCACATGAACTATCCTTTACTGCTGCACTGAGACCTAAAGAAGTATAAATTTATCTTTAGTGTTTTCTCACTGAACAATTATATGTTCTTAAGAAAAGTACAGTTAGACCACAACCAAATTAATATTAGGAGTATCAAGGGTTACAGTAATATTTTGAAAAAGATTGATTTTGTTTTAATAATACATGTAATATTATATAGTGTAAAACATACAGCGCCTCCAAAATATTTTCCATTTTCCTTTAGGTGGCAGCAATGCACCTTAACACTGCCGTCACCCACCTTTAAAACAGAAAAAAATTTACCAAGTGTAATTGTGCTTTTTGTACATTTTTGTACAGTGATTGTTGCAGTCTCTCTTCACCTTCCTTTGCTTATTTTGAATGTAATTCATTGGCCAAAAAAGAGACAAAACACACAATGAACAAACTTGAAGATGATTTTGACTGATTATCAGTAAAAACTTTTTTCTTTCATCTTTCTTTAAATTTTTAATAGTGAGATAATATTGTCATTTTAAAATCTTTAGGCACGATGATCATGTACTGAAACCCTGATGTTGCGATAGTCCTAACTGATACTTAAAAAAACTGTAAGAGTTTCAATATTGTGAAATTAAAATGAACATGCCATGACTTCTTGATGACGTTCACTTGGAGCACCTGCCCTCATTGCACTTCACACCCTGAAGAAAACTCTCTAAAACTCTATGCATATTTTGGAGAGACCTCAATATTTAATAAAGTATTTTTTAATTTATAATCAGAGAGCCTCAGGCTCGTTTCAGACTGACAAATATTCAATTAACTTCAATTATAAATCAGCTAGACAGTTTTTTATTTTTACCTGATAAAGATGATTCCTCCGTGCCATAGAGCTTCATTATAGTCAAAACATTATTAAAGCCAAACCATTAAGCCACACTGTTAAAGAGGGTGACATGTCCCTTCAATATGACAAACTTTTGCACCAAAGTTTATTTAAATCACTGTTCAGCTGCCGTAAAAAATATAATTAATAGCTGTGATTCAACGTCAGATGATTCCTGGGTCCTCTCATCAAAAACTTGTTACACACAATTTTATTCCTTTTTTCAGACATTTTTGTTATTCTTTGCTCATTTCATGTAAAATAATGAACAGGTCTGAGGCTTCTGAGCAACCGATTTACTGGAACATCTAATGTGTATTACTCTACCACTGAAAATAGTGCCCAAATGCATTACTTACTCCTGTTTTAGTACAATGTACTGACAATTATGACCTGCTGTTTTTGGAAATTAATTGAACTTACTATTAAGAGTACATTAAAATGAAACAGCACATTTGCGATCCTTTTTTGGGAAAAGCATCTTCAGTAGAAACAAATGGGCTTTGGGCTGAGAGCTGGGTTGGGAAGTTTTTGGAGATGAGCCACGACTTTTTGTTCTTTTCATGGGATTTGTTGACAATAACAAAAATACTGGATATCGGCAGCCTTATCACTCATTTTGCTTGATTATACTTGGATTTGATTCTGTTCTTTAGGTCGATTTCTGCAGCTCATCATGTTTATAGCCCAGACATGAGTGGGTGTAATTGCCTAATGATGGCAGTGAATGTTGATATTGCATATTACAAAACCGGCACTTAAGATCTTAAACGCATTAAAATGATCTGGAGGAAGCAGCAACCATCCACCACAAAATACATTTAACATCCAAGTTTTTCTGCAGGAAATATTAAAAATCCTGTTCCTTTTGACAGTGACCCAGACTTTGATGGCAGTGATGCGTTCATCCAGGCGAGGTGAATATTCACTCAGTGGGGTTTTAATGAAGAACAAACACAGAGAGATGATAAGAAGATGGAAACAGCTGTGCACACAGGCTTGCAGATCCACCTTTACTGAAACGTTGCAACAAACGTGGAGACAAAAACAGATGAATCATGAAAAACAGAAAAAGCAAACCAAGAAGAAAAATCTGATGGATGCCTTTGTGAGGAAACACGGACAAAAAAAACTGCTAACACACTGAGGCTGAGTGACGCTTATGGGCATTTGAGTTTTTCCTGTGATGACTCCTCTCATGATTTATGTAGGTAGAGGCGTCTCCTCTGACCTTGAGAGGCGCTTCACTTTGTGCTGATGTTCAGGTTAACCGGGGATTGTGGGAATTGAAGGTCCCTCTGAGGCATCTCTTTTTTTGACCTCACACAGATTTTTTGTGTGTGCTTCTATCATGATCAATATCCACCTCAGTTCATGTGGGTTTTTGCGGAGAAATAAGGTACTGATGATAGATTGAGGTTTGGATATTGCTTTGAACCCACCGTGCCTGGAAAAATCATTTTTGATATTATGCCAGTGTGCAACCATTGAGTTTATAGCTTCAACTTTGTTATGAAAATCTCAAACTGAACTGTGAAATGAAGGATTTTTGGAAACTGTGATATTGTGATGATGTTAAACAATTTGTTTTTTACTGTGATTATAAAGCCATTAGCAAAATCTAAATATTTTTCCTACATATTAATTACAGTTAAACCCTAATGGACATTCTTCATTTTTTTTCATCATTCAACATTTCGTTTCTTTCCTTTCAAAGATTCATCTTAATCAACTGAAACTCACTTTCAAACATTCGCTTCAGCACCCTGAGGGGGATGATCAAAGCCACTAAATCAGTGTATTCTTCCAAAGATTTTAAATATTCAGATGAGTCCCCGAGGCTTCAATGCAATAAAATGCTTATTTACCGGGGCATGGCAAACACACCTTGCATCTTAATGCGCTGACAGAGTGAGGAGATGAATAGCGTGGTTACATCTGTATCATGTTCACGGTAGATCAATCTGTCACTCTGCCGCGGTTGGTTATTCAATATTGTCCTTGGCCCTAAACTCCAGCGGGTGAGATTTATGCCGTCGGCATGAGCTTGGGGAGAACCAGATGAAGAAACCAAGACTCAAAGTACTGTGGTGGCATTTGATTTCCTGATTTGAATTCATCACTTCTACTATTTCTTTTCCAGAGTCGCTCGTGAGAAATTCCTTAATTGTACGACAAATGCATCACAGAATACAAATCATGTCATCACACCACAACAGCAAAACCCTGCGCAATCACTTTGTTCACTGCCATCAGCACTGACAGTTAAGCAAATCTGCAAAAAAAAAGGGAATAATTTGCATGAAACCATCCTCTCTGAGAAAATCACAGCTTGTGGCAACAAGGCAAATACAATCCCTCAAAGGCCGAACATGAAACAGACGCATATATGAAGTTGGTGATGACTCACACACGTGTTCAGTTGGTTGGATGGAAGTTTTCAGCGCAAGCACAGTGTTGAGTGTGGATTGCCATGTTTACTGAACAGCTTTATTTGAAGGAAAATGTAAAACGCAGAACAGGATATGTTTGTTACTGTGGGTCTTTTCTCTGTGCAGATCCCAGGGAACAACAACAGCCCTCCATTCCAGACAAATGAAATGTTTAGAAATGTCCCCTTGTTCTGTCTCTAATGGCACATGCTTAGTGCTGAGAAGGTCAAACTCCTCTAAGGCCTTTGTTACGTAAAATACACAGTCAAGGTTAAATATTGGAGTCTCATTTCTACTTTTTATTCAAAGGCAGAAGCCTTTATTTCTCAAAGAAATCTGATTATGAGGTGCATTTTCATAGGCCCCAGAAACCTCCCCAGTTATAAGGTTTCATGACATCAACACAAACAAAATTTTTTTTATTGACTTCTTTTTCTCTCGGAACATGGAAACCTTGGTCCAACAGGCTGAGAAACATGAGCTGTAATTTAAGCAAACAGCAGGAAATAAAGGAGAGCAATGAAGTCTCCAAAAACCCCCCAAAAATGCTTCAGCATAAACATCCGGATTTTAAAGAAAGATCCTTTTTAAAATTTATAATGGTTACATAAACATGCACAGTTTTCTGGTGCATAGAGAGATTATAGGTGACATTATGGGTGAACTAACTTTTAGTTTAAAGTGGCTACATCATTTTGCTTTAACTTATAATCATTAACTTAATGCTGATTTTATAGTGTGATTTTTGTGGAAAAATGCGACCATCTGAGTTTAGATTGGTTCCTTACCAATGTCTGCCACCAGGTACAAGTCAGAACAGTTGTTCACAAAATGATAAATGGCAGGCGCAGCAGACAGAGGATAGTAGCTGTCCGCAGAGGATCAGGAAGGTTAACCATTTCCAGTGTGGCGAGCGGACTCCTGTTTACATCAGGTGTTATTACACTTGAAGCCAAACCCAGCTAATTACCAAGTTACCACAGTGTGAGGCAATAACATTACTCAAACTATGTTTTATACAACACACATAATTACAAAGGCTCTTTCCTGTTTGCAAATTCAATATAAAACTGTAACAATTTTCAGTTACCTTTTCGCTGGACAATTTTATTTATTCCATTGTGGTGTTTGTTTACTCATCAAGGAAATGGAAAGAGATTCAATTGGTTTTGCAACACCTAGCGCAAAAATAATGCCACTTTAAAACACTAGAGGGGATGAAAAGGGAGGGGAAGCTGGAAACTATCCGCAGGAGCTTTAAATTTAGTGGTTAAGATAATCTGGCTCTAAGGCTGCATTCAGATCAAATCCGGTCATCTGCAAAAAACACAGTTTTCTCATTAATTTAAATGAGGCCCGTCCATTTTGGCTGTGGTGGTCTGAGCTGCAGCGGCTGCCTGAAATAAATGCAGCCTGCTGTGGCAAAACAAGTTGGAACCAACTCATCTTTAGGAGAACTGCAGCTCTCTGTCCCCCTGTGGCAGTCGATCGTAAAGGGGTCGTCCTCGCGATCGACTGCCACTCTTGGATTGGTGGAGGGATAGAGTACAAAACTTGTTGTCACCCAATGGGTCCATGAATCAAGTTACAATCCCACTGCTGGACAACCCTGCAGTGTTTGCCGGATCAGCTGATTAGGTGTGAATACAGTTTAACTGTTGCTATACTACATTACTACGACTTTCCTCAGTTTTGATCTAATCTTAATACCGTATTAAACATTGTTGTAACTGACTAAATTTACTACACTTATGAATATCACAATGTGCACCTACATTAACTGGGTGCAATAGTGGTGGTTGGTAAAACAGTTTTTAGTAAATAATGTGAGAAATGCAGAAAAAGCACAGCTATTATTATCCGTACTATAACAATGTATAGCCAGCAGGGTGTTGAGCTAAAATAGATGATTTAACACAGTTAAAGCAGCAAAAAGTGCTGCTAATCAGTGAATTTGAATTTCACGTGGCTTTGTTATCAACAGTGATAAAAATGTGAACACCATCAAACCCACTCAAAAAAAATGAACATGACATATTCCACAAGGTTAGCAAACACACAGTAAGGTATCACAGCAACATATTTAAATAGGTGAACATGGAACATATTGTGTGTGTGATACTAATGCAGCTCGGTTCAGGCAGGAGCAGGAAGTAATTTGTCTCACCCATGTGAGCTGATCATCACCTGCCACCTACACATTCATCCGCATAAGAAACAAGTCTATATTCATTACTGCATACATTTGTGACTGTTGCTGCTAATTTCTTTTCAGTAACCTGCGGCTAAAGCTACATGGCAGATCACCACCCCAGCCTTCACCAGCATGTTGTTAGATTTTTCGACATTTAATTAACTGGACAAGTTAACCTCTAAACTTTCAGTCATTTCAAGATAAATTTAGATGCATATTTCTGCCTTGGAGCACTTTATCTTGTGCACTTGTACATTGTTTCTCCTCGGCTCCGTTTGCTCTGTTCCCCTTCAGGATTTGGTTTTGCTTTGAATTGAAACCAACATCAGCTGTAACTGCTGTATGATGAGAATGTCTGAGTGAAAAAGAAAAAAAAAAGCTACAATTACAGTGCGGTCATCCACTCGTTCTGGCTTCAGTCAGTGGATGTTGCCGGATGACACAAAGTGGTGAAAGCTCCCTTGTTAATGAGGTCTCAAAGGGTTCTCAACCCCCAAACTGCTTCTCTCTGTATGTCGCTCTCAGTGTTGTTTTTCTTTCACACACACACATATGTACTGTGCAAACACACACACACATAGAGTTGCAACCCACACATATTTTTCTGTGTGTGCTGCTGACGGTGGAGGGCATCCAGTTCATGCAGCGGGTCATTGTGGGTCAAAGGTGGCTGCAGAATGAGCAGACATCTTGGGAAAACTTATTGTTCATTGAATTATTATTTTGAATTGGTGTTTGCTAAGGACAACAGGCCACGACTGCGCACTGCTTTTGCTGAACTGCTTATTGGTTCTCTATCGAGCTGCTCATCATCCAACATCCTCCTGGTTTGCTTGGTGAGCAATGACACTCCGGGATTCACGGATTTCCATTCGCTGGCATTGATATTTCGATCGCATTAATCAATTACCTGTCTCCGAGCCTGTTTTTCAATTCAAAAAATCTAACATCATCAAGCTCTCACTAATGTGGTTCAAAGAGGGGCCATTCCAGCAAAATAGCTCCTGTCATTTCCCAGCCAGAAATGAGCACAAAGCAAAAAATGAAACAAAAACAACAAGCTTGGTAATACATGAGATGTACAGAAAGCACATTATAGCTCCCAAATCCCAAGAAAAAAAAACTGAAAAGAGCTTTGATTGACTGGGCTTCTAATGATTGAAACAGACAAATAATCGCCCAACCCTGAGCAGCAAGTGGAAATAAATGGGCATCTTCAGCGCTGTGTGCATCCCCCTTTAAGTACGGCTGACGCCATCTTACACTTACTTAAAATGCATCAGACATTGGTGTATTTATCAAGCAAGTAAGCATTTTGAATTTATGGAGCTGTAATGTGACATAATCAGGTTATAATTTATCAATTAGAACAATTAGGAGGCGGATCTAATTTAATTAAAGTGTTGAAAAGGCTTTGAGGAATCCACCGCACATAAATGAGCCGGTTCTATTTTATTTCTCTCTGGTTACGGCTTCAGATGCTCGGGCGAGGTTTGCTGTCAGTCTCATTCATTCTCCACCTAATTGATTTAGGGTCTCTACGTGTGGGAAAGGAGCACATAGTTCTTTATTTGTCCCTTTGTAAAGACAGAATTGTGAAAAAAAAATGATCTAAAAAAAAATAAATAAATAAAATGTAACACCATGTGGTATTATGACTTAAGAGTTTGGCTGTGCGTCAGTGGACACTAATGAATTGGCACTGTCAGCACTGTGAACTCTAGACCTGACTGTGGGGATGTGCTTAGTGGTTGTGCTGAAGCATGTCAGCAGGCCAGGCCTGGTGAGCTTGTAAGACAGAAATGAGAGGATGAAGAAAAGAGGAAGAGGTACAGAGAGAACGAGATGAAACCCACCGACAGCAAAGACCTCATCAGCCATGTTTGATAAAATCAGCTGGCTCTCCTCCTGGTCTTAAGGATGTGGTATTGCTCTCTACCTGCCCAAGTTATCACTGTGTCACACACTCACACAAGAGATTTCCTTTCATAATTTGGAGTTGTATCAGGCGCGAAAAATGCTCTCTTGCGCAGTCATTTAGAGCCAAGGGAGGATTTATTCTCTCTCTTTAAATCTCCCTTCCTTTCCCACCGCTGCCCCTTTCCTGCTGCCCTTCATCTCCTCCTCTCTTTTCATTCCACCACTCCCCTTTCTCACTCTCCTTTTCCTTCCCTCATGCTTTTTCCTTCATACTGGAGGGCAAATGGCTCACAAGAGTAACTTGACGCCTCCCACAATGACAAACGGTCATTTAAAAAGGCCAACCTGTCAGGCACACAGCACGGCAGCAGGCGTGCAGAGACGGATGAAGGAAAAATATACTCAAGGTAAAAGAGACAAACGATCAGGATGTGTCGAACGGGAAGGGACGAGGATGCAGCGGGAAGAGATGAAGACTCCTTGGAGGAAAAAAGACTGAAGGCTCCTGACTTCCTGTCCCCATGTGAAGTACCACTATATTTTGAATCAGTTTGTTTCAGTCCATGCATGCTGCTAACTTCATAGCAGTGAGCGTGCATGCATCCACTACATATCTGAAAAGTTTCAAGTTCAGCATGCCTGTCCTCCTCTGTGAATCCGATGTTGCTGGGACCTCACTATAAATAATCATCTCAAAGGGCTCATCCAAGCCCATAAATAAACAAATGAATAATTCAGTCAGTGAGTCAGTCCATCATCAGTCAATCCAACCATGTGATCTACCATCAGATCAGTACATTGAGAGATGTAAAATGTGGAATATTACCAATGAAATTCATGTATTCCTCCTGCAGGACTTGTCAATAACACAGTGAATGATTTGATTCTTACTAAGTCAGTGGGTGAGTCAAGGTTGAGCATTCAAGCAGCTCATTGAATGTGTCTGTAGTATGCTGCTATAGATAATAACTAACTGCCTATGTCTAGAATTCTCAAATAGGGCTTGACCGACGCATCAGTTTGTTGATATCATGAGCCGCCTATCACAGATAAATCCCCATAGATGTTCTCCGACACGTGCTGATAATAAACTATTTCCTAAGGCTGGAAAAAATACTTAAAAAAGTAACAGAAAATGTTGTAATTATGTAGTTAGTCCAGCAGAAGGCAGTCCGTCATTTAATAACCAGTAAATAAAGTGTTTAGCCTACTGTTCAGTGCACTGATGTTGGAGTTAGGTTTGTTAAAATGTAAGATATCCTGCCTCCATTAGCCTACATATCTTCGTCACAGGTATTTGATAACCAAATTCAGCCAGTATTATACACACACACACACACACAAATACACACACACACATGCACACACTCACTCACAATGTATATACATATATAGGACGATATATATTAGATATTGGAATCTTTTTGCTGCCCAATATCAGTGTCGGGCCCTATTCTCAAATCAGAGACAGAAATATCTTTTATCTGTTTCTCAGATACCTTTCTTGCAGATTCTTGTTTGGGAACTCTTAATGAATCATAAACTGAAGATACCTGGAATAACTCTGATGTGGCTCCCAAGTGACCACTTAAAGCAACCACGAAACACACAACCGGACCTGATCAGCCTGGGTGGGCCTGTTCAACTGAAGGTGCATTGGGATAAAAGACTGAAACACCTGTTGACCTGATGGTCCGCAACTAATGACGTGATGTTCCGGTTACTTCAGTTTTCAGGGATTTTAACACACAGTCCTACTAATGAACCTTTTATTAGTACTTTTATTTGTAAATTGTTAATTTGGTCTTTTCGATCTTCAGGCTAAGCATGAATAAACAAACTATCTGAGGTTAATTTGTAGCTAATTTGAAACGCTGTTTGTTTCTGTTGGGCTAATTGTTTTAATTTATTATTGTGCTGTATTTCCTGGTGACTTCTGATCATCCACTGGTAATAGCTAATTTTGTTTCTCCTTTGCATGAACAAAACATATTTGACAGTATCTGAAATCACTCCCTATTGATTTTATCCAACACCTGCATCCTTGTTGACAAAACTGTGTGCATTATGAAACTATAAAGAAGATACTACTACTACTTATATACTACGCATACAAGCACATAATAAAAAGAACAGCTGAGCTCATACAGAATATTTTTGTAAAGGAAATGAAACAAGACATGCACAGAAGGATGCCAATCAATCTCTCTCTTGTAGAAAGCTGCTGCCAATTAAGTGGAGCCAAGACAAAAAAAATTTTATCATTTCTCAGACATACAACATTCATATATTAGTTTTGACTTTTAAAGATGTTAGCTGTCGCACTGCTTTCAGCTATTTGTTGTATTTTTCTCAAGCTGTGAACAGCTCTTCACTTTTGTGCATTGTGCTGAGGCACAATAGTGTCCATCAATAGTACACTCAAAAATGATGCTCATTCAGGACCAACACCTGAGTGCACTTCATGTAGTCACTCTCCTAGTGAGAACAAAAATATCTTTAAAAACAAGTTTGTAGTAAAGATCTGGAGCACAGCTTAAGAGGGGCAATTCTTCTCTTTGGAGAAGTGCTGTCAATTACGGAGGAGAAAAAAATATTTGCTTGAAATTGTTATATTTTCATTGTTTGGAATATTGCATCCAAGCAATATCAGTTGTTTCATGATGATGTTTTACCTTTTTCGAAAATGAGAGATTTTTCTCCCTCAATTCTACCGGGAGCTGAATTTCAAACTCCAGCAAACTGCAGCTGCAAAAAAGGGAAATGAAAAACAAACTTTCCCTCCTTAAATATTTATTTTTTTAAACTTCAAATTGACACTATTTTCTCCTTGAAAACTTTCAAGGCTTTTTTTTTTTTTTTTTTGAATGGCAAATTTTTATCTCAACTTTGGAGCCGTGGATACAGCCAGCTGGTGGAGGGAGGAGACCTTCACATTGCACCCAAGTCATACAATGCATGTGGGGTTCACCATACGAATTCAATTTTCATTACCCCCTTATAATAAATGCGGTGTGAATCCTGGGAGGCCGTGGCAGCGAAAAATAAATCTGATACATGAATAAACGATGTCCCTGGGGAAGGCAGGCTCCTCCTTTGTGTGGAAGATTGACTCCTCCAAGATGGGACACATCAGCCACAAGCAACGGAAACAGAAATAGAAACTGCCGACAGAAAGACGCTTGCTCGCAGACTTTCTGTTCAGCCCCCAAACCAATCTCTAAAGCTGTATATAATATTCTATGCAGTGTGACTGCAAGCCATCAAATTCTCCCAGAGGTCAGCACTTTTGTAATTTCCACACTGTGAGAATGTAATTAAACTTGGATGCAGAAACTTAGTCACTGCTCTTGTCAGTTTATTTTCCATGTCTTCAGTCTAGCCAAATCGGTTTTGTGATGCATGTTCGGGATGATGTCGGTGTTTACACATTTCCGACTTTGTCAGGTTCCTTGAAAGTGGATGACGTGCCGCTGAATTATATATTCACCCCACTTCTGTTCCGACACTTTGAGACTACAGTACTACTCGTGCTTTGAGGTGTTTCTGCACTCCCAGCAGCCCCAGGAAACACAAACATTTCTTTATTTGTCTGTATTTTTCCTACACTTTTTCTTATTGACAGACTAGCAATTTATATTTTGTTTACCTTTACAGCACCAGATATTGTTCTACCACCTTTAAGTGGACATGCGGACATATTTATATGTTTTCAAAGTCGGCTTCAGTGGACAGTAAAATACGCCCACCAGATATCTCCCATGTGGGATTCTGTCCTGAAGATTTTGCCAAGCAACAACGTAGGTCATCGTCTTGTCACATACTGAAATATTTAAGACAAGGAGAAGAGACTTCAGTGATCCTACTGTCATCATCTGGTTTCTCTGTGCTGGTTGTGCACCTCAATAACAATCAGCAGCATTTCAATAGTATTCCATTAAGCCACAAATCTCTGAGGGAACAAGCACTTAATTTACAAATCGGTTTGTGCTACTGTGGTGAATCTCACTGAGGGCTATTAGCTCGACCACTGAATTCAACCTCCTGCAACCCCCCCAATCTGGCTTCACAGCAGATGGGTGGAGGTCTGTGATCTGTTGAAGCAATTTTGTGCATGGCTGCCATGGCCTGTCCTGGTGTGACATCTCCTGCTGCTAGTCGGGCTGTATCCTGACCTTCACACTGGGCTGGTGTACAGCTGTCTGGCTGAGAAATGCAAACACACACTAACACACATAACACACTTGCAATCCCCTGGGGGGAAGCAAAAAGTTTTGCTGGGCGAGAGGCTTTGGCGTTATGTGTTATTGCACTGGCCAGCTACAGTCATCAACTAGCTGGCAGGTGAACGGGAAACATGCTCTGTTGAACAAAACTTCAACCGTGGCTTCAAAAATAGCTGCTCATTTGGCCATAGATTTGATTCAAATAGATTACAGGGATTGGGAAAAGATTACATGTGTGTGAAGTGATTCTGACTTTGGAAATGCCAAATGCAGAGTAAAGAACGGGGCGCACAAAAAAAGCCCTCATGCATCCTCACACATTCACTGCACACATGTGATGTGTGTTCGCACCGACCCCCTGCACTTCCTATTTGTCGGGTTAGAGCAGGAGGACACATAACGTAAACCCAAAGAGACACTTTCTCCGTGGGGAGAGATCTCCTCTCATTACGGGCAGGATTGACACTGGGCCTGGCCTGTCCAGAGGGAGGTCTAAGCCAATAAGAGAGTAATTGAAAGAGGCGCTTGACTTCCCGTCTGTAACAGCTTACAGACCAGGGCTGATGTGCCTCTAGGAGCATAGTGTTTAGAAAACAGATGGGCAAAGACAAACAACGTGAAAGTTGGCTCAGAACTGCGGCGGAAGAGAAAACAATTCAGAGAGAGGC
Source organism: Naso thynnoides (assembly GCA_029783665.1). Taxonomy (NCBI): domain Eukaryota; kingdom Metazoa; phylum Chordata; class Actinopteri; order Acanthuriformes; family Acanthuridae; genus Naso; species Naso thynnoides. The sequence goes on along the minus strand of JAQLOL010000025.1, from coordinate 9,046,195 downwards.
AGCATTTCCACCTCCTCCTTGATGTGTCTCCACGTATAGTGTATGATGTCTTATCTCAAACCAATGCTAACTTCCAAAGTACATACACGATTTACATCCTGTCACATTTGTTTCATTTAATGTACTCATATAAACATGACTGAGTTGCGTACAGCTCAAAGAAAATATGCACCAAGTGAGGAGAGTGTTTCATAGCTTTCCAATATCCAGCAGCGACTGTGGTCCTAAGTGTCAACTGCTGTAGTCAGGATGCGGAGAGTTAGAGGCTGTGCCATAGCATCTTGTCTCACCGAGGTGTGTGTTGAGTCCCGGCGGCTAGAGTTGTTACGGAGATGACAGCATGTTTTGTTTCCCTACACAGCCCTCGCACTGACAGTCTGAAAGCCTGGAGCCAAACAAACAGAGGCAGCCGTGATGCCAGGTATCTCAAGATCTTTCTCTTCTCCCCTCTCTCTCTCTCTCTATCCCTCTCTCTCACACGCACACACACACACACACACACGCACACACACACGCACAAACACACACGTGCATGCAGTACATACAAGCATCAAGGAGAGACGCACACTGAGCACATACACACGACATTACAGAAAAAAGAGACACAGAACCAAGCAAACACACTCTGATGTTCTACAAAACATCTGCATCACTGCGGCACTTTTGCTGGAGGAATCTGAGAAATGATGCAAGTCCTCCTCCCTTTACACAAGTGATGATTATTTTATCTCTAAATGTTATGATCTGGGTGGTCATTAGAACGTGTAATTGTTTTAGAGACCCAAAAAATCCTCCAGCAGTAAATATTTCTTTCCAAATACAGTCGTGAACTCAGAGTGGATAAATAGATGCAGGTTATGCATCATTTACTGTACTGTAAGCACCTGTGGGGCATCAATAATTCAAACCTGCACCTGAACCCCAGGTACAGAACCAAGGCAGGCCTTGAAATATTCTTGAAGAAACTGCAGTATTCCTCAGATTGACGCAACACTGACATGATCAAAACACTGGGCTGGCAGAGTGAACACACTTTACTAAAGAATAGAATGTTATTCTAAGACTTGTAGAGTTTTACCCAGAAGCTGCTCACAGAGCAGCTCTCTGCTATTGCAATAATCCAGCTCTTTTCAGCCTTAGCATTCACAGGAAGAGGGGTAGAAAGCTAGAGGTTAAACAAGGAGGATTTGAGAGTTAAGGGGTTCGGTTTAATTCCCTGGACTTGTGGTGGAAACAAAGTTTGCAAAACAAATTCCAACGCTATGAAGAGGCTCTTTAACGATAAGTATAATACTTTTCATAGATGAAGGCTGTTTGTGTATAATACGGTAAAAATGAGAAGCCAGAAACTGCTGAAATATAAAGTTTTCAATCAGTGGATGTTTTCTATATTATTAAAAGTTTTTCTGTAAAGTGCTGTGAAAACTGTAACCCCCCATGCTTCCAACCAAGCTAAGAGCTAGAACGCAGAATATCTCGTTTGGAAGCTTCGCTTATCATGCAGAAGTTTTGACACAGTCTAATGAGAAAACACATTAATATGGGTGTGTTAGTCATTAAAAGATTCCTCATCCATAAGCCAGGTTTGCTTCAACAGTTTCACTTTGAGATGCATGATGAAAGAGTTTTCTTTCCCTTTCCTTCGATCTCATTTCTTTGACCAAGTCTTTCCTCCTCTCTGACTACCATCCTCGCCGTAACCAAAGCAGCTGGAGAGCGAAAAGATGAAATATTGATAGCGCAGCAGTAATGAAGTCCTAATAAGAGGCATCCAGTCCAAACAATGAAAGAGAGGGTCATTCAGGGGTTCAGGAAGGTGTGACGCCCCATGTGCCACATCATAGCCATCCCTCTTGTTATTTTATAAGGTCAACTCAATTATACGACCATAACAGGTAATTTATTCAATTGGCAAACTTAATAAACGCCGGTGGAAATGCTCCTGCCGGCTTCGAGTAAGAGTTTTTGTCGCTAACGGACCTGACCTGAACGTTCAAGTTCCTGAAAAAATACAACAGGTAATGATCTATTGCTTAAGAGAGGCTGCCAAAATGAAAGAGAAAGACAGACGAAGCTCGTAGGGGAACTGGGGTATGGGAGGGGCCTTATTTAGCAACTTCTATTTCCACATTCGCATCGAAAACAAAGGGAAGAACAAAAGAAAAGTACCTCTTGAATTACTGGGGGAGCTGGCACACTTGTTTTCTGTGCTCTGTGTTAGAATAAAAGATTTGTCTGCGAATAATTTATTCCAGTACTCCCTTTGCCATTTCCCTCTCCTTCCCCCAGTGATACACAGAGGCTTTTTGTGGTAGAATTCCAAATGATAAATACCGCACATTTATAAAAAGTTGAGAGGGGATATTTAGAACACAGGAAGATACTGCATAAGGCCTTATGCTTTATTCACGTCCCTGTGGGGGCCCCAGTATCCAGGGATATGTTATGTAAAACTGGTCAAAGCCATGCTAATGTGATTTTGAATGCATGACTTCATCATCTGCGTACCGCAGGTATTGCATTGCAGCACAAGTTGCTCAGACTCGTATGTCACCCAGAACCAAAGGCCCCTGACTGAAATCAATAAATAATTCTGAAATCATAACCTACATTGCAGCATAATATTAATCAGTACATTTCTGAAAAAAAAAAAATGGCTGCACATTAAAGACTTGAGCAGGCAACGGGAACAAGAGAAACATGAAGAAATGTTTTTTAAAACGTGATTAACGACATCTGATGATGAGCGTTCAAAACGTGTGCTTCTACAGTTATTATATTGCTTTATCCTTTAACAGTCTTGCTATTTTGGAGTGCAATGTTATGTTGGATAATGCTTGTGGGAATGGACTTGTCACCAAAGGGGATGCTGTTGAAATGATGCATGTGGGTGTGCATTTGGTGTATTGCTGTATTCGCCCGCAGCGAGAGATGAGAATATCAGAATAAAGAGACGTCTCAGAACATTTTATTTTTTTTGATTCAACACTGACACACACACCACCAGAAAAACAGGAAAAACGAAACATCCGCATGCAGAGAAACCTGCTTCGCATACTCTTTACATGATGACACATGACGTATCAAATAATCTCTACTGATTGGATGATTTGTTTATGGAAGAACCTGAACTGTTGCACCTTTTAACACAGTGCGAGTGCATCCGAGTCCTTGGAAAGCTCTGATCTGGTTGAGGGGCTGGACAGCCTGAATAAATGACTCATTGAAGGTTTATGAGGCATCCTCACATCCATTGCGGTGGAAAAAAGTATCCTGCCTAGATGAGAAGTCACTCAATAAGACTCTGTGCACTGGGAGCCACAAATGCTAAAAACATAAAAGCCTCTTAAACCAGCAGTGAAAAGAAATGGAGGGAAGACAAGATTAGATGAGATGTCAGACATTGCCAATAGAGATTTGTGTGACATGCCTTGATATGACTCCATTGTCCTCCAGCAAAATATGCGATGAAGGCACGAGGATATGTTTATGAATGGTGGGTGCAAAATGAAAACACCTTTTTTTCGTATCGCAGCACATTATGTTACAACACTAAGTGGAGAGGTTGTAGAAGTCATC
>JAQLOL010000025.1:9018331-9035734 GCA_029783665.1 Naso thynnoides | reverse complement strand
AAAAACTCTCTGGAGGTCTTCTTTGATGAGTGTCCGTTCAGAAAAAGACCCTGGGATCATTTTTCGCCGGATTATTCTTTAAGAGTGAATCTGTCATTGTTTCTCTCTTATTTGGATGCTAGTGGAGACAGGCTGAGATGTGGAAGGAGTGTGTTTTTGCAAATATGATTCCTCCATCCTCCAGCTGTTACCAGGAAAACAATTCGCATCTTCATCAAGGAGGTTCAAATCCTGTCAGTGCATCTCAGAGGAAATAAGGAGCAAGGGGACTCCTAGCAGAGCTTAGAGTGAGGAGCCACAGCTCTATCATCTGTTAGAGTGTTTTAACTAAGGGCTTTAATGCTGCATTCACGTGGAACCAGGCAGACGGCGAGAACAAACACAGGAAAGAAAACGGTCCGACTGAACCGAAGGACAGCAAAAGGAAACACCCATGAAAATGTATTGCCACGGTGATGTCATTTTGTTAACAAAGAATGGAATTAAATATACTAAAGGAAATAATCTCATGACTACTTTTTGTTACTTTTCTATTAATGCATGTCGCTGTAAATGCAGCTTTCTATTAATTTTCTGTTGCAAACTTAATATAATTAAACTGGAGGACAATCAGCTTTGTGCTGATCGTCCTCCATGTATCAGCTTCTCCTGTGACGTCTCATCATCAGAGACACACTCCACCCAGCTTACTCTCTGCTCAGACATGAACACACAACATACAGCCTGAGACACAGCAGAGCGGACAGTATCATCACACATAAAGTACGTTTTTTCAACAGTTTCTTCCCTGATGTGGCGAGACTGACGGCAAACACAGAAAACTGGCTGCTGCAGGTTACGTTTTTTTCAACCTCAGTCTCAGTAACGTGCAATTACTCCTTCCACTTGATTTCCCATGTGCAATAAAGCTGTCATATATGCAATGCACCATCCCTGAAAGTATGAGTACCTATAGTTTTATAGTGTATAAATTTCATTGTTATATTTGTGCCTTTATTCTATATTGTGTTACATCATTGTCTTTATTCTGTTCTTTTTTGTTATTCATCTGTCTTGTTGTCTTTTAAATCTACTGATCCGTGGAGCTCAGCACAAAAATTCCTATGTGCCCAGCTTGTCTGTTGTGCACAAATGTCAAATCTTGAGTCACCTGCTCACATTTTCAAATAATCCCCATCCACTCATTTGCTTATCAGTCCCTCAGTGACCTTCAAAGCAGCTCACAAGCTCTCTGACAGTTTCTCATGTTGACACTGATGTGCACTCGAGTTCCAACCACCTGTTCTTGGTTTTCAGTGTTTGGGCTTAAACCTGTTGCATGTCGTTGTTCATGCCTTACAACAGGCTGAGAGATCAGTCACAACAGCTGTAAGCAGCTTCTTTTTTGTAATCCAAATGTTTTTGTATTAGCAGAATACATAGCGCCACTCAAAACACAGCAGGGTAAATTTTAAACACGCTGTGTTCCAACGTAACACTCTGACATTCCTCTTATGCAGTGAAAGGAAGCACACTATGACCCTCACTTAGCAGAGACATGTTGTATTACCCATCAGGACTAATGAGCTGGATGTGGAGATGTGGGCAGACAAAAAAAAAAGATCACTGAGCTCTCCTGAGCCTTCAAAGGTCGATGTGGTTTCAAAGTGAGCACGGTCCGGAGGGGAGGAGGGAGAGGGTGGAAATGAAAAAGATAATGAGGAAGAGGTAAGCAGATGAGGGTAAATTAAGCAAGTGAGTTTATACAGTGAATAAATAAGAATAATAGCCAGGAAAACACTATACAACAAACAAATGCATTATTTGATTTCTTTTAAGGCATTAAGCACAATAAATAATACACAATGTAAAAAATATTGATGAAAATGCATTGGTTGCATACAAGACTGACTGTGATTTTAACCTCGAAGCAGCATACGTCTTCCACCACACGGTGACATAAAGTTATTTGGCTAATTGTGTGAACGACGTGCTCGCTGCTGCTCCGACTGTAGTCTCATCCAGATCGACGGCTCCCATTTTTCAGTGCATCTTTGAGCATTCATGTGTGAAGAACTCGGTTTCACGCTTTATGATTTAATCTGCTTTGCAGGCAGTTCCCTCTGCAGTGAAATGGAACAATTTGAACAGGTCTTTGCTGGTGATGTGGCTATGAGCCAATTTACAGCATGTAAGAATTCGGGGGTACAGCCCGTGTTTTCTGCGAATGTGATACCTTTGATGAACCACCTCATGTAATCTGCCACCGATTAAAAAGCCAGCTAGAGTGCAGTCACAGATGTACATGACACATTTTAAGGCACAAAAGATACTCCCGTTTGTATTGCTGTTGTTGTACTGCAACCGCCTGCACAAACAGGTTTTCTGTTGTAGCAGTTGTTCCAAATAACATTTGCACAAAATGGTATAAATTGTGCACTATGAAATTTCTCTAAAAAGGGATTTTTTGTAAAGTCTGAACGTTGATAAAGGCTTGGCATTTTGTAAATCTCTGGACTCTACCGCTGCACCTCCTCCTCCTTTTGCATTAAAGGGGAAGTTCAGTTTTTTACACAGTAAGCTTTACAATAAGGATATTTCTGATCTTTTATGATGTTCTACAACATTATTATGACAACCGGTGCAGTCCTGAGAGCTGGAGCTCATGGCTGACGTCATCGTAAGATGAAAACATTAGACAATTCATCGAAAATCACAATAAACGCTTGTTTTTAAAGATGTGAAACTCACCAAATGTTTAGTGGTGTGCTCTCATAGACCGACATCAAAACACGAAGCTAAACACGGATGTAACCCAGCTGTTTGCAGCTGAAAGAGCCGCTCCTGGGTTATATTTTACTTACACTGTTCAGGGGACTTTATTTGCAGAGTATGCAAAAGGGGCGCCCCATGGAAGCTATTATAAGCTTATTGGGAGGGGGCCCAGGACAAAAAAAAAACAAAAACCTGTCAGACACTGTGAGCTGTCTGGCAGAGCAAACTGCAATACTTTGTACTTTGGACAATAACCCAATCACACAATGCATTCTACACAAGCACAGTCTGCAAAACAAGAAACCATTAGCATGCATGATTGTGATGTATTATACAGAAAATAAAGTAGCGCTGTACTTCATATGCTCAGGGCAGTGAATCGATTGGGAGTTGCAACATCAGCTGGAGAGTATGTGTGTGTGTGCGTGTGTGTGCGTGTGTATGTGTGTGACCGTGTGTGAGAGAAGGAAAGAGAGACAGACGGAGAGAGAGAGAGAGGAGAGAATGATTCATGGGGGGAAAGCGCCGGGGGGAGGTTTAGGAATGATGATGAAAATCAATAAAGAATAATGAATGAGAAACAATTGGGCAGATTATGGAGGTTATTAGGATGTGGTAAAAGAGTGGCTTCGTCCTTTCAGTTCACACAGGAGTTCAGCAGGAGACAGCAGCATGGAAAACACCTTAATGTGGTAATGCTGGTTGATATTTGCGGTGCTGTAGATTGTTCTCTGCTTTTCTTCATACAGTAGGTTGTAGCCTCAAGGTTAGCACAAGCAAGACTATGAGCAGAAGGTCATTGGAATGAACTTTTCTGGGTACAGAAAGGCAGCAAATAATCTCCTGCCCTCAACTATTAATTAGGTGCCCTTGAGCAAGGTCTTCAACCCCAACTGCATCGACTCATTGGTGCACATGGAGCATCTCCCAGGTGTACATGTGTATGAACAACAGTCCTCAGACTTCAGTGAGTAAATACATTTCAGGAGAACAGCAGCAGCACAGCAATCCTGTAGTATTGTTGAACACATGTAGAACTGGTGAGCAGAAATGCAATCATAGGCACAAACAATGCTCAGAAATTAAAAAGCATGCGCTGCTTTTCTTCCTTTCTTTATCTTTAAGAAAACACACAGAAGCTGTCTGCAGATTAATTAAAACCTTAGAGTGCATTGATTAAAATGTGCCTGCGGAAAAATACCGACAAATGAACGGACATCTGGTGCCTTTTAAGGAATTTCTCATGCTTTGACAAAAACAAACTTCGGATTACTTAACAGGCAGGTGTAAACAGAGATAGCAAAAAAAAAACAAAAAAAAAAAAACTAAAGTTAATCTTTATGCAACAGCCTTGAGAGGATGTTTGGATGGATATACAACACTGTTTAGAGGATGTGCCTGCAATCACAATGATTCTGTTAATGAGCCTGCAAGCAGGACAAAAGTATGACGTTGCACAAATGAGTTTCTTAAAAAGCTGTTGACCCCATCACTTCACTTACTATGACACCTTTATTATGGGATAAAGTCAGATTTTTCCAGTTTTAACCCCCATTTTTACCTCTTAAATGGGAAAACTGAATAATGTTAATATGTGTTTTTGCTTACCTGATGGATGTAAGACCGACATTTATTCTACTTGTAGTTTAATTCTGCTCTCCAATGACTTTGTTCAATGAAATAAAAAAAAAAATCCAAATTGTGGACTTTGTCTTCTTTTTTTTTTGATCCACAAGTGACCCTATTTAGATAAGAAGTTGGAGCTGGCGAGGATTGCTAACCTTGATTGTGTAATACTCAACACTAAATACATATAGGGATACAGAGGCAGTCTTCTGTTCATACTCTGCATTTCATTTCATCTGAATTTCTGCACATTGACTGAAAACTTATAGATGTGGATGAAACAGAGTAATGGGACGATCACACTTAGTATATAGTATATAGAAGCGTCGCTCAAATAGCGCTGCCAGAGAAAACATTGTTTGGTGAAGCACACCTTCCAGGAACTCCTCCTTTGCTGCTGAGCAACACGTTTTTCTAGTGTTTTTTTAGCGCACATGAAGGTTAAAATAATTTCAACTTTTCAGCTCAAGGCACAGAGTCACCCCACTTGTCAGTGTCACCTCTGCCCAAAGCAGCTAATTAAATCAGTTAGCAGGTGGGTTTTACTACTCACCATGTCCTCCCTGTTTTGTTGCCGTGGGAACAGTAGTGGAAACAATGGGAAAATGACAAACACGAATGAGAAGTTACAGGCTGTATTTTCCTGCAGATACACCTCCAAGGCATTTTTTGAGCAGCACGCCCGGTGCGATGCTTCTCTATGTGATTGCCCTTAATACCTTTAACCACTGGCGGACTCAGGATGTTTGATGAGCAGGGGCAAAGTAGTTGTTGGGTACTTATGAAACAGTGCCCTAGAGAGTGCTTTACCACGTTTTGTGCACTGGAAGGGCACCCTAGAGGACACCTCACCACCTTTTGTCCAATGAAAGGGCGCCCTAGAGGGCACACTACCTTGTTTTGTCCCGTGGAGAGGCACCCAAGAGGGCACCTCACCACCTTTTGTCCATTGAAAGGGCGCCCTAGAGGGCATGCTGCCTTGTTTTGTCCCATGGAGAGGCACCCTAGAGGGCACTTTACCACATTTTGTCCTCTAGTAGGGCAGCTTAAAGGGCACTTTACCGTGTTTTGTCCACTGAAAGGGTACCCTAGAAAGTGCTTCGTCATATTTTTCTGCCATGGAGGCATCCAAGAGGGCACAAGGGGGGTTGGGGGGTGGGGTGGTGCCCCCCCTCTGCGTGTCTGCCACTGCCTTTATCTACAGCAGAAAAACGTGGGGGTAATGTAGGCAACAGCTCAAGCGTGACCAGCGCGACACACGGCCAAAGTAGAAGAGGAGGAATGAGATACGAAAAACACAAGAGAATAAACTTCTCCATCCACATTTCATGATGCATTTAATGACCTCACCTTAGAAAGCACTGCCTCCTCTTTTGTCTTTCTCTCAAGAGGTTCATTACAAACAATTTCCCCCCTGGCATCACCAGGTTTGTTCTTGTCGTAACTTTCTTTATTGAGCATATGCAGAAGTACAAACAGATATTTTTGACTTTCAACTGTCATCTAGTGGATGTATTGAGTAGACCAATGGCAACCAAAATGACGTGTGGAAGTATGTCGGCAGTGACAGTAACGACATTTGAAGCTGATGTGTTTAATCATGTACATTAAGGGAGCATAAATGGGCCATAAAGGCTGTTGTAATTCAAAGCTGCCATGCCACTCATGATGGAAAAAATTTTAAACCCAATTTAAACTAATGATTTATATAAAAATTAATTCTCAGTAAAAGTCTCTCAACAAGGGAAATTAGTTTTAGAGATCGAACCATTTTTTGGACCAGGCTGTTAGTGTTTATTTCAGCTGTAAAATAGGGAATTTTAATCTTGGTGCTCTATGAGTATTTATTTATTTATTTTTTTAAAGCCAACCTCGACCGGTCACTGAAGGAACCGCAGAACTTGTTAGCTTCATTTTTTAAGCTGCTGCTTGTTTTCTTAGATGAGTGAGAATTAAGATTTAGCCATCTTGACTGCAGCCAAAATGTTTTGGCAGATGATGCATGGCAGGTTGTAAACTGCTGCTACATCAGAGGCTGGAGTATTGAGAGTGAATCAAAATAGGAAAGACACAAACCAAAACAATGAGCTTCAAGATGCAAAAAAGCTACTCTGAGCTGAGGGAAACTGCAGAATTGATCAACAATCCTCTGATTGTTTGTCACCAAGAATTACACCTTTCTCTTAGTCTGACCCACTGGATGTGCACTGCAGGTATGAGACTGCCATTGGCCGAGTAGGTGGCGGGAGAGCAGTCTGGCATTCCCCTCTCCTTCTGCTCTCTGCGTGTTACCGTTTCAAAGTCCCCACTGCTACGGGAAACAAGAATAACAACCGCCGAGCTAGCAGCCTAAGTGCTAGAAATGGAAAGTTTTGATGACAGGGTTTGAAACATTTTAACCGCAGGGCTCTTTTCCGCACATCTAAATCTTTCACTGGCACAAGTTTCCCATCAACACTATTTTGCAGAAGCACAGTCACAGTTTTTTGGGGCTTTGCGCCACCTATGACGATTGTGATTGGTTTAGAGAAAAACAAACCAGACGGAGCATTTTTTACTCTATACAGGAATGTGTCTGTGTAGAGTCAGACCTTTCCCCAGCGCTGAGTGCTGTGGAAAGACGTCTGGCTGGAGACTACTTTTCTCCTAACATGCAGTCATCTGGCCCATTGTGAACCTTGAAACACTGGTTAGTGTAGCTTTAAAGTATTTTGTTTAACCCTTAAGCAAACCTTTTAGAAATCTGAAGTATGACTGAATAACCCTGTTGAGGAAATAAAACAAAAATAAAACAATCAATCCTGAGTAAAACCTGCTCTCCCCCATTCCTAGGCCAGGCAGAAGTCATATCATTTAACAGCACTCATTTAATTCAGCACAATTACAGCTGCAGCATGGCACAGTGTGGCTGGCCAACCACCAATATTGCATATTGCTCAGATGATCAGCTCAGTTTTTATTGTTGGGTGGTGTATTGCCTGGACTTGAGGCCATGCATTTTAAGAAACCCAGATTCTCAGGGGATCAGGGGGCTGCGGCTTTACCATAAAAGAATGATCATGTGCTTTGATGAAATTGCTGAGGCTCTGCACAGCTGGCTCCGGTGGATGGAGTGGATTGAGGGGTGGGGATGTGGGGGTGCATTTGCAGGGCTGAAGCAGGGGACTCCGAGCTGAGAGCACACCTCAGAGTGCTCCATCTGTTCCCTTCGTCAAGTCCTGATGGGCAGGAATCCCTGTGCCAGGAACCTGCTGGCTGCCCCTCCTATGCTGGAAATTCACACACACGCACATTCACATTTGCACGCCACACACAGCCACACAGGCACCAACAAACATAAACACAGATGAACAGCAAACGCACACACACTTTGCAGCTGTAATTGAAAATTGCACTGAGGACGCGGCTCGTGAGTGAATGTAAGAACTCATTTTTCTACCCTCTCCAACCTCCTCTTGTCCTCACCCTCGTGACCTTAAGGCCAGCAGCACTGCTGCTCCATACGGCAGGCGGCGTTCAGCCTTTCAGCCGACAATGGAACAACCATCTGCTTTTGAAGCAGCTTTACCATGGTGTTCAATGCTAATTCACCCACACAAGCAAGGTTGAGACTATTCAAAGATGACACGCAGAACTCTGTTTGTCATCTCTTATGGTGGGAACACTCTCAGTCTCATCTTTAGTGGCTAAGAGGATTTGTCTCAGCGAGGTGACTCGGCTGTGAGTTTTAAATCACTGTTGACAACAGAGTTTCTCCCTGGATTAGATCTCCAGTTTCATTACGACGGCCCCGATAGCATCTCTCGCAGAATTGATAGAAGGTGGCCTATTATTTTACACTAAAATGTTTTTCTCCCTGCCAGACAGAAATTAATTTCAAGTTAAAAGAGATTTGTGTTGCCTGGATGTAGGACAGAGCCACATATTCCCTTTGAAGCTAAGGGATAAATGTTCCTTTTGAACAGACTTGTCAATCAGCGAATTTCTTTGTAGATTTGATCTTTTGTATTTCAAACGCACACTCTGTGTGGGTAGATACCTTTGTGTTTACAGCTGCATGTGTGAAATATGTAAGCTAGATACAGAGGACTGACTGCTCGACAGTGTCACTTTAGAACAGTACCATTAAGTTAAAAGCTATGAGGACACTGGAGCATTGGATGTTCTTCTGCTTTGTGTCGACTCACTTGTCTGATCTGTTGTTTGTATAGGAAGTCTGGTTGTTGAGAAGAACAGGTGTGAGATGAAACCTGTACAAGCACAAGTGGGTACCGCAGTCTGTGTCTTAAAGCTATTATGTGCAGATTGTTTATGTGATGGAAGCATTTTTTCAAAGATTCCATTGGGAGGTTGTCGAGAAAATAGGACAATCTTTGTGAAATTAGGGAGCACGCATGCCGTGTCCGTCGCTATCTACCACTGGGGGGCATTAAAGCAGGAAATCCTACAAATTGGGAGTGTTTCAATCTTAAAATTTTTTGGCAAACTTTGCCAACTGTTGCTTACAAGAAAAAGATGTAAATTAAGTACATTACATCAATTAGCTTCAAACAACTACTTGCCTAAATAAAGCACAGAAGCACTCATCAGAAGAAGGCAGCAAATGCTACAATATGCATGACTTTAATAAGCGCAGTAGAAGAACTATTCACAAATGGCAAGGAAACCAGTGGTCTGTCAACCGCCAGTAACCTAAAAAAGAAGAAGAGGAAGAAGAAGAAGTAGAAACAAAACTATTGCCCTGATCTGGTTTAATGATATTTATGTATTTCTTGTGTTGTTTCTATAACAGAGTTAATATATTAATTATATTCTATTAATATATTAAATAATTGTTTTAATTATTTTTTCTAGTTTTACAGAATTTAAAGTAAGTCTTATTAACAATATGTAAGAAATTAAAAAAAAAATGAAAGCAAAATCTTTTATATATTTTTTTAACATAGTTTTTAAGAGTGGTAAACTATATAATGGATACAAGAAACTGTGTACTAGAATCTTGCTAATGTCGCCTGTTAGGTCACACAGCTGAAACTAGCAAGCCTACTTAAACCTGCAATATATAATGTTTTGATGTTAAAATGTCTGCAAAAGGCCGTACCTTAATATTTTATTGTGTTGTGTACTTACATTATTATAAAAATGTGTTCAATAATATTTAAACTCAGAGAGATTCAGACTCAGTGTGGAAGAAAGTTGACAAATGAGATTAAAAGTAATGTGTATAAAACTTTAAAACATTACCTCGTCTGTGAACATTTCTGGTTTAGGGCTGATTTAGTGGTGACTGTTAAACAATGAAATAAATTAATCCCATGATTCCACACAATTTACATGTCTCTGTTTTAGTTGTTTCAGTTTAGAAACATCTAGCAGAGGACATAACATCTTGTAGGTTTAAGGTCAAAAATAGTGGTCATGTTTACGGAATAAAAATGTGTTTGGTTTATAGCGTGTTGCAGAGTAGTTGCTGTAAAATATGGGATAAAGTCACTTTTTTTAAACACCAAAAAAGTACTGAAAGGAAAGTGAAGACTGCAAAAGTAAGAAAAATAAAAGGAGAAAGAAATCGACAGGCCCTCAGTGTAACTGCTCATTTTAACAGTCAAATTCTCTATATAACAAGCTACCGGGTGAAAGGTCTAGAGTGCAACTGTCTGAGGAAATCAGACACTGAAAAGAATTAATAAAGGGAGCGATCCACCCCTTTAAACATTTTGTAATTCACAGATTCAAATCTCATTTGTAGGCTGTAATAGCAAGGATATCCTGTCATAACACAAGTGTGACAAGAAGAGCCTGCCTCAGTTGGACCAACTCATGCTTGATAGTGCATTATCATTAGCGGGGAGCCGCAGATTAATATTTCATTAGGACTGTGGCTTTGCAGGGGCTTCCAGGCATACCGAGTGATATGTTATTCCCTGCTTCACACAGATTACTCTCTCACAGGCAGGGATGGGATGAAAGCACTCTTATTATGATGGACAGAGCAGTGGAGCAAGGTGTTGAAGAAAAAAAAAAAGAGATATCCCTATTTAACAGTGAGTAAGCATGGCTGGCCAAAGTGGTGTATCATCACTTTTCAGGGCATAACCTTAACAAACCATTATTGGACTGCTATGGGTGCTGGGGAGGGACACTAATTTTTACAGGGCCACTTGTCATGAACGAGGGGAGTGTCTCGCTCACGTTGGATGACTATCTGTACAAGAACGCCATAAAAATAATTTTAAAACAGAATATCATTATGTCGATTGCGAGATTAATAAAGTTAATCTAATCTAAAAGAAATATCTGATTATTAAAAAGTTTGAATAATTTCTGCAGGACTTTTAGAAGGTTTTAACTCTTAATGCGCTGAATGCACACCTAATTGCTACGCTTCTTCGTGCATTAACTGTATATATCAGCAGTACAGTGTGAAACTGGTGAAATAAAAACAAACCAGAACTCACTCTTAAAAACATTCAGTAAATTTACATGATGTTACAAAAATCAATATAGTGTTCATAATACAAAAGATGAAACACATTAGTCTGACTGAAATCATACTTAGTCAGACTGACACACCAAGAGAATGTGGTTGGGGATTGATTGACTCTTGCATGTATACACCTCAATTTACTTCCAACTGGCCTGTGCATGATCCATAGTTCCCACAGCAGTCTGTGAAGTCGAACAGCATTAATTCATAGAAGAAAACCCAGAAAAAAAGAAGGTATCAACAAAAGGCAAAGAGTAAAAGAGTATGAAATATACAGTGCTAAAAAGGTTGTTCCATGTTTTTTTCACTGTCCAACATACAGTGGCGAGCCTAGGTTCTTAGAGGCCCCAGGCAAAGAAAGACCCCAAATTTGATCAATGCTCAATACTACTACTACTACTACTACTACTACTACTACTACTACTACTAATAATAATAATAATAATTTCAAACAACAACAACAACAATGTAGTAATTTTTTGCATTTATTGACAACATATGAATGTAGTTCTCTATATTGGGCCTTATAACATAATTTGATGGTAGCAAAGGTCTCTTCTAAAATAAGCATCCAATGTTGATTCAACTGACTAGCAAAGTAACCAAGCTATCTTATCGGCTGGCAAACTTAGTCAAGATATCCACAATATGCAAGCCCAGTTTTGAACATTATCTTATCATTCATCTTCCTACTGTTTTTTTTAAGAATTTTAATTTTGCGCATCTACAGCAACTCAATCGGTAACAAATTGCTGGTTAACTTCATAAATATTTCTTGATTGGACTCACAGTGTGTTCCAAATCGCATACTTCTGTTAGTATACTTAAATACAGTACACTTCAATGCAGTACACTTATTGTGTAGCGCACTAATCTCGACCAGGGTGGTGATGTCCCATATTGTGCGCTGCCATTTTGCACTTATTGGATGTGATATTTTTTTCAACCTCCTTTTCTTCTTCTTCTGCTTCCCTTTTAATGCACACAGTAGGTGGGTGACTATCACAAATATTTGACAGCTATTTTCTGCCACTGTTTAGTTCATTTAACTTGTATAAGAATGTTCTTCAGTAATGTTGACAGTATATCACATATAACGCACACAACATTAGTAATGCCTGAATAAAATGTGCCACCATAGCTAGGAGCATGTCAGCTAGCTAGCGGATGCTAATGTTAGCTCGCGTAAGCTAAATTGCCAAGTTGGTGGTGTGAGAAAATTCTCGGCTGTAATTCCATGCCACCATTTTGAAAGTTGAGAAGTTTGTGACGCAACTGCCATTTGTCGAGAATGTGAAATGTATGTCGTTCCACACTCAATTTTTGGACTGTTTTGAGTATGCAAGTAGTACACTGCATTTTCACATACTTTTCAGTGTGAACGAACTTTGCGCACTTCTGCACTCATAATATAAGGTGTCTTGTACAGAGGTATGCGATTTGGGAAACAGCTTCAGTGAGCTAGCAAGCTAGTCAGCTAACACCTACCTAGCTTTCTAAACCATCTCTTATATTATAGAAAAGTTGGGTAACGGGTAACGGGTAATTGGGTAATTTATGGATGCCATAAATTCCTAGTTTTAACCTATTTGTGACATTTTTCATTGCCTATATGTGTAAAATTTTGCAAATAACTCATTCATCGTAAGTGTTCTTTGTAATAAGTGTTGTTTGAAATTTGCAAATTGTAGTAACATAAGTGACTTATGATACCACAACTACTCGAAGATACAACTTATTAGAGGACGAGAATGATAAGCTAACGTGCACCATGCACTGCAATGTGTATGTGTACTGTATAGGGCCTTCATATGTTTAAGGGAGTTTATAGTTGTCATTGTGAAATATGCCAAAGAAGAGCCATCTGGGGCCCCCTTTCCCATTTTTTTTTTTCATGGGGTCCAAAACTATTGTCTGGTTTGCTTTTCCTGATGGTGTCTCTGGCTACATTTAACCAGCTTTCTGCTTGCTAACCTGTTTGTTGCTTGTTTGGTTTATGACGCAGGTCAACTGGAAGAAGGTCCAATAGCAACCAGCTGAAAGGGGGCACATAGTTGGACATACTTCTGTCAATAAATCGATTCTCCTAGTGCTTGTATACTGGAACAAGGACAGTAGTCCAATTAAAGGACCCAACTGATCGACTTAACTGTGCATTTAAACATACTGATTGCTCAGTAGTGGTCAAACACAACACTGGGTACCTTTAACACATCTACTATAGCATAAGCTTTCTGCTTTGTTGAGTTTCTCCTCAACAGTTTTAACTATGTCAGGAGTGGGTGTTTGAAGTCTTGAACGTGCTTAATTAACCTTTATTCATGTCAAACAAATCCATCTCTAAAGCTATCCATTAGCTTTAATCTTTCAAATAATAGGCCTACTGGGTTATTTTAGGACAGACCGAGATTTACCACATGAAACTCTTTAAAATATGGTAACATATAAAGTACCTGACAAACTACTTAATGTGTTCTGACACTTTAAGTAATGTTATAAAAAACTATGACATCTAACTGTTTGACAGTAACTTTATTATTGTAAATACATTTACATCTATTTTCAACTGTGATCACTTGATCAGTATTTGCTTTTCACACCCTTGGCAAATGGTTTGGCATTTTACTTCCATGTCAAACTGAAAACCTACCTTGCAATAGGCACATCTGTATCCCTGCAAGGTATTCCTGTGATAGTTTGACAGGTGCATACACAGGCTACTAGAAGAAAACAGAATAACCTTCCTTGATCTTGCAGTTGCTTGTGCTGTATGCTGGTCATCAAAAACTGTTAGAAAAAACTTAAGCTAATCCCCCCTCTGCAAAGTGCCTGCATTATTTTTGACATTTTCTAGAAACTGGGAGTCTTCAAAGATGCCATGTTTAAACCTCGAACTGTTTGAAATATCAAAGCGGCCGTATGCAAACTTTATAAATGTCACCGTGGGGGATCTTCCTCTCTTTTGATGCTCATTTCATGAGGAGCAGTAATGACAGGTCTGAAGGTGTTTCAGCAGCCGTATCACTGCCGAGGCACTGCTCTTATGTCATTTTTCCCTCTGTTTGAATGCTCACTTTGAGGATATGAACATGAATCGTTTTTTCATTCCTTAAACCTGCACATTTTTCATCTTTTGAATGATGTAAATTCTTGGCTTATGCAGTAATTGCAGTTGTCACTTCTTCCTGGATTTCCGAGCCCACTACCAGAGATGTCTATTACAGTCTGAAATATTATGCCTATAAGGCTGGAGGATTTCATTCACACCTGAAGGAAACTCCGGATTATAACCTCATTTATTAAGCTGATATTAGTGTAAAGAAAGTCAATGAGGAATCAAGTCCTCTAAATCTCTTTATCACTACAAGTATTGCTGCATGCTCCAAGGCTGCTCCTGACAGACTAATGATAGTTATATACAAGCCGATGGGCTGAACAGTAAGGTCTTTATGGAAATGTGAGCTTCACTAATGGTTGCATTGACCCAATGAAGACACAATGCAATCCATCCCTGAGTAATTCCACAGTTTTATGATTTAGGGCTGAGACAACATGATTGTTTCTCTATTTGATGGTTATCCAACTTACAAAACACTTTCGGTCTGTTTGTATACTGTCTCTCTCTCATTCATCAATGTCTCCTCTATTCATTTCTATTCTATACAGTGCTGATCCAAACCACTCTGCAGAATATCTAATAGGCTTTAATTAAGTTGATCAAACCTTGCTCACCTCCTCTTTCCTCCTATCCTGGCATCCGTTTGGGACGAGGAAGGGCTGCAGATAAAAATATGGAGCTGATTGCTATGCACACAATGTGCACAATGGCTTCATGACCAGCTAATAAGCACATCAATGGTGTTAATGAGCAGTTGCTTGGGTAATTTATGTCAACCCCTGTTTCTCATTCAGAGAGGAGGAAGATTTCACCTTAGGTTCCCTAAAGTTTTCACCTGTGCTCTTTGTTAAAAAAAAACACAACAACAGAAAAGCAAACTGTTTTTTGAGTAATCGTCCACTTAAGTTTACACCCGTTTGCGGAGCAGTCCCATTTGCGAACAAAGGTGGCTGAAGGCTTATGTTTGAATTGGGGCGATAAAGACAAATCCAGACTGGATGTTTTATGTCCATGGTGTACAGACACACAGTTGTGTAAGGTGCAAAAAACATGAGGATAAAATTATAAGCTCAAAGAAAAACAAAAGAGAAATAACTGAATGTTCAGTGTCCTGACTGTGGACGACTGATGATGAGATGAAACGCTTTCGACCACACAGTGCAGCTTCGGGGATTTATGAATACAGATGAATGAGAAAAAGGTTTTCTTTTAGACAGGTAATGGTCTCAGGACAATATTTTAGCAAAATAAATGAAGAGAATGAGCAATCACCTTTTGAAAAATGGGAGGTTCGTGATTAAGTTGGCCCACAATACAATGGTGATTTTTACAGAAAAAGATTATTTCAGACAAAAGAAACCAGTCTGTTTAAATAAAATCATACAATAATAATAACAAAGTTAATAGAGGTTATTTTTGTTGTTTGTTTTTCAATGACATTTGGTTACATTTATTCTTCAAAACACAATTATGTCTGGCAAGCTCCGGAGAGCATTAATTACCCCTTTCAAATTGGTCAGTAAAGTGAATTCAGAAGCTTGTTTTATAGTTTTAGGTACAAATGCAGCTGAAATTACGCCTTATTACGGACACAAAAGTGACATGCTCAAAAGTCTGGCACATGCGTATTCTTCTTGGAAAATTCTAATGTGTAGTTGTATTCATAAATGAAGTGACCAATTTTGTTGTTGCTGTGAAGATAAAGTGTATGAATCCTGATTGCAGTCAGTAAATTTCTAAGACTGTTTTGCAACAACATCACCTGTATTTATGGTGTTAGATAAAAAATAACCACAGTTGTTATGTTTTGTTTTCCCTTTGAAAAAATCATTTGTGCACTTCATGTCTAGAATGGCATTGACTTGTCACAATGTCTTGCTGATATTGTCTCTTATTAGAAATAATGTGATGATAGTCAGTATTGTGTATGGTCAATAAATAATAGATTGTTTGAATAACAGTTATGATGAAAGTAATTCAGTTTTACACATAATTAATGGGGGAGTTATTTTATAGGTATTTTTCTGTTTTCTCTTCTAGTTCTCAACAAGAGAGCAAATAAACATATTTCTCAACTTTTTCGCCTTAAGCAATTAGATACAAGTCAGAGTACTAGTAGAGTTGGGAAGGTTACTTTGGAACTGTAATAGATTACAAATTTCTAGTTACCCTACTTAAAATGTATAAGTAATGTAACTATTTCAAAGTAATGCAACTTATTACATTTGATTACTTTTTCATTACTTTTTTAATTTCTACTGAATGTTTTTTTACTTGTAACCATTTTCAAACGTGAAAACCAGGCAGTGTTAATGGCAGATGCACACATTCAAACAAGAGAACCAATCAAAAGCGTCAGAATGGCATCAAACTTTACTAAATCACCTCAACTGGAAATGGAAAACATGCAAAGAAACAAAATGAATATTATTCAACATATAGCCAAAGCTTTTCACAAAAAGTATTCAGATGTAATCCCCTTTGTAATCTTTAACATTTTTATTAGTTAGTGTTATTTAATTACACATTCTTTCTCAGTAACTGTAACTAATAACAGTTACATTTATTTTGTAATTAAATAACTTAATTTTGTTACATGTAGGTAGTTAATCCCCAACACTGGACACTAGTTTTCCAACCTTTACATGTTTTTGCAGAGAAAAGGAAGCATTCATTTATAAAAATTGTTTTTATATCAGTTTTGTTACACCATCCATCTTGGCTATTTATCTGTTTGGTTAAATACCCCAGTCACCAGGGATACAGTGCCAGCAATGTCATGACCACAGGAACAGATCATTTGTTCACGTGTGCTGTTTTCCACAGTGCAATTGCAAAAAGAAAGAAAGAAAAAAAAGCACTGAGATTATTGCTCTCTGTTTGGTACCACTGCCCTTTTTGATCCATTATTGTTCGGAGAAGGGCAGCTACTTTCACATCTAGTACACTGACAGCTATGTGCAAGTACACACAAGTTCATTCACTACATACACTGACTGACACTCAGACTAAATTTATCTTCACTTGGAGTCTTCTCTTGTATGCATTATTAACCCTGTCAGATCACTCCTGCTGCAAGCATCTCAAGTTTGTTCAGTGAAGGAAAAAGACTTAGATCTTTTGCTTAAGCTAAAAGAGAAATACCACGGTGCAGAAATACTTCGCTACAAGTAAAAATCATTGATTTAAAGTTTGACTAAGACCTAAGTAGAAACATAACAGTAGCTATTAGCAAGACACATACTTAAATGAGTATATTCAGGAAAAACAAGGCATTGTAGATATGTAAGAAAATACCAGTTAACTTATGTTAACCAGTTAACATTACTGCAACCAGTTATCAAACAGGGGACATCTGACATAAAAGCCTGCCTCTAACACAAGCAGTTCAGGGACTCTGTCACTATTTAAGGAAATA
>JAQLOL010000025.1:8980764-9002833 GCA_029783665.1 Naso thynnoides | reverse complement strand
GAGACTGCGTGAGTCTTACTGCTTCGTTATTATTACAGTCATGAATTTAGACATAACTACTGCACAGAGATCTGAATCACCCCCCAAATTTAATCAATTGTTCCTGGTCCCATTGCAGACATTTCCTGAAAATCTCATCCAAATCTGTCCATAACTCTTGAGTTATGTTGCTAACAGACAGACAGCCAGACAAACAAACCCTGGCGAAAACATTACCTCCTTGGTGGAGCTAATAAATATATTTGACAGGCACAGGTCTAGTTTGATTGTGAGTGTACAGTGACGTCATGTGTAAATCGGTGAGTTTTCCTTGGACAATTCGTTCTTAAGTGGTTTTACAAAGTGAACTGTTGAAGTGAAACTTTTCTTGAGAGTTTAAAGTGATCAATGTCTCTGCTATCATCATTGTTATAACTTCCTGTATTTCTTTATTCACATGGGTGCGTTTTACTGATCCATGAAGTGGTCATTCAATTGTCACTCCGTGAATAGGAGGCTGATCAAGCAGAGGCCGTTGTCATGGCAACTGCCGGGGGAACACAGGTAAGGGCATGGATGATTGCCTGAGCTGAAGAGTGCTTGATGAGACGAAGGGGCCACTGTACAATCATGGCTCAGTGAGTCAGGTTTCATGTGACAAAAAATAAGAAAAAAAAAACATTTGGGATGGTGCAGCAGCAATTCCCAACTGTCTAAAAATCACTGGTGAATTGTCTGATTGGCCAACCAGATCAATCTGCCTTCACACCTTTTGACAGTTCTATCTGAAATCTCCTAGGATTTTTCTTGATGGTTAGAAGATGTGGAAACTGTTGAGAAACACTATATGAAAGCTGCATGGATCCATAACAGTGGCCCTCTATTTCAGGCCATGGTACTTTCTTTATTCCAATACCTATTTTACACTGTGAAATTATTTTTCCACTCTTGACATTAACCTTGTACAAGGTGTTTCTCTAGACTTTGTGTGAATCATGAGGATGCTGCCTCATGTAAGATTATGGTTCTAATAGTTCTCTACAGATGCCCCATTATTGATTCTCACATAGAGCAAATAGTCAGCTTAATGTACCAAGCCACTGGAGCAAAACTGACATCATCCAGCCCTGGCCCCCTTTCTCAGTATGGCACATAGAGATAAATGTTCCTCTAAACAAAGCAGCTTGTTTTTGAGCCTTACCCCCTGGCTGATGGATTAATTCAATTGTAGCAAATAAAATTTTCTCTCTTCTTTTTATCAATTTCACAGTTTGTAAATATGCAGAAGCTGCATGTAAGTGCCAGCATTATTGCTTCTACAACCCAAAGCCACGATATGGAGCTCTTATCCTTTTTTTTTTTTTTTACAGGCCTTGCATGATGTGTTGTGACCGTGCTGTGGTGTCAGGTGTTGTCTGGGTGAAAATGGTACAATAGGTACTCAAAGTCAAAGGCAGCCCTGTGAGTAAGAAAAGATGTCAGTGGATGAAAAAAGACCACGACAGCTGCGTTTGTCACCAGAGGTGTGAAAGATTTGGAGTGTCCATGAAAATCGGGTTTTTACACTTTGATGTCATCAGCTCACTAAAAACACAAAAGAAGTTTCTGTGTTCCTTTATTTATGTACAAGTCCACAGTATCTATCGACTAAGTGTGTTGTTTGCACACAGAAAAAAAAGGTTATCCACAAGAATAAGGTTGCGCGTGTAGTGGGAAAACATGTTTAACATCACATGTCAGCCATATCCCCAACCTTAATTTAGTCACCATTACTGACTTATTAACTGTTTTAGTGATTAGGGGTTAAAAATAAATAAATAAATAAATAAATAAATAAAGTACTTGGATTGTTTTCATAGACATTGCTCTTGCAAATATAAATACTGCTCAAATTTAATAGGAAATATGAATTAGATTTTTGTATTTTAATATGGAATAATAAATAAATAGATAAATAAAAGAGAAGAAAATAGCTGGTCTGTACTAAACAAGCATGTGAAGAATGGGATTTGCAGGCTGCCCTGTAGCACCACAATGATTCATTTACAATGGTAATGTTTTGACAGATTTTGCCCTTATATTGCTCCTCCTGCAATTTGGTTATTGCACTTGGCCATATTGTGATTTCAACAATAATTTTGTTCACCCTTATTAGTGGTAATGGACAGATTTCTTTTGAGGGGAGTTAGTGTGTTGTGTTGGAGAGCAGATGGTCGAATGTTCAGTGGTGCAATCAGATTTATTTCTAAGGCAACTTTCTGGTCTGAGTGGATCGAATTATTTTAAAAATGCATAGATTGCAAGATGAAATGATCTCTTCCTTCACCCACCCGTCCCACTATTACTTTCCATGTCAGCAAACATTATTAATGCACATGCATTATTTTATGGAGCATATAGCATAAAGGCAAGAAACTAGCTTTCTTTAAAAAATAAAAAAAATCACGTTTCTCTGGCCCAATTACGGAAAACCTGGTTTCTTCTTTACATGATGTTTAGGAAATCAGCTCATTGGAGAAGCAAACTGTAACCTGATTACTAAGTGCAAGTAAAAATAATGCACTGTTACCAAATATTAAGCTACACATCTGTGTATCTATCTTGCTTTTTCTTGCTGATTCTTCATCTGAATGATTCCTCCTCTATCTCTGTGAATAAGTGCAGGCAATAAATGTCTGATATACATTATTCATCAATTCATACTGTAGATCTTTCACCTTTTTACAGTATTCGTGTATTATTTTGTTTGCCTTGGGGAATCTGCTGTGCCCTCACATACATTAGATTTGAACCTATTGCTCTTAACCAAGTAAAGCAGAGAATCTAATCATTGGTCCCAATACTGGGAGTTTTTTCCATTAAACTATTGGCAATACTATCATCCAATTAGCACTTGCATTTAATTATTGATTTTGCATCGCAAATACCCTAACCTTTCCATTTACGTGTAAACAAGCGGGCCTACTGAATACATATTATCAGCTCTGAAGAGCTATAGATCATTTAAGTAATGTAAATATTAACATCATAGTTTCTATTTTAAGTACCAACAAATACATGCCAAGTGCACAAAGCGCATACACACATCCAGAAAAAGCAGTTATGCATATTCATGTTATCCCTGCTGGGCATTCATTGCCCTTCCTGCTAGAATATGATATGAATTTATTCACAGGAAACGTACAAAGACATGTGCATGTGTTTATATGTGTTAGTGTGTGTGTTTTGCTGAGCACAAATTGTGAAACCCCAATCAGTTAAGTCTTGGCTTAAATACTTGGAAATATTGAATGTTGCTATTAGCTCACTGCATTGCATTTGATACAGTGATGTAAGAAATGGCTGTAGCAAGAAATATCAACCAAACTTAAAGCTTTAGAGCTTTACAGTGACTGTCAACTCTGTTTCTTTCCAGTTTGCAACTTTACAGTTTTGGTTCCATCTCACTGCTCTTATAGCCTCTTTTTTGGCTAAAAATACCCTAAAAAATCATTTATACCCAACCTGCTTATTACCAAACAATAGACAGACACAGTTAGCAGCTACCTGGTGAACATAGTTGAGCATTTAGCAGCTAAAGTGACAGAGATTTGCCTCAGGAGTTTGTAAAGACCTCAAACAGAGCCCTCCATGTCAACTCTCCTGACCTGTTTGTTCAGAGATAAATCCTTTTTTCCCCTCTATTCAGTGATCATCCATTCTGTTCCTGCTTTTTATAAATTATGCTGCAGCTTCTCTGACTCATTTCCCACATCACACTATAAATAACAGTTAACAACGAACAACACATGTAAGTAATTGTATTGTGCATCATTAATGTTCATCTCAGCAACAATCCTCAATGCTGAGAACAGTGGATGAATGTAACTGAGCATTTTTTAAATGTGGAGCAGGTACCACTGCTAGTTTGATTTTCATTGATGTTTGTCTTGTTTATTGGTTTCATCATAAGACACTACATCTGACTGCACTCCTTTGCCCACACATTCTTCAGTAAATGTTGAATAGCTGGGGTCCAAACTGGAAGAAGGATTTGAGGTGTGATGTAAGGGGATTTAGAGTTAGCTGTTTGTTTGAATTTACTGCCAAAAGAAAACAAGCTGTGTGGTTTCTGTTTGTGCAACTTTTGGTAAGATGGCGGGTTTTATCATTGTACAGTTTATTTTATTTTATTTTATTTTTTTGCCTCTCTATTGGCACTTTTACAAGGCTTTTGTTGGTTGAGGGAGATTGTTGGACCTTTAAAAGCTTTGCTGTGAGAACAGCAGGTTAGTGGCCGACCACCTACTTGCCTTTCAGCATTATCGTGTGACAACTGCAGATTATTTTGGGTGAGAGTCTCTCCTAAATGGTCAAGGGTTTTCGTGTCATACTCAAATGTTTTCATCCTGATTATGTCTGCATTTGTGTGGGTCTAAACACAAACAAGAATGTGACTAGTGGGATTTACTTAATCACATTTGATGGATTCGACATTCCAGTGCGTTCTCTTTGTGGTTTTGACTAAATGGATGCTACTGTAAATTGGAGATGAATACATGCGCGATAAAAGCAGAAAAGGTATCGACTGATTAAAGGACCATACCAGTCTGTTTTCACTTCCCACCATTAGCAGAGATCGCCCCTATCTTCTACAAATGCTGTTGTTAAAATTTGACCGTGTGTATACTTTAGTCATACTTGCCAACCTTGAGACTTCAATAAACGGGAGGAATTTTCGATGCAGCCGGGGTGCTCTTTGCCTCAGCTGCTCTTTGCTTCTTATCATTTCGTACATTACCCATTCCCGCAGAGTCTGTAACATTGGCTATAACATGCATTGTCACATGCACAGTGATTGCTTTCGGTTCCCTGATGGTGATTCAGGTCAGTGTGACTCGGACGCTCAACACAAAAATCAGCGCGGCAGATTTTGCTGTCGAGTATGTGAAAAAGACAGCTGCTTTTAAATGGAGCTTTTTTTTCTAGACGGGTGAAAGTTAGTAACACACTTTTGTGGGCCCCTGATGTGCCTGGTGCATCTGTATAGTTTTTTGGCTAACCCAGTAGGCTTTAAGAGTTGAACAGGTGTGTACATGCTGTACCATTACCATGCTGAAAACAGGTTTGGTGACAAAAAATAAACTGGGAGAGATATGGGAGAAATGGGAAACTGGGAGGACACAGGTAGTGAAAAACGGGAGTCTCCGGAAAAATTGGGAGGATCGGCAAGTATGACTTTAGTAGATCTCAGACTGCATTTTTAAACACCATTCACAGCCATTCATGTTAAAACTGAGCATAGAAACATTATAGGACATGCTAAAACTGCTGTAGGTCGTTTGCCCTTTTTAAGAGAACGTCTGGGTTTTTTTGGTTAAAAATTGCTGAAAGAGAGAGTGAGAGAAGCTGCAGAGACGAAAGTTGTTACACCTGGAAAAATAGTTCCTTAACAGTGCTGCCTTCTTAGCTTGAATATTAGCATGAAGAAGGATTTTGACATGGATGTTTCTTTTACCTAACATCACACATTTTCTGGTACTTTCTGTAATGTTTGTTGAACATGGACAAAATATAAACAATTATGATGTCTCGTGCACAAAGCTATTTTGGGAAATTGTGCATGGTTTATGTAACCTATGTGGCCAATGTCCTCAGTGGACAATGACGTGTAACATGCAAACTTCATTTCACTCACACAACACAGAACACAACAACAATTACACTGTGTACCATTTGTTCTTCTTTAGTTGCACTTTCCTGTGCCAGTTATTGACTTTCTTTATTCAATCACTCATCCAGTCCTTCATCCCTTTATCTATTTTTGATGTCTTGCTACTTGGACAACCTTTGCTGATAGGATAATACGTAGTGATTCAATTATTCCATGAGACATATTATGAGATTGCAAATCCTTGTTTGAAAGAAATTAGACATGAATATAATGTTTGTGTCATTCTGAGTGTCAGCTACTTAAGTATTCACGCAGTCAGAAACGATAATTTTTTTTCAATGAAGCACTCCACAGTAAGCCTCTTTTCTGTTTTGACAGGTAAGGCTATTTTATTACATAAAAAAAAAAAACACTTACGTACGTAGTCAACTGAATGCACATCTATGGGATTAGCGTATTTGTTCTTTTTACATTTATAAATATTAATATTCATGATATCCACTTGAAAAATAGTGTCACTTGCATGACATTTCGTTTTACTCTATCTCTGTACCTGTACTGTTGCTCTGTGAATGTACAGACCAGCTTTACTGTAAAAGAAAAGGGAGGAAAAAAATAGCTGTCTGCATATGAGATTAACTCTGTAGATCTCCCGACGATTCATTTGTTATCATCTGTAAGTCCAGTTAAATGAGAGTGGTAGTAATCCAGTAGTCATGCAGCGAGCTAATGCATCCCGATTGGCCTGCTTCTCTCCAGGCAAACCCAGAGGTGTCAGACTTCATCCGCTCCCGTCCTGCCGGAGGGGATATCACCCGGTTTGATAAATGATGAATTCCTGAAGGGTCGCCTACAGTCAGTCAGCAGACAGAAAATAGCTCACAACTCACATGACGAATGTTACCCTACCCACACTCCTCATTTGACCCTAGGAAAGATGGACAGCCTGCCTTGTTGTTATTTCTCCTTTATCCTTTTTAAGCAACACGCTCGACTGTCAGTAATGCAAACAATTACCACGTCCACCCACCAAATGGGTACATTTTCAGGGAACAGATTTAATTCCTTTAACATGCGCGTGGATTGATTGTTAGCTTCAGATCATTAATTAAAGCACGGGACATTTCCTGGCAAGCAGCACATTGATGGAGAGCAGATCATTAGTGGCCCTTTGGGTCCTTTTAATATACTCCTCCGACAGTGGGCAATTCAGCAGTGACTCGAGTAGGAGGACCCAACCCGCAAATCAACCTTGTTGACCTCTAATTTGCTGTAAGCTGGATATCCGCTGCACTAGATATAAGGATACACCCCCTGGACTCCCAATTATTGCTTTTATATTAGCTGGTAAGAATTGCTGTAAAATTGTTAAAGGAGATCATTAGCCTTTAATATGTGTAGTAAAATTACAATGAACATTTATGAATGCTATGTAAAATCTAGAGGGATTATCATATACTGATGAGGTTAGATTAATGTTTTGATATATTTAAATATTTCCATTTTAAACAAGTAGTACTATGAAAAAACAGGAAAATCTTGATGTAATTGGATTTCTAATCCTCTTTGTCATTTATTTACATTTGTCTATATCTCATTATCCACTGCATGCCCTCGGTCCATGTGTGTTGATCTGTTATGACAGGTGAGCCACACCGAGGGCCTGTTGGTTCAATAGCAATGATCACCAATTCTAAAATCAATTGTGTCCTTATTTTCCCACTTGTGCATATTGGCAGTTTGATAGATCTCCTAACTTCAGGGCGTTGCGTATAATTAAAAGGAGTGGAAAGGGCCATTACAGTGGCGAGGCTTTGCATTTCAAATGACCTCATTTTTTAGAGCTCATTTTCTGGAGCAAACAGGAATAAAAATGTGCGTGGTATCGACCTCACCTTAAGCACATAAAACTACAGACTAGTAAGATGTCACATTAAAGCCAGTGTCGCCACACATAACACGCTTGTAAAAGGCTAGTGACCTTTATGAAAAGAAAGTGCTCACACTCCACTGACCGTGAATTCTGAATGACAGAGAAAATGACATGCTTTCTGAAAGCACTATCTTTGGAAACACACAGAAAAAGGAAAAGAAGCGACGAATCAATAGGTTGCTTATTCTTAAAGTGATATCTCTATGGAGCAAACATTTGGTGGTGGCAACTCCCTCGTGGTCCCCTAACGACAAGAGCAGCCAGGCTCCAGGTTACAAATCAAAAATAGCTTTCAATTGCATCTTCAACCAACATTGATTTCTCGGGTCTCTGGATGACCACAATTCAATGTGTGGCCCCTGATTAAACATCAGCAACATGTGTGACAAATTAGTGGAGGTTATCTCTTGATCGCCATTTCTACTGCTGGGGATCCAAAGCTGATTTTTAAGTGGTATGTTTGCTGAGCAGCTTCTGATTAAGCAAACAACCCCTGACATACAGAAGAGGGTGAGAATTTCCACTTGTCTTGATACAGTTACAGTCAGAATAAAATGTTTTTAATCCCCAATAGAAAACTAATGTATGCTTCCAGAAAAAGGAAGCTGATACTACTGTTGCAGATAATAATTTAAACCACTGTCCCGAAAAATAAATGATTTCCACATCAATTACAGACAATGGATCACGACAGCATTTAAAGGCAAAATCCACCACTTTTCACGTGGATCATGTGGTCTATTCAGTGTTAATGGTGATTGTAGTCAACTGAAGCAATGAATTCCTAAGTTTGTGCTATATTGACAGAGGAGGCTCAGTTTTTTGAGCTGTGCTACTCACACAGCCGATCTTGCATTGCCTTCATATACCAGGATGCATTACATCACAAAGAACAGTTTCTGCTAGATCTCAAAACTTGTTATCTGTTGCATCGGAACAGTTCTGTTATTTCATATTGTGTAGTTTTCAATAACGAGGAGTTTATGTCCAGCAGAGCCAGAAAACCCTCTTTCAAAACAAACATGGCGCCGCCTCGCCTGGAGTGCGAGGGGAAAGGTGAGGGGTAAACAGTTTGTAGTTCTTCCTGGAACCAGTGACGTCACTGGTTCCAGGAAGAACAAGAGCTTTTGAAGCTGTGTCCCTGAGACACAGAGAATATTGAAAAAAAAAAAATGTTGGGTTTCACATTATATCCCTAATCGGATAGCTAGAGATATGGTTGAAAATCTGCAGGGCTGCCCTTTAGTGGTGGAAACCTTTGGTCAAATAAGGAAAAAAAGAAGAAAACACTGGCCTCTATCATATGCATGTCCATATAATACCAAATCATGAAAAAGCCTGCGGGCTAGTTTTACATCATGAAGGCTGTGAAACGCCTTCAATAGTTTTTCTGCAGCTCAAATGATTTGTGTAAAACCTGGTTTCTGTCCATTACTTTGAAAGATTCAATAGGTGAAGCCAAAGCAGCAGGTCACTTGGGCTTTTGGTCCATTTTGTCCTAAATGAAAGAGCCATTTTATCCTTTGAAGCCAAATTAAACGCCACTTAAAAGTATCGTGAAATATTTGAGACGTGCTTCAGTCGGCAAAACCATTTGTTCCCATCACCGTCGGCAGCCCACGGCAGGAGCCTCTGATCCCAGAATTTTAATCAGAATCTGGTTTAATATGACAAGGAGGGAAATATGGTGGACATTGTATTCATTAATACGATGCCATTTTTATAGCTGCTGCCTTTTAAATGAGAATGGAACATGTATTCTACCAAGATCAGACAAGGCTTGCACCATTTAGCATTTTACAGCCACTCCAGTGTCCAGTATTATTTGGTATCTTGCTGAACACCTAAATAAAATGTGCAGTAAGGAGTTTTTCCCCTCAAGGAGGATGTAAACGGATGGGGTGCTCTGTTAGAGTGGATTTGGGGGAGCCAGCCGAGGCTGACTAATCAGAGGGTGCTTGGGAGAGCATTAAGACAGACGTGTGGAGGGGAAATGTGACACCTGGAAATTACACAATGTAATGGAATCAGCCAAGTGGTAAATGTAGCTTTTAAATAGGTTTTGTGTTCTCCATTAACTTGCCAGACACTGATTGGTCCTGACAGCAAGGGAAAGTGACGGTCAGCATGTTGCCCCCTCCCTCCAGTCAGCCTCTACTGCATGTGCACACTCACACCAGCACACAAGCTCAGCCAGACAAGCACAGCCTCCTCACTGTAGGACACAAAAGTTCTTTGTAGTTAGCGGCAGCTTCAGGAGCCAAATGAAGGTCTGGCTGGAGCTGCATACAGGTGATCACAGCACAGTGGCTGCAATTATGCTCAATTGCATCTTTTGGTAGTTCTAGCTGTAAATGCAGGGTTATAGCCAAAGTATTTCCATCTCCACTTTTTCCAATAATATGTGATGTAGTCTCTTTGCAATGAAATAATGCTTGCTGGAACTGGATTCAAAAAAAGAAAAATTATATACAGCCCAGCACTGATTTAAGTTTCATTTAACTTGTTTTATAATAAATAAATAAAATACTGCTGTAAAATATAATTAATCATGCTTTTAGCTGTTTGGAGTGGTTGTTTTGTAACCATTCTGTTTACATATCACGTTCCACAGGCAAAGGAATAATGCCCAGATATCTATTAGTATTGCAGAGCTCTAATTTCTTAGTGAGTTTTCTAATTTAATTTCCTGCCTGGAGTGGATTGGATTTTTATTGCATCCCTGGGTTAGGCTTAGCATGATCATATTTCGTAGTCTGAACATAAAGGAATTAAATTACGTATAATCCAGAGAGGTAAGACAAACCTTTCAAAGATTCACTCTAGTAACAATAGGCCTATTTCCATGTTTGTGAGGCAAAGTCATGCTTTAGTTTTAATGTTACACAGAAGAAAGTTAATTTAACTCAACTATGAACTTTCCGGCTCTCATTACTATTGTTTTTTGTTCTTATGCTATTTATTTTGTCTCCCTCCATACATGTAAGGCTTCTTTTGGTTCAGTGAAAAGCATCATGCAGCTATTGTCATTAACACATGCTGCAAACTTATGCAGTGTGGAACCGACTCCAGCCATCTATGTATGCCTACGTAAATGTCCACATAGGATTTAGTTATGTGCCGTTAACAGTTAAGGATGTTAGTGCTTTTATTTTTCAGGTTTGTATTTCAAGTGAAAGCTAGCAAGTATTGGCCAGTTAGCCTTCATTCTGAATGCAGAGGCTACTCAGTTTAGCTGGCTAACGATAGCATTGATTGCCACCAGGTGTTACATGATAATCTCCTGCCGAGTCATCTGCAGCTCCATACTGCTGCCTTTTCCATTTGGATCTGTGAACTAGTTGTACAGCGTCAACTAGTCCTGCAACCACACCTTCACGAATCATAACAAGAAATCATTCAACAACATTGAGAGTGACAAAGATGCTGGGATACACGATATTATTGTCCAATCAGAACTGACATTCTGAGAAAAAATAAATAAATCTGCCAATGTGACAATAGGGAGGTATGACTGCAAAAAAAATTATCTGTATACATATTTACCACATGTTAAACCAGACAGGATATATGGGATATATAATGATTTTGTTAGCAAAAATAAACTTTAAATTCACCTTTGACTTTAATAGATGCAGATTTTACCTCAAACTTAAATCTGTAATTATATTTTAAATTGCAGGATACTTTGATTATGTTTTATAAATGCACTTAATCAGTCTACCCACATAACAATTGTACGATACTAAAAGAGTACACAATACATTGACATACGCTATACCTGGGTATTTACTCAAGTTTCCGTGTCAATATTATACATGGCTATAAAAACTGAGTGGGGGCAATGAGTGCTGTTTGTATTGCCTTTGCTCAGGGCTCTTACATGTTCACCAACATGTGAGAGAATGAACTGGCTCAAGGGGTCCCACGCAGTGCCATGAAGCTCGTAAGCCTCAGCCTTCATACGAACCCTGCAGTCCTTTCAATGCAAATGAGAGAGGAAAAGAGAGGAAGGCTTAGTTGGGTATGTTCAGTATCTGCCTCCCTGCTTTTGCATTTCAAATGAATAAATGATAAAAGCCCACTTTTTAGTCAGTTGGTGACTGTCCTCTTTCGCTTTCTCTCTTCCCATTTACTGTGCTCTCTTACTCTCTCCAACACTCATCCCATACTTCCTCTCGCTCTGAGTTTACTGTGGCTTTTCCCTTGACTGCATGCATGGTTATTTTCCCTCTTATGAATCTGAAGTTGCTTTTACATAATATCTGAAGCTTTTATTAAAAGGCTAATTTGATCTGTTGTTGGAATCATTATTATGGCAATTAACTGCATGTGTCGGAGGGCCCCAAAGTGTACAACTGGCCATAAAAAAGTTAAATATTAAAAGTAGATTCTCACCGAAGCCACTATCGTCTGTTCAGTGAAGCCATTCTTGGAGAAGCCTTTTTTTTTTTTTTTTTTTTTTTTTACTTTTGCTCCCTTGCAACAGGCTGGAGCCACCCTGTCTACCATTGTTTCCACCTCTGCTCTTTTGCCTTAGCAGCTCTGTGGTAAATGCTATAGTTGGCATGCATTGAAATAATGGGCCATTATTACTTCTCTTTCTGAGGAGCACTGGAGGCCCGTAATGCTAGAATGGTGGGAGGGTGTGATTGAAAGCATGCCCTACCTCATGGGATGTGGGGGTGGAAAGAGTATGTTGAAGTCAAACACCAATTGCTGTAGGCACTGAACTCTGGATAATCTGCAGCGAAAGAAATACTTGTAATATACACTGCAAATCTGTATCCTCTAATATTATATCAGCATAGGTGGATTTTCCAATATTGGCTGAACGACACAAATAAAAACCCTCTGTTAAAGTTTTATTTTTTAAATCTAATCTTGAAAAAATATCTGTACATAGGATATTTTGAAAATAATCTGATATAATTAAAGACTCAAATACTGTCAGTTAGCCTACTTAATGTTCTGATAAAGCAATTGTTTTGATGTGGTGGAATTCAATTTACATCAATTTGACTAACTGTTTTTAGTTTGACCAGTGTAACATCTGCTGACAAGGAGGGCAGGATTTTATTTTATTTTTTTTACCTATGTTGTGGTCAGTCACAAAGGGGCGATTGAGATGTTTTGGTTCCCCTTTTGGGATACTGTTTGGAAGTATGGGCAGGAGGGGCTATCAAAAGAAAAAAATGTAATTTATTTCTTCAAAACTGCATTAACTTACGTGTCTTGTTAGCTGGCCAATGTTAGAAACTAGTAAGCCCACATTCAAGCCTCAATGTGTTTTGTTTGAGTTGTGTTACAGGTGGTAACGTCAATAGTGATGTGTCAGTTGAGAACGAACTGACTCTTTGAGGCAGCCTTTTTTAAATAAATTATGGGAGTCGGCTCCTGTTCAAAAGCTTTTTTTTTCCCAGTCACTTGACGACAGACAAGGATCATACCATCAGATTAAAAGCGGGGGGGCATTGGACAATTTAAAAGATATATGTGCACATATACTAACCATTGGTCAAAACAGTGCTAAATTTAATTTAACTATAAAAGGCAAAAGTGGCAAAATGAAAAGGCATTTGGGAGCCAAAAAAAGACAGCTCTTCTTGGTAAGCTGAGCCAAATTATCTGGCTCACTACAAAGAGGCGGAGTTCCCATCACTAAACGTCAAGCTAGCTGTTAAAGCTAACTGTTATGGTTCGTTATTGTATATAGTATATAAACTGTAATGTCTCTTATTTTGGTTTGACATACAGAAGCTGATGTGTGTTATGGAGCTTGGAGTTGTAGTTGTTTCTCTCAGATATGGGTTGGGTGACAGAATTAAATTAACAAGTGACTAAAATTCTTGGTTTAGTTACTTTTGTTATTACATTATAAAATTACATTAACTGTTGAGTAATTGGCAAAGTAGTACATTATTATTTTGTAAATGAGTATTATGCACTAAGTATAATTTTTAATTTCCGTTTCGGCACTGCTAAATCAGTGCTCAGGCTGAGGCTAAAATACCACTACCGGTATGCAAACTGGCAAAGTTAAACTTGAGTGAAACACTGAGAGACTGCTGGGAATTTTGACAGAACTGGGGGTGCAGGTCAGTTCAGAGATCAACACGTACATTTGCTGTTGTCGAAAACATACAAAAACACAAGTCTGAAACTCACCTCACATGCTGACTGAATACACCTTTAGGATACTGTGGGCGCCCTCAATAAGAAAACTATGTAGTAACTATGTACAGGCCAAAAGTGTATAGAATGTTAAAAAAAACAAACAAAAAAAAAGCTGTAAGACCAACTGGAACATGCCCTCACTGACATTTCTGCTTTATTTCCCATTGAATACTTGGACTGCAGTTGAACGAAGGTGACACTGAAAAGAAGCTGTGTCACTGCAATCCTCAATGATACTTTATTTACACACTGTTCAAACCCTAGGGACTCGCTGAAGAGGCACAGAACAACATTCATCTCTGTTACATTCTCTGTACTCCTAACCAACGTTGTTGCTCACTGTAAAACATTATTTTTTCATGACTTTTTGCATTTTTAGTGAAATAGAAATGCAAGATAGTGAGCACATAACCCACTGCTGACTCTACCAGTTTCAGTTGAGACTTGGAGAAGAATTCATAATTTTAATAACAAATAAATAAAAAATAAATACACCAAAAAACTCAGTAATATTTTTTGTGCCAGTGAGACTTACTTATAAACTTAGATATTGCACTCTAAAATGCGTATAAGACTTTGGAATTAAAGTTTTTTTTTCCATTATTGATGCCAACAAGAGAATGAACACAGAGAGAACTCAAAACAGCTTGTAACACACATGATGATGAAATTAAAACTTTAACTTTTTCCGACACGAGATGTTTAATTCCAACTGCGGACCGGTTTGCAAGCAGAAAAATCTGGGACAAATTCTTGCATTATTAATCCAGCTTTTATTTCAACACTTTCTCATTTGATTATCTGCTTTCTGAAATGGCGGCGCTCATTTGCCTTCATATATATAAATAATTCAGAATTTATCCTGGTGTTCAGACGAAGACCCTTTCACACTTGCTTTTTTGTGTAACAGCAATGTTTTTGTTGTATCGTTTCATTCCACACACGTATGTCCTGTCCGAATCCTTGTGTATTTTTATCAGGGTTTCTTTTATAAAAGTTATTGCGCTAAAATATAGAAAATGTTCCCATCTCAAGCGACGTATTCATAAGTGAAAAGTATGAAACCATTATGAACAAATAGAGAGGAAAGGGTCTGACTCATCCTGAATAGAGACTCTGAAAAAGGAGCACAAACAGCGATGCATTAGTCGAAAGTATTTTGCCTCATAGAGACACTTGTCTTGTTTTTCTCTTGCAGTATTTTCAGCGTCTGGAGTTCTGTAGGTCTGAGGCAGCAGCAGTTTTGTACAAACACATCTATGGCCTCTCCAAATTCAAACTTGCTGTACTGAACTCACAGTTCCAACTGTGGCTGCTCGTGTTTTCTGCCCTCAAAAAGCTATGTGAGTGGAAATTCTATTAGGCTCAACATTTACCACATTTAATCTTTAATGAGACTGGTTCAAATTTTATCTCATTTCCCTTTTTCGAAGCATCAGTCAGAATCGTTCACGCCTTGTGAAAATTCTGAAGCCATGATGCGAGACGAGTCTTATCGGGGAAGACAGATGGGATTGTTGATAGTTGACAGACATGCTGATATCGGATTTTGGTTTTATCTCCGATCACTTCATAGGGTGGAAAGCCTGACAGCCTGCATCTTCAAAGCGACAAAAGGCCAGAAACACACCGCGTGCAGACAGATGGAGAGGCTGTGTTTTTAATAACCTCAGCGCCACCGCGGCCCGGCAATGATGCCAGACACAGGGGTGCCAGCGAGGGACACTAAACTGCGATGCCTTCTTGGCTCTCACATCTGTAAGGCAGCAAGGGTGATAACATCTTTTCTAGAATTACAAAAATGGCAGTGTGATAGAAGAGGCACTTGTGTTGTGGAATTTGCTCTTTTTGTTTGCTTTGAAATGTTAATGTCTCTTTTATATGTTCAGGTTTAGATGTAAGAGCCAGATACTTGGTCACGAGTTTGGATTCCTTTGAGGTTTCTTAATTTGAACACAGTCATATGCACTATTCCTAAAGGCTATGCATTGAAGCTAATATGGTAAGGCAGGCTTTGTTGTTTATTATTCACTCACATGCTGCCGCCTACTAAACACAGTCAACATCAGGTCAAAGCCATTTATCTTAAGTAGCAAAGCTCGATCCATGTGACGTCCCCGCAGCTGGACTTGACATCTCACAAGCTTCAGCAAAGCTGCTTTAACTGTCTCTGTGACAGCTACAGTAAGAGCCACGACTGACCGCAGAGCGCTAATGTGAAGTGATCTTGTCTTTTAACAGTGCACTGAATTCTAATGTCAACAGTCATGCTCGCTTTTCATTAGCATCATGAATCACTGCTCCGGCTCATCACACTGTTGCTCTAATGACTCACTGCTGTGTAGGTTAGCCCACGTTAGCATTACTGATCATTGCCTCAACAAAACCTGGGAACCTCCAGTGCTGTGCTTTTATAAAATCCTGATTTAAAATCCCCGGAGATAATATTTAAAACAATAATTCAAACATCCTGAGATACTTGTGGTTCATCACACAGCATATTGCAGTTAAGGAGTGAAATGGAGAGCTCTGTAAAAGAACTGACTATCGACTGGCCGTTGATAAATAATGTATTACTCCGCAGCGCAATTTGATGTGAACTGCACAAAGGCTGCTGGAGGTTCTCAATGTTTAATAGGAACAGTGTTTAAAAGTGTTGATAGAATACAGCTACACAAAGGCTTTGGTAATTATTTTCAACCACTGGCACTGAGCTCCACCTTAATTATAGAGACAAACTGAGAACATGACAGAGAGATGTTAAAAGCATGTACACTACAGTAAATGTATAAAAGTCAGGCCGAGGCATCTGCGACAGTTATAGATGCTGTTTGTACACTAACTGCTTATATTAGTGTTTTTTAGTGCTACAATTCTTAGATTTTTTAAAGAAATTCATTAATTGTTTTTATTGCAGAATATCATATACACACGCAGCGCTTGGAGTATGCAGAGCATTATATATGCACCAGAGTTCTTATTCAATTCTACCAAGTTGACAGCTCTCAGGTGTATTGAATGTTTAATATTAAACTGCAAGTCAGTCATACATAAAATATAGGGAATTTTTTATTTTTGAATGCATTTACGCAACCATATCAACATCCTAAAGCAGAGGTTCTCAAGCTGTGGGGCATGGAACCACTGCAAGGAGGTGGGGGGTGGGGGTGTGGCCAAATAAAAAAATTATGGAGTAAAACAAAGGTAAATGAATATGATTAATGAAAGGAAAATAAGCAAACAAGAAATAGTTGACACTATCTTTCTGACCTTTATTTCACTAAAATTAAAATTAGACCACATTAATTATTAGTTGGTTTGAATGATAAAAATGTTGGGTTAGGGTGGTCTGAATTTTTTTTTCTTTTTTTCTCAGCATCTAAAGGGGGGGATGTAAAAACAAATTCACAACCACTGTCCTGACGCATGTCTGCCAAAGGTACACAAGCAAGAAAATTAAAACCCAAAATATTCTAAGAGACACTGGAAATATTCTAATTGACAAGTGGACAAACCTGTAGTCTGATTGGTATTGTAATTTCAATCAGGTTGGCTAAATTGCTAATATAAATCATCCTAGATTATTGTATTAGAAACAATATGATATTAAGAACAAAGGACAGCTGAAGCTGGTGGAAATGGCATTAGTTCTTCAGGCATTTGGTCAATAAAGCTTAGGACAGATTAAAAACCAGCAAAGGAATTACAATTCATTCTGAGCAGAATGTTATCGTTTGTTTCTGAGTTGTCCACAAAAACCACAAACATTAACATCATTATCCAGATGGAAAAAAGAAGAGAAAAAGAGAGAGTCAGGCGATTTCCAGGTTATTACAGATAATGCCCTGGTGTCCATGAATGTCTGTTTAATCGCTATCAATATAGCTATTGGTTACTGAGATATTTCAGACTGGAAAGTGACTGTTGACAATACCATCCACAAAGCGCTTGTAAAGCTAAAGAAAAAAAAAGTACATGTAGGTGTAAAATTTAGAGAACTTTTACTAGATGAATGGAGTTATCCTAATATTGTCTTTGTTCCTTTCTCTATTATGTCTCTGACACGTTTGTGTTCGCCCGCCTCTGTCTGAATCCCCCAGTGCAGTGAGGGAAATGACAAATTTGCTCGCTCTATTGTTTTGACTGAGTCACCTCTACCAAAAAAACATAGTGTTCAACTGTAGTACAACATATCCCTAAAAATAACGGCAGAGTGTTGACGAGCAATGGGTAACCTCAGGTTCAATCTATGCACTTCTGTCAGGCAGGTTTGAGCTAAAGTATGCTGCATTATTAATGACGTACTGCTCAGGGAGATGCTGGAGGCCAAGCCTAGGGACGACATCTGTCAAAGAGCAGCACATCTCTTTCTAGGCAGAGGTACTTCAGTCCAGACTGGCTGGAGGGGATGAGGAGTGTGTGTGTGTGTGTGTGTGTGTGTGTGTGTGTGTATGGGTGGGTGGTGGTGGTGGTGGGGGCTCTTCTTAGTTGACCTTCAGTTTCACTAACCTTTATTCACAGCCATTCTTCCTGTTAATTTCCTTACATTACTATTCTTTCTTGCAGTCAATTTTATGCAGCTTTGTAAGACAACACACTTGAGGCTATTTTAGAACTCATTAGTTTAATTGGCAATAAACTGCAATTATTTTTGCAGCTGCAAACTGCATTTCTAAGCTACTACAAACAGCAAATTGAAAAGAATGTTGGACTAGCAAGTGAAAAGAGCCAGCACCAGCTTCCCTGGATTTCCCCCTCTTGGTCCTGTATAGCTGTACGGAGAGATAAAATTTACAGCTAATGGGGAGGGCAGGTTCACCTTAAAACTTCCCTTGCACCAAAGGAGTCAATTTCTTTTCCCCTGCTTTAATAATAATACATTTGTGGGCTTGTCTGTGGCTTTCCTTGACTCAATAAAAAATAGATGAATAAATAATAAGCTCAATTGAAGGCACTTGGTAGACGTTCATGCTCCGGCCTCTTCTCCCTTACACAGAAACCTCCCTATTCCCTGCTCACATGCATTATTCATACGTTTAGGAATGCAAGTGTGTAGCTACAAACCTGGCTCATGGTAGGGAATTATACACTCAAATAAATCATAATCAGTACGGTAAAAAAAACCCCACTGTTTTATTCGAATATCGGTGTTTTCCCATTTAATCTAATCATTACAACCTCTTGAAAATTCAGAGTGTAATGCAGTATAGGATGCTATATGGTGCCTAAATGATAGCATCTAGTGCAAAAGCATTGCCTATACTTAAAATACATGAATTCACAGACAGTCTGCTCAAAAGCCAGAAAATTGTGGAATATTCCCTTAATAAAAAATGAAGGTGGAAAGAGACAATCACATTAGTGGAGCAGGCAGACTAACTAAAAGATCAAAACTCATTTGAGGCCAGTTAATGCCCTCCTACAGTCTGTATAATATACCACAAAGAGGTACAAGGTCTGGCTCAAGACTTGTGTGTAGAGGTTGTGTAATTACCCTCAGTGAATGAGTGTTTACTACGAAGAGATGAATGGTTTGCGTGCGTGTGCATGTACTCATCTTTCTCAGCATTTATTTTTCATGCGTGCATGTGCGCAGTGCATGTGTGAGTATATCTCTCTGGCAATGGGACCTTGGACAGGAGAGTAATTGATTCAGAGAATCTTCAAATCAATTCTTGGACAGCTGGGGCCGAGGAGATTAGAAGTGAAGCACAGGCGGCCCAGAGTGCAGTCAGACAGGTCCCAGAGCAAACAGTAATCTCAGGATTATAGACCTGGGGGAGATGTACCTGTTTTCTCTCATTTCGTTCCCTCTTGCTCTCCCAGCAGTGACAGTCTATATTCCCCGCTAACCACTTTCCCCTAAAATGCTGCACTCCCTTTTTCCATCTGTAGAGCCTCACAATAAAAAGGTGACTAAAAGCTCTTGCTGACATCGGGGTAAGATTTCAATGAGAATATATACTTATGCAAGGCAATCGGGGCAGGATGTAGACTGGCTGATATGCTTTCAAATGACTTCTGACCTTTTTATTCTTCTCAGATGAAGTAAATTGCAAAAGAAGCCCAGTCAAAAGCCAGTGGAGGTTATGCAGCTCAAAGAAACCACTTAACCTAATGAAGTAAATAAGGTAATGTGTTCAAAGGTCATTTGTATAATTGTTTTGGTCGAACTGAGTGCAGATAAATGATGCAGACCTTTGTCCCGTGGCTGGAATACATCTCATTGCCCCTTCCAATTGATTGAATTAAATCACAAGAGTAAATCTGTCAGCTTAATGGTGGAAAAATTGGCCCTAGAAAGAGGTAAAGAAGAGTAATTTTAAAAAGAGCTTGAGAAAAGACAGAAACACAAGCCACAGCTGACACAAAATAAACCCTTATAACTTGCTCTATGTGGCATATTGACTGTTTGACTTCTGGCTGCTTTTGTAATTCTGCCTCTGAGCAGCCAAAAATACAGTATTTAATCCCCTAATTAACTCGAGCTTGCAAGGTCCACTGCATGCATCTTTGCATTCACAAAATATGTCTTAATATGAAAGGGAAAGAAGACCCAAACCCATGATGCCATCTCAACTGTTTTCCAAAATTTTAATTGTTTCTCAGGGGATTTTAACGAACAATGCCACAGCTGAGGATAACATAGTGGGGCAGGGCATACTTACCAATCACTCACAGAAGGTATTTTCTAACTGGAATGAAACAGGCATGCTTTTCTCATTACCAAGTTTATAATATTCAGGGAAGCCGCACTGTCTGAATGAAAGTATTTAAAACTTTAGATATTAAATTTTAGCTTAATATCTCCAAAAAATGACAAGTAAATACACTTTGACAATGACTCGCAGCGTATTTCGCTCATGACCATTTTAATAAGCTGTAGGACAACTGTTTGCTTCCAAGACGGAGCGGCAGCTCTGGAATAAAGAGATAACATGTTTGCAAAGAATAACAGCAGAATGCGTAGCAGTGCAATTGAGCTGACACAACCAAATGAGCAGTTACCATAATGTTGCCTTCTCTTCTGGGACAAATGAGTCACTCATGCTTGACTTATCAGTCTGTTCATCAAGCTATCCATGTTATCCGTGCATTTGGCAGTCCAACACTGAAACCAGCTTTTATTTTAAAGCGCTGGACATAAATTCTGAGAGGAGGCATTTGTGGTCTCTCTTATTTACAACCGAACAGAAGCTATAGTAACTGTAGGTCTTCTCCTTTACTGCTGAAACAGTTAGCTGTTAATCAGCGGAAAATCTAATAATAATAATTTGATTAGCAGAAATGCCAACATTGCCAGTTTTAGTGCCTAAAATATGAGAGTTAACTGTTTTTCCTCAGTTTAATATCAGTATTAAGGGATTATTTGAATTTTTGACTATTCTTATTGTCTGACAAAACAAGTACTTTGAAGATGTCAACTTGAACTTTAAGATAATTGTAAAAAAACAAACAAAAAAACAAAACAAAACCAAAAAAACAAAAAAACAACCAAACAAAAAAACATTATCCTATCACTTTTAACTCCAATCCTAATGCTAAATCTAAAACTGCCATTTCTTTCAGTAACTTTACATTCGACCTGAAGGTCCTCACAGTAGCTTCTATGGAAAGCTTAAATTGAAAATGATCTGTGTGAGGAGATTAGAAAGAACAATGGCTGCAGGATGGATATCTCAGTCAGCATATTCCTGCTGGAGGGAGTTCAAATG
The DNA here is from genome assembly GCA_029783665.1 of Naso thynnoides. Taxonomy (NCBI): domain Eukaryota; kingdom Metazoa; phylum Chordata; class Actinopteri; order Acanthuriformes; family Acanthuridae; genus Naso; species Naso thynnoides. The sequence goes on along the minus strand of JAQLOL010000025.1, from coordinate 8,981,376 downwards.
AGGCCCTGTAACAAGATGAGACTTCTGTCAGCTGTGTGGTCACATTGATGAGAATAATGGCTCACAAAATGCTCCGTCAAGGGCTTGACAGGCTCTTAAGGTGATTACTGGCTGATTAGCATTACAGTAATCACAAGATGATTCCTGATATGGAAGTGATTGTTGCTCCACAGTTCATGACCTCGGCAGACACTCAGTCCTGGCCAGTGAGCGAGATGAGGCTGGGCAGATGAGGAACGTTCTGACTGTGTTCATCGCTGGATGGAGCATGTTGAATTCAGCTGACTTGGAAGCAATGTCACGATGCATTTTGCAGCCTGGCCCTCAGCTTGATGTTAGTGCCCATTGAATTACTGATCATTGCTAATTTACAGTACTGTTGCTCTCTTTGTAAGTAGGGAGTAGATCTTTTAAAGCTAGAGTTACTGTTGCTCCTGCCTAACAGTTGTGTCCGTGCAAACAGTAATCCAGCATTGACTGATAATATTTAAACAAATCTGCAGCCATGCTGGTGGGTCTCTGAGGATGCATTGAGGCAGAGTGGTGCTTCGAGCTAAATGTTGTGGTCTAACAATGCTAATATCCTGATGGCAGCTGACCATATTTACCATC
>JAQLOL010000025.1:8926003-8980664 GCA_029783665.1 Naso thynnoides | reverse complement strand
TAATTTTATGTGTGAACATGCTACATTTTGCTAATTATTGTGAAACACAAGGTAATACAAGAGGTTGATTGGAGTTTTGCGGGTATTTAGTCATAAAGCAAAGTATGTGATAAATTAAAGCCCTTCTAAGGAATTTGTATTTTGTGTTGATTGTAGCACTGCGTAAACAAAAGTATTTGTTTACGCAGTGCATTTGTGTCATAAGAGAATGAAAGAAACACACCACTTACTTGCACAATACTAACTTGGCCGCCAACACAAAATATTGAAATTATCCAAAGAAAAATATTCTTCTGCTTCCAAACAGATATGGAGTGGATCGATCATGCTTGCAAACAACAAATCTTTTCCTCCAGTTTGTGTGCCGCAAAGCGTTTCATAGCCAGACAATGGCATTCTAAAAAGCAGGATCGTAATATCCCATCTCCTCTCCGATGGTCCCATTTGCTGATGGAGGTAAGATGTGATCTACTTAAAAGTTCCTCATAGAGTCTTTAATATTTTGAACATTAATATTTTGAGCATAATAAGTAAGGTGTAAAACAAAAATGTCAACCTCCTGCTTGTTTGGATTAATCCTCCATGGATCGTGAAGGTGTGCACATCATTTCACAGCAATTCATCCAGTAGTTACTGAGATATTTTAGACTGTTTGACAATAAAACTGACCGCTATTGTCATCCCTAGAACCACGTGACAATCGCTGACATCTCTGATGAAACATTGCTCTCCTAATTTAAATTTGCTGGAAGTTACCAGTACAGTCTGCAGATCTTTGATTTAGTGTAACACTTAAGCAACAGAAAACTACACATCACACACACAAAGCATCCCAATGTATGCAAATCTCCTTGCTGATTGTACTGTAGAAATGGCGAAATCCTTGTGAGCTACAGTTTGAAGACAGGCAGGAGTCCGATTGGCATTTTCCATTTGAGGGGAGGTTCAGAGGGGAAATTGAAGAGATGACGGTGTAATGCTAGAACTTTTGAGGGGCAATTGCTTGGATTATTCCAGAAATCAGATGTAGAAAAAGAGGCAAGAAAGGCAGCAGGGGCTTGTGAGTGCGCACTGGTTGTAATGCACCACTGTATGTGTGCAGTGATCCAAAACCGGGAGGGATGGGATCAGGAAGAGAAATTAGAAAAGCTCTGCACAAAGCTTTTCACTAGAAGCCTGAGGTTTGACACAACCGTGCAATTTTTCTACTTGTCAGAATGTGTACCAGATGCATGACATGTAAATTAAACTGGCAACAAAACACAGCCGGTGGGCAGTGAAGGCAGCTAAGGTCTTGAGTTACCCTAAAATATCTAAAAATGTTATCAGGGAGCAGATTTTGAATGAGTGTGCCATTGTGGCTGCTGGAGGAGCTCTATTACTCTCCACAAAATAACAGTTAGGGGGTTGAAATTCGTGCCTTACTTCTAACATTGCCAGTGGCAGTCAAAAAATCAATAACTCCAAAATAAGACCGCTGTTCTTCCAAATCCTCTATGATTACTCCCACGTCACCAATAACTACTGCAAACACTGTCATTTAGCCACACTGCCTCATGTAATCTGATATACAGTCCAAAATAAACCCCAACAGAACATGTACTCCTTTTAGACACAGGGAGGAGTCCACTCTCACAAAACATTGTTATATACAGCACATATGTCAATGTCTCCTTCACTTCTTGGTAACTTGCCAGAGCAGAAATACACCAAAAGTACAGTAAATGTAGCTACTGACTACTGCAGAGTGTTCTCTGCCTGACATCAGCGTCCTGGAACAGAGTGACTGCTTGGCCCCAACCTGAGCTGCCTCAGTCGCAACATTGTGCAGGACTGTGGCGGGCGTGGCTTTCATCATGCATCTGCTTGTTGGCAAAACCTCCAAAGTGGAAATTTGGGAACATTTCTGCAGGCGGATAAAGGTGGCAGCTGTTCAAACAATGTGGAAAAGATGTTCTGTGCCTCCTCATCAGTAACACAACTGCATCTCCTTCCTGAAATATGTAACCTGAAATTGCAAATTATGATCATTATAACACTCTGTGGTTTTCTGTACATCATTTTGCGACAGGTTTTGTAACCTCCTGTCTGGTAATTTTTTTCTTCCCACATTACATATTCTGGAATGACTTTATACTTACATGGAAGACACCTAAACTTTTATTCTGTCGGTGCAGTTGAAAAGAGTGATATCAAAATAGCAAAAGTAATAAAGTGGAAATTTTTTCAGGTCACAAAAAGGTTAGTTGCCTCCATTACTCAAACACCCGCCCTTCGTCTGTAATGGACTTCTTCCTGAATGACTGCTGAACATGAAGGCAACGAGGTACATCTCAAAAAGAGACCCTTTGCTCTCTGAATCTCAGGTTCTAGCAGCAAAACCTTATGTGTACATTTGTTTATTTTTTGTCTGCAGAACTGTAGCTACACTGAAGATATATCAGCGTGAGTTCACATGGTTGTCGATTGACCGATAACAAAAAGCCAGACATGGAAAGAAGTTGTAACAAAAGCAGCAGTGACAAAAAGTACATCACTGATTGGGAGTTTTCCATGGATTTTTCTTATAAAAGAGATCAACTCAAGCAAATAAAAAACAGACTTGATTAAAAGAAAATGACTTTTCTTTCATTTGACACCGCTCCCTTTGTTGCAGAAATATCCCTTGTTTGTCTGACAAATCCTCTTAGAAAATCAGCTTTCACAGACTTATGAAATCTGAATGCTCCTCGCTACGTTTGATTTCAGGAGTTCCTTATGCATTCATGCGGCCCCTTTTTCCAATTTTCAGGATAGGGAGCACATTAGTGTGATTAGCAGGTGGCCCCAAATGTTGATTAATGTAATTTGATACAGGGAGATAATTCTGCCTGACGCCTAATATTTAGCTGATCCAAAAGACAATGGACATTAATTATCATCGTTACTAATGCTTCTGGCATGAAATGTTCTCATTACCTATTCCCATCTAATTTAACACCAGGAGAGGCAGGATAGAGAGAGGGAGAGAGAAAGAGAGTGAGAAAGAAAGAGAGGGATGGATGGATAGAAAGACAGATCAAAATACTGAAATATAAGCTCCATTCTTACAAATTTTCCAGATCACATCATACATGTTCCATAACCTACACAAGGTAGAATTACCAAAACCCACTCTGGTGATGAGAGGGCTCACCGAGATAAAATTGGTTCCATGACTTGGTTTTATGCAGTACATTGTCTTTAGCTAATTTCTTAACCTAAGAATCGTGAAAGATGATCTTAAATTCATTCAGAAAAGACCAAACCTTAAAGCTACATTTCTGAGGTAAAACGACAGCATCCTTAGCACTCAAAGAGGGAAGAGGACACTGAAATCAAGGAGGAGCCTTGCTCTTGTATTGAGTTTTAGAACTAGTTAGCCTTAATATATGAATCCAATATAGTGCAAGACAGAGCTACTGACACAGGGGATTCTGGGAAAGGTATTGCATCAACTCCCATGCAGAGGATGTATTTCTCACCTGTAACCACACAGACTGTATCGTCCCGAATATAAGATGATGTTTTTCCTGGAAAGATGTGAAACAGTGGGGATCATCTTTTATGCAGGCACTAGACAAATACATCTCCACAAAATCAGATATTCTCATTTAATGGGTAGAAAGTACTGGTGTAAGATAGTCTCAACAAAGAATGTTGCATTATGGGTTGTTTGACTTAATATTGGGAGCTTTGCAGGTGTTTAGTGAATCTGAGTTATGTGTCTTTTAGTAACCCCAAACCAGCTTTGTTAGCCCAATTAAACTTACAGAGGAAATAAATATACGATGGAAGTCTGAGCAGAAAAATATTATTTATCCATTTCTCATACTTGCATTTTTAATATTTAAAGGTGATGCAAAAGATAAAGGCTCTTTGGACATGGAATATCTTTTTTCAGGGTGTTCACACAGAAAAAGCGAATAAATAATAAAGCAAATCTTCACCTCATGTTACTTGTGCAGCCTTGACTGCTGGATAATTGGAGTGTGTTACTTGTGTGAGTAACTCACAATACCTATATGTTAGCTGGATGCTAGCAAGCAACATCTGGGAACAGCTGTGTCTGAGGGGGTGTGTGTGTTTTTGTTCAGTTCAGCAATCTCTGAATGAACTCTGCAGTCACAAGGGACTTTTGTTCTGTTTCCCTTCAGCCTCTTAATTATATCCCCCCTCTCTGTACATTCATTATTAAGGGACTGTTATTTATATAGGGTTGTGGTTAATTTGGACATTTCATGTTAAAAAGTTTGACTGCGACCCCCCTGGTGTTTATTATATTTTCTCTCTGCCCGTCCCTGTAAAAAGTTGAAGTACCCTCCCCTCATGCAAAAATTTTGTTTTGCAATTCACTGTTAAGCTTATAGACCTTTAATGGATTTCAGTCATTTTACTGCAAAGAGGGCAAAACTCACGCTCTATTAAAAAAGATGACCAAGCCTTTTGAACTGTAATTAAGTTAACCTTTTTTAAAAAAATACGCCTTCATCAAGGCAGAAAGTCACAATGAACTGTGAGCCTATTTAACATATGGTGCAAAGTGTTTACCACAAAAATAACTGTACTCTGCCATAAACATGTGTGCAGAACATTAAGTCCATTAACACACAACAGGCAACATTTGGGTGACTCAGAACATGTATATTTATACTCAGAACACATCTTTCCCTTGGCTTACCTTGGGTACCTTGAAAGGCGCTATATAAATTGAAGCTATTATTATTATTATTATTATTATTATTATTATTATTATTATTATTATTATTATTATAGTCCTGAAACCAAAACACAATGTCCCAAAGCATGCTGGGGCTAAAACTTCTGGGCCAAAAACTACCAAATATTACATAAAAGTAATGTTCAGACAAGACAGATTACAACCTTGGTGACTCAGCAAGTACTGTTTCACTGTTGTTGTTTTTCTTTTCTTTTTTTTGTGTGTGATTACTACATGTAGGGAACAGTAGGAGCCTTCGGTAGGAGTAATGTTGTGGGTTATGGGTTAGGACCTGAGACTCAGCTATGCTTAGCGAGCTCTGCTGAAGCTCTTGCTGAGTATGAGAACAAAAAATAAAAATCTAGCACATCTGCAAGCGCCATTGTGCAAAAAATGTATATGCCCTCCACCCAATGTCAAAATAAAAGACTTGGCCCTCCCCGGTACACAAAATAAAATCTAAGTGTCCTCCCCACTTTTTACCAGACCCCTGGTCCCTGAGGTACATTTCCCTTCCAATCAGCCGTCAACATAGACAAAAAGATGTATTCTAAACATTTGACAGTGGAGGTAGGCAGGCTGCTGCTCGCTGTTTTTAATCTAATTCCTAAAGTTTTAAAAAAATTGAGCTCTTCTTCCACTGGTAAACAGCTCTGCACTTTGGGGGTTAATTCCTCAGAAGGAGCGACTCTGCACACGGCTCTCGTCCAAAGCTGCCCGGTGCTCAGCAACTGACTGTTGGCAAGCAGCAGCTCAGTCCACTCACCATGCCCAGTAATAAGAGTAAATTGTTTGCTCAAGTTGAATATTTCCAGTTCATTCCATTCATTTGTGAAGCATACCACTTTGCTGCGATTTGATTTATACATATGTTTGTGATTGGTCATATGCTGCAAACACCGCCCTTCTTATGGGACATGTTTCAGAGATTGGGTATTAAGCAGCAGCTTTCACATGATAAGAACTTTGCGCACCACTCACCGCTAGGTAGGGCACAGAGAGCAGGCTCAGTGGAGTCTCGGGACCAGTCACTGTTGCTAGGCAACAGCCACGCCTGCTGTCACCCCGGAAAGTAGAGGAAAAGGGAGAAAAAGAGAAGGGAAAAAGAGTTTTTTTCGCTTTGTGTTTCAGTTCATCTCAAAAAAAGGCTCTTGCACTTGCCACGTTAATTATACAGCGGCAAAAAAATCAACCATAACGAGTTTGTGTGCATGAAATGTTGGTACGTCGCTACTGTCTTTCTCTCCCTCCTCTGCACGCATGTGTCGCTTCCAGATCGTCTCTGGTCACACACAGCTGACATCTCATTGGTTGTGCTTTGAAGGGTTAAACTGGGTCAAAGTTCAAATAATTTCAAAAATTATTTGAACTTTGAGTGGTGTGCAACGCCAAGGGTAGCAGTGTCGCTAAGTCAGGGGGTGTTGCCCTCTCAATAGAAAAAAAATGGGACAGCCAGTGCAAAGCCGTTTTACTGCTGATCATGTGTAGAGGCCTTTAGTTATGTAAACACCAGCATGCTTTCGGTTGTTAGCTAGAGTGAAACCAGATAATTTAAATTATATCGAGCTTTCTTCGGTGTACAGGCGTTTGGTCTGCACTTGTCAATTCTGATGTTTGTAAAATACTGAAAGTGAAAAGCTTCAGATAAAATTCCTTGCAGTCTTTGTACAGATGTGTTGCTCAGACCTGGTGCTTTACAGCCTGCATTGACATCCTCGACAACACACCACTAAGAGAAATTTCAAACACTTAAACCGTTTTTCCTCTATGAAGGCTTCAATTTAGTTATCGAGGACATATTTTGAGCCTGTAAAACAAGGTTTTTTGTTCTGTTGAAGTGAGATAACTGATCCTTAGGCAGAGCTCAGAAACTGCCTCTCCTTGAGATGATAGAAGACCTGCACAGTGCCTTCCCATCCAGCATTCAATGGGAAAACAATAAACAAGCCTGGAGGGGGAGACGGAGAGATTGATAGGCGTGCAGTTCTGATCACTCAACCAACAGAAGCTCACTTTACCGGTTCTGTGCTTTATGCACATTTGTGTTTATGAAATTGCAATCGATTGTTTCAATTACATGCACAGTTAGACCATGGCGTTGTCACAATTGATGTGCTCCTCTGAGTCACCCTTTGAAAAAAAAAAAATCATTTCAGTCGTAAGTGGTGTAAAAAGAAGTTCTATTTCGAGTATTTTTTTCATCGTATCCCACTGTAATCTTCAAAACTGCAATAATACAACCTCTGCATGAGACTACAGTTGTAAATACAGAAGCGGTCCAGACAACAAAGACTTTGTTCTGACTTTCATCTAGACATAAGCTCTGGGCAGTGACCATAAGAAAAGATCATGGGTGGAAGAGGCTGAAATTAGGTTTCTCTGGAGGGTGGCCTCCCTCTTTCTCCATGACAGAGTCTGGAGCTCAGTGATCTGAAAACACCTTGGAGTCAAACCACTATCTCTTCACATTGAAAACAGCCACCTAATATAGCTGGAGCACCTGATAAAAAAGTCTTATGGGGTAGGGGAAAAAAATCACTTTAATGTATAATATGAGTTATTTTTGCTTCAGCAGCACCAACGTTATACATGTTGTTGAGTTGTGTACTTACATTATCCAAAATGTTTCCATAAATGTTCCAACTCAGAGAAATCCATGATTATATTTAACGTAAAAGCACATTTCATTTTGTCACCTGTTGCTCACTTTCATGGTAACACCAATCAGACAGAGAGAAAGGACGTAAGCAAATGTGACTTAATGTAAGGTAAAGATGTTTACCTCTCTGTTTGATTCAGTGTTGGCTGTTTAACAGTAAAATAAACAAATCCCATGATCCTAAGCTACTTTACAACGAAATCAAACTACTTTGATCGTTTTTTCATTTTTTTGATTGAGAGACCTTTAGTGGTAGAAATTAAAAATTGGTGCATTAGTTACTTTCACCAGATGCCAAAAAAAAAAAAAAAGGCTGACCATAAAAATACTTTAAAGTCACAGCATAAGGGAAAATAATGAAAATGCTTCTTGATGTGTGTTTGGACTCCATCCATTTCTTGGAATTATGGATGAATTGGATGAATTTGAAATGCACAATTTATATCTAGTGCCAACTTTCAGCATCAGTGTAAGATACAGTCTTTACTTCAAGTTGCATTTGGCATTTGAATAATGATGTGGTTACCCAGGTACAAACTATCCCTGACTGATATATCAGTTTGCCAGTATCATTGGGCAATATTGGTCAATCACAGATAAATTGGTATCGGTGTAAATGTTCTAAAATATGCTGCAATATCAAAACTGTTATTAAAGGAGAGAAAAAAATGCTTGTACCCTTGTTTTTAAATGGTGTAGTTATGTAGCTTGACCAGCAGTAGGCAGACTGTTGTTTAAAAACTAGTAAGGGAAGTGTTTATTGTTCATTGTGTTGCTATTTGGAATAAAATTTGTTCAGATGTAATAACCCTGCTTCCATTATGCATCTTCATCACAAGTATTTATATATTTACCACATTTAGCCAGTATTACAATATTTGTCAATCTATTAGATATGGGACTTTTTTTCACACCCTAATGTTGGAATCAGCATCCGCCCCAAAAATCCCATATGGGTTCAGCCCTACTTTAAACTACCCGTGAAGAAACAATTCAAAACTGCAGTTTATTTTGTACCCACAGCCCTCCAGTGCTCACCTTTAAACAGAAAACAGTTACTGGGGAAAGGCCCGGCTTGGACAGACAATAAAATTATAGATGGATGGATATTTTCAGCAGAGGATGATTTAGCTCAAGTGAAATATGCCAAAGAGGTTTAAAATCTCTTTGACGAAGAGATTTTACAAAATCTGCTGTTGCCGTTTTATTGCTTTCCTCACAGTGGTTGATGTCATTTGAGCAAAGCAGCATCATCTCCACTGAAATGAGGCTTGAAGAGGCAAATGTTTAGTGTTGTATTACTCTGCAGTGCTACACTGAGTGCTGCTGCTTTTTTTTTTATTTCATGTCACTTTTGATGTTTTGTTCCCTGAGAAATGACCACACATCTTCTACAATACCAGTGACAGGAATCCAGGAGAAGTTTATTTACACTCTAAAAATAGACATTTTATGTGTTGCTCATGATCTGTTTATCATTAAAATCTGTTTTTGATTACCATAATCTGCAGATCTGCTTCAGCCCTAACTTCAAATTTTGCATGCCAGCTGGGTAAAACACAGAGTACGGAACTGAACATTAAACATAATAAATAAATATAAAAGTATTGTAAAATCAGAGCACATCAACCAGTCTAAATGGTGTTGGTTGCCATGGCAGTGATAACTGTTTGGGTTACAGCCCCATGTAAGACACGAACATTCTACAAGCATTTTTACAATATGTTTTCTGTATGCTCTTGTCGTTGGTTTTCTAACCATTTAAAAAAGTCTGTATTTCTGGGACATTTTGGTAATTATTTAAGCGCTATGGAGACCTTTAAGACTGTACCTATGATTTAAGGCCATAAATTAAACTTGACGAGACTCGAAAGCCCTCCTGGGTCACCTAATGTTCAGCATATGTTGCTTTCACCCCTGCTGTCAAGTTGCTTACACAGTTATAATACACAGACAAAAACGTAGACATCATATGCACCCCGTGAGTAAAATAAAAAAACTCATCAGGACATTTGTCCTTTCCCACAGCATATAACCCAACCCCCCCTTCCCCCAACACCACCACCACCCTCACTCAATTTACTGTGGTAGCACCAAGGTGTTGATTGAAATTCCACTGACTGTACAGTACGTACACAAATCCCTGGCCTCTAATCCCCATAATTCCAGCATATTGTATTGTCATTAACCACTCACTGGCTGGTATTTACAAATCCTGTCACCTTTCACTTTGCAGTCCATGGATAATTGCTGTATCCTTTACTTAGAAGTGTTCCCATGGGTAGAACCAAGCAGCATACAGGAAACAGGTGCAGTTGTGCTTGACACTGTAATATGGAGCTGCAGCATACATGGAGCTCATTTGGCAGCAGACAGAAGGGCCTTGCACAGGTCTGCCATCGCTGACAGAGCAGACACAGTGGCTAATTAGACCTCTGCAACCTCCCAGTGGTAAAACACTTAAATGTCGGGTCTTTGAGTTGAAACTGAAGTCTTTAAGACGGCTCTCTGGCGGAGAGCATGGTGCTCTTTGGCTTTTCTCCCCCCACAAAATAGAAGATGCTCACACAAAAAGCTAAAGCCTCGCCACTCTTACAGAAGAGAATATGTTCACAGAGAAAATGGAATAAAAGCTGATGGATCATAAAACGTATGTTTGACAGAGAGAAATATGAGTTAAAAAGCAAACCACTAGAGATGTGGTTAATATACTTTTATGTCATTTCCAAGATATCCATATCATCTTGGATTTTTCTACAAGGAATAGAGGGAAAAAAATGAGCAACTTTGTGCTCCATTAGACAACGCGTCTGCAACAAATTTACATTCTTGTCAGGCACTCCCTCCTATTGACTATGTAAGTCAAGGGAGGAGCACTCAGTGGTATTGTTTCCCACAGGGCTTTGAAAAGATGCCATCATGAACAATATAGGTTAATTAATTCTCATGAGACTTGTACAGGTCTGCGATGATTATGTTCAGAGAGATCTATGAAACAACTGAGCAAAAAAAAAAAAAAAAAGAAAAAAAAAACTTAGACATGACAACCACTCTCCAGTGACAGGAGCATCAGTGAAAGCAACAACTTCTTTCTGGACAAAAAAAAAAGAAATTTTCTGATCCCATATCAGATCCTCACTCAGTAAAGGTTTAGTTAATATCAGTTTTGTTCATTTTTAATCATTTAAATTATGAAATTATAAATTCAGCATTTGATATAGAAGACATGTTTATGTGTGTATTTTCAGCAGGTTAGACAACTGCAATGGCGTCTTCACTGGTCTGAATTTAAAAAACCAACAAGCAAAATACAAAAATTCAATCTGCAATGGATCTTTACTTGATTTTGATGTAATAATTTTACACAAAAGTTTTTTTTAAATCATCAGTGATGAAATTGTCACCTTTTTTAGTTGTCTTTGAGATGCAATTTCTATTAAACTTTAAAATTATTTATTTCTTCTTATATTATCATTTAAATGCAGTCTTAATGCATACTTACTTTTAAGGTGTTTCTATGCCTTTGTAAAGTATTTTGCATTGCCTTCATGATGCTTTATAAATAAACTTCCCTTGCCTTATTATAAACTTGTGAGAAGCCATTGCATGATGCAAGCCTCACATTTTCTTTTTAAATTTCTGTATCTTTTTTAATATGCATGCAGTGCATTTGATGTTAAACACACATGAGATACAAAAAAATGCCCCTGACTTGATGAGCTGCACGCATAAGTGCCTAAGTACAACAGTCAAAGCTCTCCGTTTTCATCACGGGAAGACACATTTGTTTATTTATTTAAAAAAACACTGACAACAACAATTGTGTATTATCCTGCACCCCTGTGACATTTTGCATCCTTAGCAACAGCCTATATCACCTGTACCACTTGCCATCTGTGGACGGAGGCTCAAATTCAGAAAATATTATCTCTGATTTTTAAGTTATGAAAACCATCTTGATCCACACTGCTCTTTCACAAGTCAACCCAGCTCAAGCAGCATGGTGGCTGGAGCACAAAACCAGTGATTCATAGGATTCTTCTTTTATTATATCAGAGTATTGAAAGCCTGTTACTAGAGAAACTTTAAAAAAAAAGTGTGGAGGGGATTCCACTCCCAGCTGCTAAGATATCATCTTGAGTTATTAAAAAAAAAATTCCAACTAGAACTTTCGTCAGAATTGTACCAACTCAACCCTGGTAACTCCTTCTTCAAAACAGAGCATTGTTGTTTATCAAAAGATCAGTGTGAGAACTTCCACCGAAAATCCACTAATGTTTTTCATAAGTGATTTTTGTGTTCAGAACTTCCATTCAATCTGATGGAGCTGGTTTATCTCTCATGTGTCTTTCTTCTGATCAGAGGCGTAAACAGAAAGTGGTTGTTGAGAAATATACTTGAAAGTTTTGTTCTTCAGACAGTTGAATTGTGGTTGGAAAACAACAAACTGGTAATTTAGTGTTTGGCTGGACATCTTTTGCTTCCTTCTCTTTGTCTCGGCAAGTGTTGACAAAATTCTGTCTCCACGGGCTCAGTCTGAACAGCAAAACAAAACTGTGAGGCAGATTTGCTTTTCTCTCTTTTGAATAAAATCATGACTCGAGCTGCAACGATTTGTCAGGGCTACAATTAGATGATGGAAAGAAAATAAGCTGGCAACTATTTTGGTAATCAATTATTGATTAAACACATTTTTCAAACTAAAATGTAAAACATTTTTTAGTTCCAGCTTCCTAAATGTAAGGTTTTGCTGATTTTCTTTGTCATTGATATCAGTAAATGAAGATTTTTGCATTGCACGGTTGGAAAAAAGAAGCTATTTGAAAATAGGGGGCACAAAGGAAACCCCGGACAGCACTGGCCAACAATGCAGATTAGACTGAGCTACCACGAATGATTATCAAAGCTTTTAGTGGTTCACAACAAAGGATCTTAATATTAAGACAATACAAATTCATTACAAAACCAAAGGCCTTGAATTCAAATATTTGTAGCCTTGAACTACAAACCACAAGCAAAGTTACAATTTTATTAACAGAGGCTTTTGTCCAAAGCAACATCTGAGTGTACATCACAAACAAGATCAATTCAGAGGACACTGCAAACGAGCTAGCAAGCTAATGTTAACTGCAGCATGAGACTCATTGGGAAGCAAATCTGCCGCTGCTGTTTGTGCTGGCTCGCACTTTATCTTGTTTGTTGTCGCTCTGTCTTTTAAGTCCAGTTTCAACTGAGACCAAACGGTTGCAGGAAAAGTTGCAGCAGAGTAAACTGGTCCGTCTCAGCCCGAGCTTGAGCCGACTGACAGTGTGGCTTGCAGACACTCTGTTGTTGGCAGAGGCGAGTAAGAGCACGGCAAGCAAGTGATTTTTTTCCACGAAACGCTCGTCCACGTGACAAAGAAAACATCATGGTGAAAACAGGGCTTATTGGAGACCAATTTAGCAGCGAACGGTGTCATTTTCCAATGACTGTTACTGTTTAAAGTGGGTTAGGTTATAAATCATAATGACAAAGTTAAGGCAAAGAAGTTGTCTGGTTTCACTTTAAATTTGACAGGACGTATCCTTCTAAATGAACTGGCTAAAAGAAAAAATAGAATTGCGTGAAACAGAACATGACGCCAGACTAAAATAGAAAAATAGGTCAGCTCATGCATGCAACAATGCACATCGATTCTTTAGAACTGCACTTTCGCTTCTACTTTTTTTTGTTTGATTTTTTTAGCCTTTTACTGCCTACATTTGTCAGTCCTATTTCCAACATCTATTTCGAACCCAAGAAAGGAGACACTGGCTTGGACTTAAGCTCTAATGTACTTCTTTTGAGGCAAACACACGGACAAGACATACAGCGTTAATGAATACACAAGAGTGTAGGAATTGCAAATAATCAATATGACTGTACTTGCAAATTCATGTTTGAATTAATATTTAAAGCAGTGACATTATCTATATCTCCCTCTGCAAAATTACTGTTAGTCTATAAGAGATTTTGAATTTCATGCCGGCCCTCCATTAAACGGAATCATCTTCAAACTATAACCACGCTGATGTGTGAAAAATGATTTAAAGAAAGCACTTTTGATGTTTTCAGCTCCGCACAGATAAAAATTTACAAGCAGTGATCCACCGGATTGAGTGTGAGTGAGACTGACTCCTGTAACTCAATATATGCAAATGCCATCCAGGCAAGGTTCTCGTGTAGCGATTATCCACGTACAAGATCTCTGATTAAGCCTGCACGCTGCAGTGTACATTGATTGTAGGATCACATTTCAGAATGACCCCTGTCTCCTTTTTTTTTTTTCTTTTTTTTTTTAATTTAACCTACTCACTGATTACTTCGAAAAGTATGGTGGTCATTTTTCCAGTGTTGATAATGTATGCAGTCATAATCAGTCAAGCATTAAATAGGTGTTTTATAACCAAACAAGCGCTCATCTTGTAACATTTAAATAGCTAATAAATCTTCTTTAAATGGTGTCTTGACAGTGAATTTAGCACAAAAAGAGCTAAATGTCTAAACTTATTATCAAAATCTCACTTCACCTTCATGGTTTCATCATCATGTTATCGTGACAGATGTATCCCAAAGGTCTCTTTTAATCCTCTTTGGAAATTTGCTCTCATGTCACTCAGGATATTAAGAAATTCTGGAGGGGGAAAAGTGTGCGAATAGGCAACTTGTTGGTAGAACACTGCATATTTTTTTATTTGTGGCTTGTTTTTTGTTTTATCCTCCCCGGTACAAATCTGACAATTGAGCTCCTTTTGCAATATTTATTTATTGAACAGAAACTGGTCTGTGCATGTTTCACAACAGCTGCATAATAAAACTGATTCAAATGAGGATAAATGCAGGCAAACAGGTATTAAGAATGTTTCAAAAATGCTTTTTACTTGCTCTTCTTCATTTATATATATAAAAAAGACATCGAATAATATATTAGATCTTGATGTGTTGGTCAAAGTTGGCTGTTAAGAAATCACGCCTTGACATGTTCCTCCACTGGAGTGAGACAAGAGGGACCTGCCCAACATGAGACTATGAGTGACATGCTGCTGGAATGTGCTTCACTTAACACTCATCTGCTCCGTCAATGATGGACAACGCACACACACTCAGCTCCACGGGGAGACATGTTCCAGGCATAGGCCATACAAAACATAAATGATCCACGGTGCCTGAGGAGCGTGTTACAGTGGGTTCATTCATTCATGTTGTCAGTGCTCCATCTCTGCCATTCTCTTCCTTTAAAAAATGAGACTTCGGCTCCCCTGCTGCCTTTCAGCTTCTGTAAGCATTTCACGGCTTTGCTGCACATTATTTTTAAATTCCTTATCATACATAACACAAAGGATAATCCCCATCCCTCATGAACCAATACCATGGTGTGAGTTTATCTCGGAAGATTAATAAACATGTTTTCACGATTTTAGGAAGCTGGTCCTTGTACAACACCAAAGTGAATGTAATCGCTCAAGACTCCAGCGGAGACGTTTATGCAAGAAAGCATGTGCACTTTGTAACATAATTAAAAGTTGTTGAGGGGCAGGGACTGCTGCAGGGTGCAATTACTCATGACTGCCAATGCGATAACATGAAAGTCTGGGGATCACTGTATTGTGCACAAACGCAAACACGTTTCAAATTAGTGACACACCTTTCTTTCACAGGTTGTCTAAATGCGTGTATGCGTGTTTGAGAGTGAAACATGCTCACACACACATATATTAAGACACACAGGGTTGTACCTTGCAGTGTTTGGGCGGCAATCCTGTGCAACCTGGCTGAAATGAATGCGTTCTCTTCTCCTCTCTATCCAACATCACTGTCTTGTTCAGCATTAAGTTAAACAAGAATAACAAACTCAGTGTCAAATGGCTGAAAGCTCAAGGTCCACTTTGCCACACAATAAAATAGTACAGAAATAAATTGCGTTTCACTCTTGTTCCGAAATATTTGACAGGCCTACACTACGTCTGTCGCACATTAAAGTAACATCACTGCAGGGCTCACGAGAGCATAATCGTGCACAAAAGAACGCTGACTCTCAGAGCTCGTGTGCTCTGCAAACACCTGTGCTTCCATGATGTCCTTTTCATGTTCCTGCAGATTTTTAATGGGCCATTGATTTGGCAGATGCAAACGAAAACAAGGTGGAAATGCATCCTAAACCTTTTATGATGTAGTTTTGAAGCCACTCAGCTTGTCTGGCTCGGATGCAGTATATAATTAATTTCTCATTGTTTGTGTTATACAGGGTTGTTGAGGTTAATTGAGTCTTACTTCAAATTTCTCGCCGGGAGCCACACGTGCAGTCTTTACTGTATATTTACTTTAATTAATGTTAAAGGAATAAGCAGCTTGCCTTCCTGGGCCTAATGATGGGCAAACGTTATGTAAACAACAACAAAGGATGGCCCTGTTTACCTGCCTGCACAATTTTAGCTGACATAGTGTCTAACCGTACAGTGGTTGTCACCGTTGCTTCCATTTGGTCACTGATAGATAGGCTACTCGAGTGAACTGAGTGGAGAGGGGAGATAACCTCTGGAACAAAGCATTGTGGCAATTGGCTGTTGGAATATCTGCAAAGCATGTCATGATACTCGCTCTCACTTTGCTTCACTTTGAAGCACTGAACAAACTCTCTGGAGATTGTAAACATACTTAAAGGATGATTCGCTGATGACTTGACCATAGTTCTGAGCTAAAAACTTATAATTATGTTTTTATTTACACAGATTTACATTATGCAAACATGAAAACCTGATACTTTGCATTAAGTTAAGCAAGGCCGAGAGTCCACAGGTTTCTTCAGTGGAAGACAAAAACAGATATACCTAAACAGGAAGAGTTAATAACTTTAAATTTTTTTTTAGAACAGCCACTTACAGTTAAACTGTGTGCAGGCATGACACAAGACCTGTATATCTCATTTCCTTCTGCCTTTGGCTGTGAACTCATCAATCACATGTCTTTCCTCATTCTTGCTCAGTGTATTTAAAATGTTAAACACAAAACTGGCAAAAGTTTTGATACAAAGAAAAACTAGAAAATTCAAACCTCAAATGCCATCTTCATGCATGCAGTTGCAGCTTTTTGTTGTCTTATACTGTAAGCTATAATAGTCAGGAAAATTTGACTGAGAAAAAGACAAAGACAAAGATACTTCAAGATGCCTTGGATTTGAAACTGTGATGTGCATTTTTCAATTTTTTGACACTTAAAACAAGAACAATCAATCAATTTGAGAAAAACAATAAACAGATTTCTTCCTAAAAAGGTTGTTAGTTTCAGCCCCTCATAAAATGTCTTTATTTTGTTTGCAAAATAAGGAATCAAGGAATTGGATGTTCTTCTTTTTGAGCCTTCCCCTTTTGTTTTGTTGTATTTCCTCTGTACATGGATTTGAGGCAGTGTTGTTGTTATTTTGTATTTTGTCCATTCAGTCAACTCAAGCAACTGCTTCTCTTATCTTTGATACTTTTCACTTGCTAAATGAATAAAATGTTGGTACATGTAAATCCTCCTGTTGTTCTCTGTTGAAGAGAAATGTGAAAAAAATTAAAAGGAGATCATTTGCTTAAAATGTACAAAGCAGATACACTAGCTTTTTTGCTGCATTCCAGACATTCCAACCTCTGAATTCTCCAGCTTCCTACTGAGAAAGGTTCACTGGAAAGCCCTTCGAAATCCGAGTTCATATTTGTGAACTCGAGACAAATCGATCCACCCCGACTTTGCAAAGTTGTAGTTTACAGACAACAATAGCAACATCCATCGATGTATGCACTGTACATGGTAAACAATCAACAAAAAGCAACGCAAAGTTTATTCTCCTGCATGTCAAACTATGTCGCCAAAGTCAACTGACTGGTGGTCAAGGTAACAATCGAACAAAGTTATCTCCTTTACACAAACTCTTTTGGGATAACATAACATGCTTTTCCTCCTCTGTTCTGTTCAGGTTTGCCAAAAGGCTGCATCGTTGAGAGTACAGATATCTGTAGGCCAGGCCAGAAGTCTCAACAAGGAAATTCTGACCTCCAACACTGTCTGAAATGCATATGTGTCCAGGTGATCATCACTCATCAGGCAGACAAATAACGTGGTGAAACATGGGGCATGTGAGGTGGATCTTCCTTTTATTTTAAAGATAAAACATAATACAGTTTTGAGTATTTTTTTATTTGAGCCTTGTTTTACATAAATTTTAGAGGACTTGGGGCCTCATGTATAAACAAAACATATGCTATGTTTCACGCACACGTTAGGATGTATAAAAATCAGCATGACGTGAGAATGTGCGGACCTCGCTGCAAACTCTGGACCATCTGTGAAAATGTGTGGGCTGTCCCGCAAACTCTGTCATTTGGCAGTGCGAATCTACTGAAACTCCATAAATGTGCCAAAATAATGTAAAGATAGGTCGAGAGTTGCATTAATCAGCAAGTATGATTTAAGTTTTCATGTAGGTGTTGCTGGTCAAATCGCCACAGGGAACCAAACTGCATGGCACACACACACGCTGCCTTCTCCTCATCACTTCAGCCAATGCGTCTTCACCACCTTCAGGTAAGATCAAAGCCTGGAAATAAAGCCAGTGGCAGCTCTCACTCTGTCCTCACACAACATCGTCATCTTGAGTCCTCATCTTAATTCAGACCAATTTCACCTTCGACAAAACTTCGATAAGTAAACACGTTCACTTCTCATTAAATAACACGAGCATACATATGAAACACCCCTTCTCATATATATTAGCCACAGGATGAGGGTTATCACTGATTGTCGCGATCATGTCAGCGGGTTTAACAGTCTGATCGCTGGAAATAAATAATACTGTGCTGCAACACGTGCATAATGCTGATGGATGCACCACATTTCCTCCTCCCTGGGAGAGAACAACGTGAAGAGAAAGAATTTGTAACGTGTTTTTAACGTCCACTTCACCCTCAAACACTGTTTGCTGTGTCAGAAAAGATTATTTCTGTGTCTGTCTGGCTGGCAGGCTGGCTTCTGTGCCCGTGATTCATTGGACAAAACCGGTGATCAGCTGCTCATTTCCATGTATTAATACACATGAGGTGCTTTGCATTGACCGTTTATGGTTTAATGTGGGTATGGAGAGAGCGGGAAACGGGGCTGATCCACCTGCATTCTTTTCCAAGTTGATTTGGGATTTATAAAAAGAAGTTGTGCACAAACAGGTGTATGCCAGGTTTTATAAATCTGGATTCTACGCACAGTTTTACACATGAGGCCCTTGGACTTTAAAAAGTTTCCTTAATACTCTTTTTTTTTTTCCACTTCATTTTGTTTAATTTTTTTCTTTGTTTGACAGTTTTACAGTGTAGACAGACCGGAAATGAGGGTGACATGCCAAAAGGAAATCAAACATGAGATTACATGTGCACTTTGGACCACTACAAAACAGGGACCCCTTGCTTTAAAATTCTTAAACTCATCATAAATCAATGTATGTTAGTGTTTTACTGAAGCACTGAGCTCAGATGACAAACAAAAAACACAGAAAACATGCTTTCAATCTAATAAACCAACACATTCAAAGCTCGAGTCATACACGACAATAACTATGCAAATAACTCGACCTCAGCATCAGACAAAAACAACATCCTGTTCGTGACTACACTCTGATGACAGCCTGAGTGTAGGTCAGGACTAGCGATGCATATGGTGCATGAAGGGTCAAGTGCAATCACAGAGAAAATTAATCACTTCTTGATTGCACTTTATATGTTCTCCAACAGACGTTTCCAAATGTGATTTAAATTCACCTGCTTGCCTCCTTGACCTTAAAGGTTTCCATAAACATCAAGGACCATCAAGTGCTGATAGACTGTGGATTTTCTTGCAGCGGGAGAGTCTTCCTTTATTTCACATTGAACATATGTGAAAGCATGACTGCCAATGCAATTTTTACAGGAACTATTCACTCCAGACATTTTACCCTTAGCAGGGATCGTTTTCCTCTTGAAAAGCTGTTAAAATTCTACCATGTGAATACTTTGGTAGTTTTTTTAGACTAAATTTTTTTAAACCCCACTCACTTCCATTTGTGTTGAAACATTAATCAGATCGAAAATCGAATATTAGCATGAAAACAGATTTTAAAGCAGCACTACGTGACTTTGACTGAAATCTGTGGCTTTGAAAAATGGAACTAAACAATACACGTTAATATGTCGCACAAAAACAGTAATTTTAGTGAAATAAGATCATATTTCACAGAAAAAAACGTCCACTGGTTTCCCTCCGATGTCTTACGACTGCTCGGTCCGTCTGCAGCCTTTTATTCAGCGAAGCTGTCTCCAACAACGACCCGCTGCTGCAGCTGCAGCTTCAGTCTGCAGACAGCCTGCATGTTGCTTTCAGGAAACTCTGTGAATCACAGAGTTGAGGCAGAGCAGTTTTAGGACGTCAGAGGGAAACCAAGAGGACATCTTCTCCATAAAATATGACCTGATTTTATTAAAATTGCTGTTTGTGCGACGTATCACAGGGCATCGTTAAGTTTCGTTTTTCGTAGCTACGGTTCGCCGTCAAAGTTACTTAGTGTTACTTTAACGCAGATTTTCTTAACTAAGCTGTCATACATTTTTTAGAAAACTTCCTGTCATGTTTATTGAATATGGAAAAAATGTTAACAAACATGATATCGCATAGATAAGCTATTTTGGGAAAGTATGTGAGGTTTACGTAACCTACCATGTGGTCAATGTTGATAAAGGACAATGGCATGTAGATAAAGGACACAGAACTATTACTGTATAGAAACTGCTTCACAATTTTAAGCTTATATTCAGTATTGAAGACAGATGATGGGGATGATAAGGATGATAACTCTAATAACTCAGCTGATGAATCTGGATGGTCAGAAATCTATTATTACTCTGTGTCTTTCTAATCTATAACCAGTGGCTGGACCCCACTAGTAGTCATTTCCCATCTCGCACACTGTCTGGATGACTGATCAGGCCTGTGATTGTCTGCCCTCTCCCCAACACACCGCCGCCACATACGTCAGCGGCGGCACATACATCTTGAGCATGTCTTCAACTCAAAGCCAGAGCAGTGTAGAGCTCCAGTAAACGTTGCAATCAGTGCCAAAATTGGGCCAATTCCTCATAACCTTGTCTGCACGTTACGTGGCACCTTGCCTTGAATAATAAGAGTGTGAGGCTGCAGCAAGTGTTCAATCCATCAGAAAAGCAGCTATATTGTCCCAGTGCAGTTGACGGGGGGTAAATCAACATTTAATTATTTGTGTGTGCCCACAGTAGCTGCATGGGCACTGTAATGGAGTTGCCACAAAGCCTGTTATGGCAGCTATATGTACCACCAGCAGCTGTATGACAGCGCAGCTTCTTTCATAGAGTATGTGCCATTTTGAGCTCTGCCTCACAGCAAATAGAGACTTTGAACAAAAGCTGCTTAATATGTTTTAATCCTGTGAAGCACAGAGCTTCAACAGAAGAATGAAATATAAAAAAAGGCCCCTCAGGTGTACTTTATTCCACTCACAATGAAAACCCAAACATGGAATATGTTTTTTATTCCAAACATCAGGCTTCTATGCCTTTACGCTTATTTTTGATTTGTCACTCTCTTTTCTTCCAAGAGATCAATAGAATAGTTTGAAAAGTTGCCTCTGTGGCCTTTTGATGAAACAATCATCTTTTCTTTTAACAAAGCTAAAGCTCCACCGTCAAGGAAAAAAAAAAAGAGAGTCCCATCAAAAAGACTTGAAAAAAGGCGTCTAATTTATGACCGCAGACTTAGACTTAGAGATGAGTTCCTATTGACTCTTTGTTGAGGGGAGATGTTCGATCTTCAGTATTATGTTCAGTCTGGTGGCAGAGTTCTTTATGTTTCTCTCTTGAGGAGAAAAGCAAAATCAATGGCAAAAAATGCTTCACATGATTCATTTTTAAGGCTCAATCGAAGTGCAGCAATTTCTCAAAATAATTATGAACAATCTAACATTTTGGATTGCTCGTCTTCTCCAGCCAATCATAGGTGTGTAAGCCAGTAGTGAAAGGCGCTATGTGGAAATTGATTGTCTTCTTTCTCCTCTCACAAAATCTTCAAAAACTAAACAAAATGTGCTGATCAATCCCGTCAACTAAGTACACTTCTTGTCAATTTCTCCAGCTTCACAATGGAGACTTGATGGTTCTGGAACCATTAGTTATGACTAAACTTGCCAGATGAGGCATCGACCACTGGCCGGTTGTAAATGCAGCAACAATCATTTCACAAGGGAAAAGAATAGGAGACGATGGAGCTGTGATACATGAATGTGCGACCTGCTTAAAAAGAGTCAGCCGATATGACTTTTTAATTCACCCAAAGCTGAGGCTGCACTGAGCTTCTTTCAACAGGGTTTCGATGTTTGAATGACTGTTTGATTCTCAAAGAAGTCAAATTGTCCAATATAAAAAAAAAGAGCAAAAGTTTACAAAAGAAAAATGAAAATTTGAGTTGTCGAATTTTGTTTTTTTCCTCTCATAATATTATCCCCACACCCACGCACTTGTTTTGCGACCCTTTAAGGAGGCTGAGCCCAAGAACTGGAACCACTGAACTTAGCTACAAACTGCATGTTAACAAGTTATAACTAGTTTCTTGAGCAGCGACAGCAACAAAGCGTCCTAATAGGACTTAAACACTTCAGTACATTTAATACTTTTATAGCCCATTTTCCCAAAGAATGAGTACTTTTACTACTTCAAGTGCATTTAGCTTTTTTCCTTTTACTTAAAGCTGAAGTAAGTGCACTGCCTTGGCAAAAACACCAGACTAGAATAAATGAAAAATAGTAAATACATGTGAAGGTCTATCCGCAGACACGTAGGACAAGCCTATTGATACACACTTGAAACAATGCCACAGAAATACTTTATTGGGTTTGAAAAAAGATCTCATGAAGTGTGTTGTACTGCTTTGTGGTACATCAACTTTTTTAAGATAAACAGATATGCTTTTGAATAAGGAAATTTATATGAAGATAATTTGATGCTTTGTTACATATATTTTTTACAGATATTTGCATATAGTCTTTTTTGTGCTCTCCAGGCAACTTCACGCGGTCACATTTAAGTTCATTTTTATGACATTTTGAATGTCTTAACCAATACATTTACCAGTATATATATATATTTTTTAAATGGTCGGCGTACCCTGGTTGCTCTGTTGCACCTCATGTACAGCGGCTGTGTCCTCATTGCAGTGGCCCTGGGTTCAGTTCCACCCTGTGGCCCTTTGCTGCATGCCACTCCCTCTCTGTATCCCTCATTTCCTGCACACTCTTTCAACTATCCTATAAATAAAGGCAAAAGAAGATATCTTAAAGAAAAAAAAAAGGTTTCCTGTTGGACAAGTAGGGGATTGAGGCATCTAGATTTATATACTACATTTCTGGTCCATATAATTTATGTAGGTTTCTTTTTCTGTTAACTGACTTGTAGCCTAGCTGTTATCATTCTCTTGAGGTATTATTGAAACCATTTATAGCATAAGACTAAGTATTTGATATCATACTGTCTAACTGAATGCCTGGCCGTCTATCGTTTATCATTAATTAACTTAATGAC
This sequence comes from Naso thynnoides, assembly GCA_029783665.1. Classification (NCBI taxonomy): domain Eukaryota; kingdom Metazoa; phylum Chordata; class Actinopteri; order Acanthuriformes; family Acanthuridae; genus Naso; species Naso thynnoides. The sequence goes on along the minus strand of JAQLOL010000025.1, from coordinate 8,957,641 downwards.
TGATAGTCGTCAATACGGTAAAATAATATGAGAACATGATCAAGAGTCATTGGCATAATGAATGCTTTCCCATCAGGTCAGTTTTAACGCAACTCTGGTTGAGCAAAAATGCAAGTTTAGCCTGACAGTTAGCTGGTCCTTGACCAGGTAAGCATCCCATAGGTTCCCGTAGCAACGGAGTTAGAACTATGTTGAATTTGCTTTATGGAATTATAGGCTCTGAAATGAAACTTAATCAGACTAACCGAAGCCTGCCTTACAGTAACCTTGCTTATGAAACATCCCGCACATTTTGTTTCAGCGCATAGACAGTGAGCAGTGGACATAAAGGAAATATCAATTGAATTAAAAAATATTTTATTGCATTAGGGTTGATGACTAACCCTTTAAGTAGGAGTTTGAATGGAGGATTTTTACTTTTATTTATTTATTTATTTTTAAATTTTTTGTATTAAAACTTGTACCAGAGGAAAGGATTGAATACTTCCTCGAACACTGATTTCAGATTTTGTAAATGACATGACATGTTGATGACTTGGCACCAACACTGCTGTGGTCTCTTCTAATAATCCTCCCGGCTCCACTTCCTCCCACTGCCACAATGCATTAATACCATTTCTTGTAATGGCAGGGGACATTGTAACATATGGCACTTCTTACAATGACAAGGACAGAACAGGAGACAAAACTGATGACTGCATGATGACTGAAAGCCAACTTCTGTAAGAAACACAAACAATGAAAATCCAGTTTGCTTCAACAACTATTAAAAAATACAGAAATTTCACTAAGACTATCTTGTGCTTAGCACTGCCCCTCTTTGTCACAGTGGGGAACTCTCCTGCTCCAGGGCCTGACTCTCTCCAGTTATCAGCCCAGGTGATTGAGAGCATAGACCTCCATCTCTCTATAGAGGGCACCCACAGACCCAGAATGTCTTGTTTGCTAGAGCTGTGTACATTTTGTATTTGAAAGAGCAGCAAGTCAATGAATCTCGATAATGCGAGAGCCGGGCCACATAACTCACGTTGATAGTCCTTACATTGTGCCAAGAGGCGATAAATCTGCTCTGGGAGACATGAATATGCAGTGGCAGTCGGCCTGGCTTGTTCTTGCTTGCATGCCCTCTGATGCACGTTTTTTTTTTCCCTCTCCCCCATTCTAAACAGAAAAATAAAGCCAATGAGCCGCAGCACTATCTCATCAACAGCGTTCTATTAAGCACAAAGAAATGTAACAGTGCATTTTTCAGAATATGCTTAAAAACTGCAAATCATTACTGCAAAAAAAAAAGCAATTTGTGTTGGCTTATTAAGAATATAAAATGGAAAACGTCTTCTATTATGATTATTATTATTATTATTATTATTATTATTATTATTATTATTATTATTACTACTACTAGGGTTGTCAAATGGATTTATATATTTCTCGAAATCTATCTATTTATCTATCTATGAATTTAAAATGTATCTAGTAGGATTAAAAAAAAAAGAATCCCAGAGGCTGCAGCTTTCATCCGTGCAAAGTTAATTTTTGATCATGCCTTTTGATCATGCTTTAACTTTCAGATAGGCTCTCCGTTTTAGGCAAAATGCATAATACACTTACTGAAGTCTCCCTCATAAACAGGTAGTTCAACATTTCCAACCCGGCTTCCTTCACCGCAGTGTTGAGAGACCCATGAGGAACGCTCACTCTGACTGTATATCACCTGCAGCTTGTATTCGTAAGGTATGAAGAACAAACAGTCGGAGAGGCATTAAGTGGTTACGGGGGTTTAGGGTTACTGACACAGACAGAATATCTCAAGTAACAGCGATAAGACGACTGCTTTGTCGGTCGTCCAATCCTCAGCGAACACTTTTTCCCTCGTGCAAGTAATTTATCCCATTCACAATACTGTAGGGCTGCCGGGGGATTCCATCTATTTTACTTGAAGCAGAGAAAGAAAAGCAATGTCCCTCTAAGTGCAGTAAATAAGACATAAATCTGCACCTCTAAAATTCCCGAGAACAAAAACACCAAAATCCCAATTTTCGTGATGGAAAATTACCGCATAACATGATGCGCGACGCGTATACAACAACGGAAAGAGGGAAACCGGGTCATTATTCGGATACCTCTCACCCCCGGTAAATACTTCTTGGACATAGTTGACAAGTATGCGTAACGACGCGTGCCTCTCGTGGCACCGTTGAAGGAGGGTCGTCAGACGCACGCAGATGCACGGCTTTCTGCGCTACCTTTCCGTCCAGCACAAACCAGAAGATTTTTTAAATGAACACTGTGTAACAAAGAGCTCTTTTGAACAGACTTGGGCGTTCTGAAGTAACCAGCCTCGTGCCACCGCCGTGCGCAACTGGAGAGGAGCGTCGCGGAGCAGCTTCGCCACCCTCACAAAGTGTCTGTGTTATTTGAGCACTTTACATGAGCGGGATGACGGACTGGAGTGATTAAACTGCATTTAGCATTTGGTGAATATCTGAAGTGCGTTCAGATTCATCAGCAGTCATCGTGCAACGTTTTTCTGTTTGTCTTTCGGGCGAAAGAATCGTTCCGTTAAGTTCCGCAGGCGCAGTTCTCCTCCTCCACAGCAGCACGGGAGTCAGGCTCGGCTGTTGCCGTGGTACTTGCCAGTAGACAGATAGCATCGGCGATAGGAGAGAGAGACTCCTGCAGGCTAACTGTAACAGCCTGCGTCCGCAGGTGTATCACTGATCCGCCTGTGAAGGACTGGGGAGCTTCACCCTGATCGAGCCGCTCTCGGACTTGTGAGTAACAGAAAGAAAAAAAAAACGAGAAAATGTTGCACCAAGTACAATGAGCGCAAATTTGTCGCAGACACAAAAATCCATATATGCCCCGTCGAATTCAGTTTTGATGAGCAACTGTGAGTCGGCTTTGGAATTTTAAAAAGTGGATCCCGCGACTTCACAACCATGCGAAATACTTGGCTGTGTCCCCGGAGTGCGATTTGGGAATACTGGACATCGCTGATTGCATGTCTCTTTTGGATTCAGTACTCTTACGGGATGCCTCATGTTATACGAATAGGTAAGTTGTCCACATTTGCATCTACACACATACATGTTTGTATTATAACCTTGAAAGTTGCGTTCGTAGCAGCAGCGGTTAGTTCGGCGAGTAAATGAGCAGTCCCTTTCATTCTCGCCTCCTTCGAGTTGTGTGTGAATTCTTATTTTACTTAAACGAAGGGAAACCAGTGAGCAACAAGACAGCAGTGCGTAATTGCAGACGATTGCTTGTGAAACTGAGGGTGCCTTCTCCACTCAGGGACCATGCAATGAAATACTGTGGGTCAATGTGACCTCTGTGCTCTCTGCTTTGTCTGTTCCATTTTCTGCAGCCAGCACGTTGAGTCACCAGCTAAATCCAGGCTCATTGCCATGCCTTCTGGAAGTAAGTTTTAGTTTTTAAGGACAGTCTGTTCAATTAAAAGCCAGATTAAGTAAAGATAGATAGAAAATAAATGAAGAAATTCACCATCAGAAAGTTTCCAACAAGGTTAAACTCTATCCAGGAGAGATGAGTAAAGTTGTGTCTAATCGTATCACTGCAAACAGAACAAAGTGCACGCAGAGTAAACAAAAACAGCCGTATTCTCTTTCACGTTATTGTGAGACACACAACAAAAGAGGCAGGCTTTGTGCTGTCCTTGTCTCTTTCCAATCTCTCACCGAGGAACAATGTGAGAATTGTCATTTGGAGGCTGCCGGTCCGATGAAACATTTTGCGCCGCCAAGAGACAGGAAGAGAATGAAGATCAATACGTTTTTTGTCACGAGGCAAATCGTTTTTGACATTTGGCGGAGTGCCATGCAGGACAATTACTCAAAATGGCATTGGCCCGCATTAACATACCACTACAACAGCCGGAGTGCAGGCAGGGAGTGAAAGCATCTTAATGGCATGGAGCTCTTTGTCTTCGAGGTGTAAGTGATGGGTGAAAGGGGATGAATGTTAGAAAATTGCACATTCCCTCCTCTCCAGTACTTACAGAGGCAAATGGCCTTTCCCAAACCGGCTGTCTCATGTATGACATGTCTGCAAATTGCCAACATTTCACATTGGTTTTGTATGCTTGTCAGGCTCAGTGGGTGGTTATTAAAAAGCTGCATTAATTCAAATTAAAGTTATTAGACTTTAACAGGATGAAGCACAGCGCTCTGTAACCTTGAGAAAACGCAGTCCAGCCTGAAACATAAATTCTGAAAGAGGTTTTAAACAGAAACGCACAATAAAGTCGAAGACTGTGGCAGAAATCATGTGCAGCTGTCCGGCAGGCCTGAGATGTCCCTGTGAGTGACTGCTGCAGTCTGAGGAGCCCTGACTTCTCTGACATTGCTGCGTTTGGACTTTGGTGATGTCTCAGGCACTGCATAGATCCTTAAATCGCTCTTTGTACTGATCTGAACTGAAATCGTTTGGTCAAAAGGACATTTTTCTTTCCCTTTTTTATGCTTTGGCAGCAGCTCAGATGAAGACCTGAAATAGACTTGACAGGCTTTGTTTTTAAAAAATGTCAAAGTGCTGAGACAAATTTACCTTGAAATGTGCTACAGTCGCGCTATTGCTTTTTATAGAATCTTTCATGGCTCGCAGGGCAGGAGCACTTTGGGTTTTTTTTTTCGTGTGTGTGTGTTGCTGAGATTGTATTTTGACAAGCCGAGAAGGGGGACATGCGAGAGAAGGTTGCTGAATTTGCCTCAATGGCAAAAAAAAAAAAAAAAAAAAAAAATCAAAAGGCAAACGTCTTCATGTGATCTTTTTCAGCTGAGTGTTTATGTGCAGCGGCCATGAGTCTATCTATTTTATTTTGTCCACTTGAAAAATAGATCTGGCAAGAAAGATGCAACATTTCATAAAATTCCATTTGCAAAAAATTTCATTTTGTTTTTCTATAGGTATGATTGAGAGTGTGCATAAAATATGCAATGTGTGTATGTGCATCAGAGGACGTTAGTATTCACAGTCTGCTGATTCATTCGGGGTGAGCGCTTTTTTGATTGGATGTGTGGTGGACATTTTCATCCCCCTTTTTCAGTTAAATTAGTACTTGGTGTGCAAGTGTGTGCGCTCAGTGTCTGAACCACCCTGCTAAAAACCAACAGAGGGCTCTCTTATAGTCAGTGCACGGTCGCCAACGTCGCTCCCCAGCACTGGTTACCAACACAAACAAACCAGTGAGAATCATCGAGGTGGGCGGTGGTATTTGAGCACGGCGCTCTCTGTCTGTGCTGTGTCTGCTCCTGGTTAGGTGGCCTGTGCAGATCTCCAAGCACACCATCTGGGTAATGGTGGGCATCCAAGGTAGAGTTGTTGCCATTGATTTTAGTGCTTTTACAGTGCATCGCTCTAAGTTGAGGCCAGATGGTCGCTCCATCTCATTCTGCAGCTTCTATTTGTTGGAGGGAATAAAAAGACTACTCCTCTTGTGTTTGTCCTCTTACCCACTGTGCTTCTCTTTCGTCTCCCTCCGCCTGCCTTTGTAATTTTTTTTCTCTTCCTGACACGTTTTGCCACCTCTCATCTCTTTTAGGAGCCATTTCAGATGATAATGCAGTGTTTTTACAATAAAGAACGAAGTGCTTGAGTACGTGGATGCGTTTTTTCTCTCAGAAGATAACTATTTCATATTGATAATTCCCATGCTTGCCAGCATGAAAACCAGACGCATGTTGAAGAAGCACACGGATGATTTTGTGGAGTATGACAGTTGCTTTTTGTTATTTGTTGTGAAAGAGCAGCATTCTGTCAAAAAAGACAAAAAAAACCATTTAGTTTCCCTACATAAGTTGCTTTCTTCTTCGTTAGAAAAGCATTATCCAGTTTATGTGAAAATGTATTTGCACATGTGTATAATAAATCTATTGTTAAAGCCTAAAGTAATGACAGTTTATTATACGTTTTCTCTTTCATTTGTGAGCTGATGAAACTAATTCATCATTTGTTGTCTTTTCTCTCGCTCAGTGAGGTTATTCACTGCCTGACAGGGATTTATTGAATAATCAATTACTTTATCTACCTAATACGTAAAGCACTTAATCAGTGTCAGTTAATCAATCTCCCTCATGATTTCATGTTCATTTCATTTCCTTAGCTTCCCGCACTGCCCCTACAACACCTGGTCACATGCATTTTTCATTTAGCTTTGCCTAAAATGCTTTGGGCAGCCATGACTGCCGACTTAATTATTGTGTGTGAAACAGCCAGAACATTTAAACTTGAGCTGACAAATGTGCAACACTTGAAGCTATATGCTGTGTGACCTCTCGTAGGCTTTAGTGGGATAAATCAGGTTTGTGGTCACCACTTCGGCTGAAGTCTGCAAACGCAGAGCCACTTCAGAGGCTTGTCTCCATCCCCACACCAGCAGCAGAGAGCGACTGAGAAGTTTTCATGTGATTAAGTCCTCTAGCGAGCTAGAGGGAGTGCATTTGCCGCGAGATCCTGCTTGCCGTGGTTTGTGCAAATGTCTCATCTGAAATGACTCAGAGATATTTCAAGAGACTGCGAAAGCTGTAGTGGTACTTTGCAATTCAACTTTTAACAAAGTCAAACCCAACGGGCCGCTTGTATTGAGAATTACCCACAGGAGGATTGTGTGGCTTGCAAAGAGAGGGAAGATGAGGACGTTTAAAACAGCGTTTGGCGATGAGAAAGAACAATGAGGAGGTATGTTGCATCAAAAGTTGTGTGAAATTAAGATCGCCATCGGTTGCTCAGTGCAAATGAATATTTTATTTTCATCTAAATTTAATCTCCCCCCAGATGGAGAGAGGATGCTGGGAGAAGCCTGCTGGTGGAGGTTTGTGTCCAGGGAGTTGTCGTGGTGAATATGAACAAAGGCTGGTAGAGGTCACAGAAGAATTGGTTACAGGGAGAAGCTTCTTTGATGTGTAATTCCATTATCTGTTAGCGAAAGCAGAGCTGGAACGGGGAGGAATTCATTTGTTTTACCTGCGCTAACAGACTCCCCCTGCATCCACATGTATAAACATGGACGGGTAAATGTACTGCAAAAGTAATTGCAGAGGTCTATTTTCTGCCTCTCCCACTCTCTAGCGTGTGTATCTTAGCTTCCCCACACACACACTCACACACTAAAGCCATACTCCATCCACAATATTTTCCAAAACATATGTCTGGTCTCACTGGGCCTCTTGTACACAATCCAATTCCATTCTCTCTGTCAGCATACTCACAGCTCGTCATTAGCTTCAATCTCGCTGATGAGAAACGGCAGATGTTCGTTTTGTTGAGCAGAGTGGCCGGCTCTGAACGTGCTGTCTTCTGCATTTGCCTGTGATTCTGTTTAGACACATTAGAAGAGAATATTCTACTTTCATAAACAAATATGTGCTCCAGGTGTGGTATACTCGATCTTTTCTGAAGCGAAGAACCCATCTTTGAGCCAGTCGACGCAAATTAAAGGCACTGTTTGAGTCCAAGCTAAATTGTATCAGTAAAACGGTGTATTTATGTCTCAGATAAGGTGTAATAAATGTGCAATGCTCGGAAATGTGCTTGTAATGTGTCTGATCACTAACACTAACAAGACTTAGCAGCGTCAAGGAAGTACAGGTGCTTAGCTCCTTGTTCAGTCACACATGATAATGTTCATCCAATAATCCAAGCCACTAGAGGCTAATAGAGAGAATCTACCATCCACTAAGATAATCCTGTGACACAGCAGGGTCCTATCTAACCCCAGCTAGCTTAGCGTAGCCGCTGCTAACACGCCAGATGGTGTTTTCATATTGTACTACAAAGTGGGTGCTCTGCAGTGAAAGGTCTGCTGCAAGCATATGTTTTTCGATGCCTATCGAAAAAAAATAAGGTGCTTAGTCCCTCATGGCGATAAATGTCTTCTCTGTCATTCAAAGTGATGGAATCCCTTTGCTGTTTTGTGAAAGGAAGCTGTGATTTATCAGATGGTGTTTTAGTGGTGGTCATTTGTAAACATTAGGGGACGAGTGTGTTTTACAAAAAGGAGACAAAAAATGTTTTATTTACCCTTAGTATTCCAAGACTTTCATTGTTTATTTTATCTAGTTTTGGTTTCATGTGCTCAAGTTTCATTTTTGAGATCTCAAAGTTGAGATTTCAGCTCTTAACCCAGTGCAATGGAAGTAAGCAAAATGTCAAACTTGGACTATGTTTTTGGAGGAAAATGTTCAGATAAAAACTGTTTACAGTGACTAACAATGTCTCTGGTAAGTTAGTCCATGAGCAGTCCCCAAATAAATAAAAATAAAATCCCTCCTTTACATTGGTGTAGGAAATCTCATAGGTACTTTATAATCGTTAGATTATGTTCCTCTTTTAATCAACAATAACCTAAATTTTAGGGCCTGACTGAGATGGGTTTGCCAATATTGGCCTATTGCAGAAATATCAGTATTGGTATTTACTTGTGCTGATAATAACACTGTCTTTTAAGACTGAAAAAATATTTAAATAGTAATTTAAAACAATTTAATTATGAAGTTTGTCCAGCAGAGGGTGGTTTGTTATTTAATAACTAATGAGTAAAGTGTTTAATGTTCTATGAGCTGATGTTTTTGAGTAAAGCTAATGAGTTCACTGACTGATACATAAATATCAAGTATCATTATCAAATACCAATATTAAAGTTTGTTTAAACATTTTAGGACACTAATTAAATAAATATCGAAAACAATATGATTACAACGATGAAGGCTGAAGAAAAGGAAACAGAGGAAAAAGCCAAATTAAAAGCTAAGAGTTCTTCTTAAGAAACACACGTGCCTGAAACACGTTGCAGTTGTTTGGGGAGGGAATTCCACAGATACGCGATTGTTGTAGTTGAAACTCATAAAAGACTAAAAAAAAAGCATATTGCATGACTTGACACCATTTAACATAATAATCTTTTTGTAGAATAGGTGAAGCAACTCTTTAAATATCTCTACACCCCCAGACGTCCATCAGAAACAGCAGCCTGATCGATTTGGTCCACAATATGCCCGAGTCCCCCTGCAGGTCCCTGCAGGGACTCCATGTCATTACAGCACGACGTGTGCTTTTTGGATTTGACAGTGTTTTGAAATTCATGGCATGTCAATGTTGGCTATTTCCCTGTGAATGTTTCTGTACCAAGGCAATGAATCAAATTTCATGCTCTAGCCATTTGTCTTTATTATGTGCCCTTGTCCTTTCCATTTGACTCTCCCATCTCGGTTCTCCTCGGGGCGCTGCTGGAAAAGTCGAATAACATCAAAACAGTTTGAGAAGAAAGCTTGATCACGGGGCATTTCTCTCTCAGGGTCATGCCAGCAATATTACATAGTTAATTAGAATCATCTTGTTGGAGGTACTTTGGTGATTATTTTTTTACATTTGAGGACAGGGCGTAATTTGCCTTCACTTTTCCAGACACACTGTATATGTTGGCAAACCGAACACACGCACACACACACACACCATAGGCGCAGCAAGTAACACAGCAAAAGAGACAGAGTGAGGGAGAAAGAGCGAGGGTGGTTACATAGATGAAGCTAGGGGACTCTTATTTAGCTTGCTAATTAGCTTGAACCTTTTGATCCCAATTTTAAAACCCGCCACGTTGCAATGCTGGCGTCTTTTGTGTGTTGCCCCAAGCCAGATAAAACTAAGCCTCATTCCTGTGCCTTTCAAACACTGTGGCATTCACCGGAGCAGTATTAGCGTTGCTTCCCCTCCCTGCGTTAGCGTCATCCTTATCTATTCCCAGACGCCCTGTGTAAACTTGGTCACCTCTGACACCTCAGTTGCATTGCTGTTATGCACCAGCATTACAATAACAAGACCTTTTCTTCTCATTGCTTTAGAGCAATCAGGAATTGACAGCGGAGGTATCAGCCGCAATGCACAGGTTTAAATCCTATTTAACTTGGGCTAAGGACAATGAATGGAGGGTGACACCGCTTCTTTCTGCCCTTTTAATCAAGCTCTCATTGTTATAAATGTCAGGTCTTGGTTGTGTGATTCCCTCAAATTGCTGTTCCATGACTGTAGGGAGATGTGTGAATGTGTGTGTGTGTGTGTGTGTTTAGCAGAGAGAGAAAAGAGAGGAAGTGTGAGTATGTGCATGACAAGGGGATGTATAAGGGGAGCTGGCATAGAATCCCTGGAGCGTAGGGGTAGAGCAGGAGTTACTAATCAACTGTGAGAGAGTAGGCTGGAAACTCACCCTCTATTTTCCCCCCGGAGAGAAAGGGAAGGAACAGATAAGACAAACCTCTTCAGGCCAAAACCACTACAAATGAATGGTTATCACCAAAAATATCAGGGGGGAAACAGAGATCTTTTCCTCCGCATTCTGTCTCACACATCTGTTATTTTTTACACCTTCTTTTTTCCTCTCATCTCGGCAGTAACAAATTTAACCGCAGGAAGTGCATAGGACTCGAGGGTTACCTCTCTAGACCATGTGCTCATCCCTCCACTGATGGATAGCCAGGGGGTTGAAAGCCAATGTCGATTTAGTTAACACAGCCAATACCCAGAAGATTCCACTCAGCACTCGCGCTGTGTGCAGGCGAGACAATATGGGATGGTCGCTCCCGTCTCAGCAAATGTTTTAACGGCTGCCCATCTACTGTCCAGTTTACCACCGGAGAGCAGCGTGGTTAACCGCAAAATGCTCCCCCGTGACTCATCTGAAGACAGCTTGTCTGCATGTGACCAGCTTGAGATATATGGAACCAGACAGAGATTATCATTGACAGAGCAGCAGCAGGAGGAGAGACTGTGGGCGGTTTGAGGCTTTTTTTTTTTTTAGATAAAGCTGTTACTGATGCTTGTATGAATTAGGGCCCCAAATCTAAAGTCCAACATGGTAGTAGCTGTCCTGCAGGTTCTCACACTCTTACGTGATAGCCGTCATAGTGACTGAAGCTCACGCTGTTGGAGAACTAGGATGTGATTGGTTGAGATTATCGCATGATTAGTCTTTCAACAAAGCAGCAGGATATTTTTTCAAATCAATTATCTACCATACAGAGTTAATGAAAAATTGGGCTTCTGTTGTTTTGATCCAAAATCATGTTTTTCAGTCTCAAGTGCTTCTGTTTCCTGACTGCCAGTCCTAGTTGTTTTTTTTGTTTTTTGTTCCCCTCCTTTCAGACATCACTCTTGTGTGTTACTGTTATTTCTTTACATTGTCACTGAACCGACCTTCAAATGTAACTTTTAAAAAATCTAATTATTTTCTCACAATCTGGGAATTTATAGAGGCTCACAAGTAGGGCCAGACCAATAAGGGATTTTAGGGAGCAAGAAAATTATGATATTCAATACATTGGCCGATATATGTAATAATGGCTGAATGTGGTTATCAAACACTTGTGACAAAAATCTGTAACTGAGGCAGGATATCTTACATTTAAAAAAAAAATTTATTCCAGTCATTAGTACACTGAACAGTAAATAATTCACTTCTTAATTATTAAATAAGGGACAGCCCTCTGCTGGACAAACAAATTACACCATTTTAAATCACTAGTCCAAGCATTTTTTCCAGCCTTAAAAAAACAGTTTAAATATTGGCGCATGTCAGAGAACATGGACGCCATTACAGATGTATCTGCCATCGGCCATATATCAGTTGGGCTCTCCTCACAAGTGATCATTATAATGAAGTGATGGAAATTGGAGTAGAGTAGATTCCTTTATACAGAATCAGTAAATTATAATTACAGTACATATCAAGACACTATGAAACGTATGTAACTGTCCCCGTCCCTTGTCTTCCTTTGTAATCATAATGTTAGGTGATAAAAATTCCCAGACCAAAACTTTAAATGCAGCAAATACAAAGAGAAAAACAAAATAAAACTCCAATCAATTCCCCCTTTTTTAACCCCACAGTTTTCGCTTTATTTGTCCCAAGAAATATAGGAGAATCTTTCTTTCTGTAAAAGCTGAATAACATCAGGCAAACTACCAGCCATGCTCCTAATTGCTTTTCACCAAGAGTGAAAATAATACCATGAAATTTGCCTGCGCCAAAATAATCTGCAATCAGCAAGTATTATCTGCTTTGATGAAAGGGATCAACTGAAGTAACGCTGCAATAATCGTATGCAAATTTAATGAGACATCTGCAGTGCATTAGGCTGATTATTTTCATTGGTGAAGCAAACAATGCGGGTCCACCTTGCCTGCCATTTTAGTCACAAAGTCCATGAAACATCAGCTATCATTGACGTTTTTTAAAAACAATTACACCGTGTTTGTCTAACATGTAGAATATTTAATGTCTGTATCAGTTAACAGTGGCAGAATGTGTCTGTGTCTGCAAATCCTGAGCCTCATCTGTTAAAGATGCTAAATATAATTATAGGTTAAACAAAAATGCCAAACAAAAGTCTTTTGTGAGTCAAAACAAGGAAAAGAAAAATAGCTGTTCCCTGTAATTACATGTGAACAGTTACAAATCTATTAAGAAAATTTGGAAGGCAACAAGTTGAGAAATGCCAATATTCTAAATGCCTCGAAAGGTCAATTAGAAATGTCAAACTGTGCAAAGTAGAAGCAAGTTTTTTGGTTTTCATTTCTTTCTTTCTTTACAGTAATAATATAAAATCATAAAGCCATCATATCACTGACTACATTGATATATGATGTAAATTTTAATTCACATCCAGTTTACTGTCCCACTGAAACTTTCATACATTTGGTTTCATTTAAACAACCAAATTGCTTTTTACCCTTTTGTTCTAGACTTGCCTATCTGAGCATGTTTGCCATTAACACCAAAGAGCTTTTGTTAGCTTGATTTGTGCTTTGAGAAATTTATAACCATTCGAAACATTGACCACATTTAAAATAATTGGCATCATGCTGGTATCACTGAATTAATGCTCAGTTAATGTCCTGCTCAGCGTTCCTCTGTGCTGTTCACATATGGATCGCCTGTCTGCCAGAGAGGTAATTACTTCAAATGTGGTTAGAACCATTTCCTCTGCATGGACAACACAGGTTACAATACAACGAAACTAAAAAGGGCAATCTCTCAATGAAGCCATTGAAAATAGGGATGAAGTGATTTGTCAGTTTACTGATTGCTCAGTCAAGAGAAAATGCCTTTTTTAAACATTAATTCAACAGTGTAAAACAACAAAAAACAAAACAACAGAAAAACAAAGTCGATTGCTTGTTTAATTCAGATCATTATAAATTAAAAACCTATTTTAACCGTTAGTAACTATACATCTTACAGCTCGACTTTAATATTTACTCAAACATTTCTTACAGAAATACATTTTTAAAAGAATTCTGGGGATAAAACAATTAGTTGATTAATCAATTCATCAACAGAAAAGATAACTGGCACGATTTAATGTAGAATAGTAGTTTGTCTGATGTAATAGTAATCAATTTTGGGATGGGGGGGTTAGCACTGTTGATTAACAAAACAAGTTGTTCAAACAAATTTGAGAAATTTCGACAGGTAGCAATGTTTTAAAGTCTAAATGCTCATTTGGGAAAATAATATGCAATTCAATAAATTCAATAGATAATCATTTGTTGCTACTAAGAAGATCAGTAATAAAGTTTATGCTTAATTGCATCACTAATTTAGAAGAGTCAGAATGATCCAGAACTGAATAGTATCCGACTGATATGGGATTTTTGGGGCCGATTCCCATACTGACATTTGTGATTGAGAAAATTTTGACAGTCAATATCATATGGCATCGGCTTACTGTGATTATCAAACAAAGTTAGGTAATGGAGGCAGGATATCTTGCATTTGAACAAACTTCAGTGCATTAAACAGTAAACACTTATAAAACAGTTATAAAACAATATACTGTCCTCTGCTGGACAAACTATGTAATTGCACCATTTAAAAATCACGACTCCAAGCATTTCTTGCGACCTTAAAAACTTGAATTTAATATTGGCACATATTGGAGAACATTTACACAGATACAGATGTATCTGTGATAGGTCAATATGAGTCGATAATGTCAGCAAATCAGTTTATCAGTCGAGCCATAGAATTTAACGCAAAGGTTTGGTACTGCCCCAACAGAGAGTATCAAATTGTAACAATTCCACATTATCCTTTGTTAGATGTACATATGCTCTTTGTACCCAGCATGGTGAAAAATCTGAGGTTTAATGACACTAGAGGGAGGTATAACTTTAAGAGAGCAATATTATCTTTTTTTTTTCCCCTCTGTCAAGGCCTTGAGAAGACCAGTGGACACCAGCAGGGTTTGTGAAATGGATTTCCAGTCTGTAATGATGGCAGGCATGAGGCCTGGACAGATCACAGATGCTTTTTGTCAATATTCTGCCTATGCATTGGAGGAGATTTCAAGATGACAGCATGATCCAGGCATGTGTGTATGTTGCTTTGTGAGCAGAGCCTATTAGTGTAGTGAGCCTCTCAAGCCACTGTCAAACTTAAAACAGAGGACAGGAGGAGATATTACCTCCAATTACATGCTGTGTGTGTGTCATTTGTGAAGTCTTAGCACTATCAAGCTGCCAGGCTGTCAGACTTATGTCTGTTTATTAATTCTTTTTGTTTCACTTTACACGTAGCATGGTTACAAAAAAAGAGCCCCCTCTTCCCTGTTTCGTGTCTCCTTCATTTATAACCCATCTTCCTATCCATGAAAAAAGAAATAACCATTTATTTGAAGTCGTGTTCTTTTAAGAGGGCAAAAGATAAGCTTTTGTTTGGGTTTCATCCACTTGCTCTTCCTCTTTTCTTACCAGACAGAGGATGTGACTCAGCTAACATATGCTCATTGTGTTAATCCCCTGCCAAGGTAAAATGAGAACTTCCATCTTTTACCTCTCTTAACCCTTCTGTCTCCTTAGCGCACTGTATTACAAGACTTACATTTCAATTTGCAAGCCCAATCACAGGGATCTTATGAGCTGCTCGTCGGAAAGCAATTGAGCCTCATTCAATCTGTTCCCCTCATGTTCAATCCATTTATGATTTTTTAAAGATGTTAAATGGCTTCAATGAATCGCTTGCAGGACCAAAAGTTTTTTTCTTCTCTTTTGTTTCCTTTTTTTACACTTCATTTGATTATCCACACCAGCCACCTTTGCCTCCATCCACTGCTTTCCTGGTCATATGTGCACCTTGATTTTAAAGAGTTGAAAGATGGGGGTTGGTGGGTGGGTGTAACAGCACATGGAAATGGCCTTATGATTGCCTTCCTCCCAGCTTGGTGATGGAGGGCTTGAGTGATCGCGCCCCCCAACCCCCTCCTTGGTGGTTGATTAGCTGCGGAGCCCTGGGGCTCCGGAGTGACACACTGGCTCATCAGACCCTGCTCAGCCTGTCAGGCACCCCCTTGATTGCACAGTGCTTCATAATTGTCCCCCATTCTGCTTTAGTGTCCAGTGCCACCTCATCTTCATGTCGGAGAATGCACCGCACAATGCTTGACTTTTCGGTTGCTTTTCAGAATGTACACACTTGAAATGTCTCCACATGATGGGATTTGAATTCCTAACACAGACTGATAACATAGCTCGACTTTTCTTCAAATTTATCATCTTTCTGAGTCCTTAAAATGTCATATACAATGAATGAAAAACAAAAGGGTTCATTTAAGATGCCAGGCAAAGCAATACAGTTATATAATACTGTAAATGAATAGTAAAGATGCAAGGTTGAACTGAAACAGAAAAGCAAGACAACATGGGTCAAGAAATGCTTCTTCTTTCTTTCCTTGTCTGTCTGCCAGCTCTTGCAGCTGCAAATTGGCCCAGTGTTATGTCTTTTTTAGTAAGGCAATTGGAAAGGCAGTGCCATTGTGGCATTTATAATCATTTAGCTGGTTGTCATGATTGAAAGTTAAAGCAGTCAGAGAACTCTGAGGTTCTCTGGCAAAGGTTTTTGATTCATATAGCTTATGTAGGTGAACTGCCCAAGGTGTGAAACTCATCACATCATAAACTGTATAAATTATTTTTAGGTCTTGGCATCAGCCTCTGGTGACACTTGAATTTTCTTAAAGTTGACATTTGTGCTGGTGCTGTGGCGATCAATCTGTATATGCTGGCCAAGATTAGTTTAAGGCAAGTCTTTGGATCCTTTACTGGACAGCTTTGGGTTAGGACCTGAAATGATTTAAAGATTGAAGGATTCAAAGCATTATTTGTTACATACCAAAACCTGTGAAAAGATAGAATGAGAAAATATAAATCAAGGATTAAAAAACAATACATTTCTCCATTTCTACACATAGATATAACATGCACATGTGTCACAATTTTATTCTCATTGGTTTTCCCATAAATCCACACCCAAACATTTGGAGTAGTGGGGGAAAACTGCCTCACACTGATATGACAATCATCCTTGTTATTGGTGCTTGTAAGCTCTCATAATAATCCATGAAAGGGGGTCAACCTTCCTCGAGGTTTGCAAGGAACCATTAAGGGTTTACCTGTTTTCATCTTTTATCCACCAAGTAAAGTTTGGAGGTGTGTAGACAGGAGAATAAGCATCTGGAAATCAATGAAGTGAATGCTATGATAACGTGAGTTTTGCCTTTAAGGGGGTCGAGTTTGAGGAATAATTTCATATAAGACACATATGGGTGTGGGAGTGATGTCTTTTTAAATCATCTTTGCGCTATTTTATTTGTTCCAGAATGTGCCAAGTCTGGGGCAGGACCAGCATATGTCACGATTTTAAGGCAAACTAGGGCATTGCGTCGGACAAGGCTGAAGATATACAGAAGCCAAAGACAGAATTCTAATAACCTGAAAGAAAAAGATAGATCCCTCAGTCTCCATGTTGGCTAGAAGAGTGTAAAAGCTGGAATTAGCTCAGGTATGGGTGTACGTCCTGGAGACTGGGGAGTAGAGATCTGATGGTAGGCTCAGCCAAGCGAACCACTCCCTGTCGGGCTCTATGGTCTGAAGCAGAACAATTCCCTTACTGGTTGGTAATGCCCCAGTAGGATTCTTTCCACTGCACCAAAGTAGAAGGTACTGTTCAGAAAAAACCTAGAAGAACTCTTGAATGTCTCAAACTGTCTGCAGTTGTGAGGGTGTTAGCTCCCTCTTCAAGATGTCAGTATATGGACGAATCCAGATTTTAATAATGTGAACTCCCGCATACCTGAAGGTGTTCACTCTCTCCACAAGTGTTTCATTGGTTCTCAGAGTGTAAAGTTCCTTTGCTGCTTCCTTCCCACAATACACAAAAAGCTTCAGGGTTTTGCTGACCTCAGCAAGAGGCTGCTGGCTTTATACCACAGTGACAGGTGTGCCCCCCCCCTCCATATAGGCCATTTTATGATTGCAGATACAGCCTACAATGACTGTGCCACATTAAAATTGACGATGGAGTGTGGACTCTTCATGACCACACACTTATTCATGCACAGGGAATACAGCAGGTGGCGAAGCAAACAATCTTCAGGTTTACGGATTTGTTATTTTTGCCTCTGGTGAAAGGCCCAGCACGTCTGCCATGCCTTTTCCACTCGCCAGATAGTTGAGATGACCTCCAGTCACTCAGCTCAGCAGCTGCTTTTCACTCAACGAGACACATGAAACGACACCTATCTGCTGCTTCGGCTCCCAGAAGCTGCAAATGTAAAAAGACAAGCTCCATGTTATATAGAATAACTAAAGCGCTGATTGTGATGTGTTCAATTGCGTTAAACTGCATGGCAGCTTTTATCTTATTTGCCACCAAAAACGTGGTGACTGTATCCACAGGCTTGTTTAAGTGCAGACTTTTACTTATCAAATAGCCATTTTTCTGTCGTCAAGCTTTGGATAAAGTTCCTCACTCATGTTTGTTGGTGCATTTTGTTTCCTATATTCTGATTTCCCTCATACCAGAGGTGAAAGCATAGTCTTCGTTGGCTCACTTTTGCTCTTGTTTTGTTCAATCTTCTACGTGCTTTTGCATTTGCAGTGTTCACCCAGTTTCAATGATTTCACCCGATAGATGTTTACAAGGCATGTTTTGGGCAAAAAAAAACATATTTCTTCTTTTTGTGTTTCTTCGATAGAGATTATAATGTCACAACTCTCAAAGAAATAGGACTCAGTGTCACCCTTGTAAAGGATGATGGACTTTATGGTGCCTGAGCAGACTTGTATTGAAAAGTAAATCCACCATCATATTCAGCATGAACATTTACATAAGAAGTAGAGGGCTGGAGAAGCTGAGTGGCTTGTCGTATCTTTACCCATTAGTTGAGTGAGGAGATGTGCAAAGTGTTCATGGTACATCAAAAGTGAAGCCTCAGAGAATATATTGGCTTTGTCATGGGTCCCTGAAGAATGCTGTATCCAGGGTAAAAATGACATGTTGGTTTATATAAGCTCTCCTTAGGTCTCTGTGTTTGTATCTCACTAAGTGCGCAGCAGAAAGATAATGAAGGTGATTGCATAGTTTTTTGCACAAACTGTCTGTGGAACTTCTAGATCCCATGTATTATTCAATTAAATTAGGCCATGGCAAGGATGCACTGGGATCAGTTAAACAGAGTTTTATTTGATTTTGTCGCCCTCATCATGCCTACCACTTTGTTTGACACATCTGAACATTGTGTGCTGGTTAATTTAGAGGGGAGGCATCAGAGCACATCTTTGTGATCCCAAGGCTCCTGAAGATGCTGATGAAAATATTTTGACAACGGAAACACTTTCACTCCTGCAGCACAGACTGGGTGTCGCTTATACTCTCTCAGTTTTGGATGATTGTGAGGGCATTGTAAGAATTACTCTGTTCATACAGATGAGGCAAAGGTTAAGCTCCACATCAGTTTGAACAGTCAAGCAAACTGAAGGTAAACTTTTACTTTGAGTGCCCATATTGTGAAACATGGAATGAGAGAAACACATGGGAAATGTGCTGCAAATTCAGATAAGACAAGTGGCGCCTTTTGTGCTGTTTCACAATTAAGGACACAAGATCTGAATCTTTGTCTAAGAGTTTTGGCTCTTGATTGTGATGTGGGTGTTGCTGGACTTTAGTGACGTCTTACATATCAAGCTAGCTACTGTTCAGGGTGAGAAATTTACTTGACTAAAGCCATTTTTCCGTTCCCTGTAACATATAGTTTTATCTGTCAGAGGTTGTTGGCGTATTGCTATCATGTGAGCCAAATGCTGTCGGCTCTTGTGGCACCATTTTAGTTACACTTGAAAAATGACTCTGCATTCACCTTTCTCTTGAGCTTTCATCAAACTGCACAATACATAGTTAGGGTTGTGTCCACATCCTCTGGCACCGCCTAAAATCCTGTTCCAGAATAATTTTAATATTCGCATGCACTTCAGCTCATAAGCGTTTTAACTCGTTATTTTCTCATGAGTGTTGGATGGGTACTGCACATGTGCAACTGTCAACAGGGTAGAGAAAGATCCAAGATGACTTACTGTCTCAAATACCTCGATCATCAGCTTCTTAAAAAGACAATGTGCTTAATTTCTTTTATAGTGCTTGTCCAATCAGGCAAGTGAGATGCTGGATTTACCAGCCCGAAGTGGCATTTTTCTTGCCTGGGGCAATCCTTCTTGTTGCTGCTGTTGATTGCAGCTGAGTTTATTCATGGTGACACGAATACAAAGAGTAAAGCACAACTGGTGAGATTCCTCATTTTGCAATGCAAGCTTTTAAAAAATTTGTTGTTGCGTTAAAAAGTTAATATCCAATGCTATCTTTTTCCTCAAGGGTCGCCACTATCATGACAGGTCAGTAGTACAACTTCAGATCTGAGAAATCACCAAAATTGATTGCTGCATGAAAGCACTGCATACATTTACTCACCATACACATTAAAAATGATTCCATTTTGGATGACTGAGCACCTGAGAGATGTTTCCTACTTTGGTATCATGCTGAAAGTTTATGTTTTCATACAAATGCAGTAAATGCTGCATTTCCCATTCACCCTAACAAATCAGCTCACTGTGGGTGTTGCTGTCATATAATTCCTCCTAAGTGGATGTATTTTATATGAACTGAAAAGAAAACATGCACTTAAATGGATGACTAAGGCCGCATAAAGCTGTGAGAGAAAGTACTGTGTGCATTAACATATGTTCAATTGCATTAGACTTTATTAACTCTGAGCACAGCAGATGCAAAACCTTTGAATCTGGCTCCTCTAAAAATGTTGCCTGATTGTTGATGGGTGTTAGTAATAAGGGAATCACATTATATCTGCTTGTTAAATGGTCTGCTCAAAGTAAATGAGTTTTTTGCTTTTCACATTTTTTTTTCTTTTATGGCTCAAACACATAAAAAAAGGATGAAGAATCACACAAACTGGAAGAGATGAGCACAGTCAGAGGTGTCACTTAGCTTGGTTACATGTGGCGTGTTTGACGGTTTTCCTAATTTGATGCATAATTGCGGCAAAAATATCAGTGATGCCTGGCCTTGATTCTTACAACTTTACTGCCTACAACTCTGAACACAGTATTTTTCAGCATGGTAAAAAATAACGGAAGGTTTTTCTCCCTCTGATAGAAAAGGATGAAACACGACTCCCAAGTCCAATGTCCCTCAGTGTATCCCCCCCTTTATGAGCTGAATAATATGTAATACCTTGCAAAGCTGCACACCTTCCTGGTAATGTGTCACTGCTGGAGACAGATACACTAACCTCAGTTCAAAGGAAAGCATGTCATTTTGTTGACAAGCTGTAGCTGGGTGTCTGTGAGCATGCTCGTGCCTGGGAAGACATGTAATTCTGTATTCTCTCTCAGGGAAAAAAAAAAATCAACAATTTGACAGAGTCTGTCAGTGCTTTGTGTTGAGATCACTTAAATGGAGCATCAAGATGTGTCTGAAAATCAAAGGCCAAATAACGACGAAGCAGATGCAATGTTTTAAACAAAAACAGTTGCATGTGCATTCTGCGAAGGAGATGCTTGGTTTTGCACCAGAATGCATTATATATGTGTGTCCTTGAAACACAATGAATTAATTTTCTTCCTCCTTAAGCATTCGCTTAGCTAATTTTTTTGAAAATGTTAATTTACAGTTAAACCAGTTTCAGCTACAGCTGCATTGAATCATCCTGCAGACATGGTGAGCAATTGATGGCTTATTTTGGTCTGAGGTCATACTTTCCAACTTGATAGCTAACTTTACTATATGAATCGAAAAACCAATATCGATTTTATGTTACTTTATTTTTGCTGTGGACTTGTCTTCTCCTTTGTGTTTTATGGCTAAAATGCATTTAAAATTTAAATTACTGCCCCCTGAAGTGGGCAGTGATGCTTATGTGTCACTACTACACTCATGCTAGCAGAAAATCACATTCACACAAAAATAAGCATTGCTCTCAGCATCACTAGTGGTCAAAAACCTCACAAGCCTCCTTTAACTAGCTGTTCCAAAAATTTAGAATGTTTGTGTTAGAGCCCGGCTGATATGGGATTTCTGGGGCCGATGCTGATACAAGGGAGTAAGAAAATTCCGATATTCAATACTGTAACTAATGTTTTGAATGTGATTATCAAAACATGTAACAAAAATACGTTATGAAGGGAGGAAATTCAACAAACTACTCCAAACATCAGTGTACTGACCGTTATTTGTTTCCAATTAAGTAATGGACCGCCTACTATGTGATTATGCCATTTCAAATCACCAGTCCAAGCTTTTTTTTCTAGCCTTAAATAACAGTTTTAATATCAGCACTTATGGGAGAACATATACGATATATACCGATATATCTGCAATAGGCCGATATCAGTCGATATTATTGGCAAACCGATACATCGGTCAGGCACTAGTTTGTATGTTCTTAAATGATGTTTGCCATGCCATTTAAAACAAACAGACAGAAAAAAGAGTTAATTTTATTACAAAACTGCTGGGAGAAGTGTTTCAGTTTACTGCCTAGCTTAAGGGCCCCTTTCTTGGGGTTTTTCAGGAGAGAAAGACGACAGCTCCTTCAGGCTCCATCAGTGACCTCCTGGTTGCAAACTCGCCTGGCTGACCACATCTCCAGGCATTAAGTCACATGGATGTTGATCAGTAAAACAGTGCCTTGTGGTGATAAAGTGCATTATGGCTTTGCCCCTTCCAATGCAAAAGGTCATGTTTAATGCACACACAGTATTGCCATACATAGTGTTTCCTGACAACATTTTAATTTTATAAACTCTCTGTAGCCATGAGGGATGTGTAAATCAATAGCAGTTGCTGTTGGCATGTGGGCATTGTGATTAACTTGTCCAGAGGCTTGAGATACCTCGTAACGAATATTTATGTGGGAAAATATGGGAGCCATTTCTTCTCTGCACTGAATTTGATTTGGAGTGGGAAGTCATCACTGCAGCTACTGGCTATCTGTGTAAAGCTGAGTTCTACTTTCAGCCTCTCACAGCCTCTTTCACTTTAAAGCCTCCTGGTGCTTTGTCATTCTGCACATATCCAGCAGTGTAAACATAATTTAAACATATTTATTATTAGAGTGTAATTACACCCACCGTTTCAGCCTGCATGTCTCCGCCAAATACTCATTTTTGAGAAATGACCTTCAATTAATTTTCTGCCAGAGTAACGTCAGTGTATCTCCAAGTGTAATCACTGCAAAGTTTGCTCAAATATAAGAGGGAAGTGATACTGCTCTTTACTCTAGTTTCTACTTAATTAACAAAGGGGTTTGCATTACAGTCGCTCTCAAATCACCGCATGGTTGTCATGCTCTTTGACAGTGTTTAATTGAAAAGGGATGTTTTTAGATTTCCTCACAAGTTCATAATCAGCATTGATCATAGAGTGTGTTGATGTGAAGTGAAACTTGTCCAAAATTACATCCTTTACACACAGCATCAGCATGCCCATCACCCATCTCTCGCTCTTTCTCTTTGCTCTATTCGTCTTTTCACAAACACATGCTCCCTCACTTACTAAAGACATTGGTGTTTTCCAGGCTATCTTCTCACATCAGGCGTTGGTGAATATGAGACAATACAGTCATTATAAGAACTTGATTGGTTTTATAGGGGCAAATATCACAGCCCTATTTCATCCTAACATCACACAGTCACAGAAACAAACACACAGACACCTCTTTGCTGCCTGGCTCAGCCCCTTTCATAATTTTCTTGTCAAGCATAGCGGGCAGACTAATGTGAGAGGGCAAGCACGGAGTAAACACTGGACAGATTTCACATGTATCTCTTTAATGGAGTAATCAGTGAGGGACTGCACAGGCTGCTCACCAACATTCTAGCTCAACAGAATCAAAAGGAATCCAAAAATAAGGTATTAAATTTTAACTGCTGGCATCTTTTGGAAGTTTAGTTTGTTAAATATAATGAAGTCCAGTTCTACCTTCAATGCTTTTCTCATCTATCCCCAAAGCATCTGTTACATGGGCTTTTGAATACACATACTGATGTAATTTTTTTAATGCATCAGCTGACAATAGAGATGAAAATTTAATTATTGCAATTTTTTGTTTTGGCCAGGAATCTGTTCAGCCCAATAAAAATCTTATTTTGAGCAATTTAATTAGGTGATGGAAGCTCGTAGCCCTTGCCCAGACCAGAACTCTGCCCACTCCACTGAGTGGACTTGACTCTCTTGGTCTTGCATTGTGTTTTGAAACTGAGGCTCTCCAGGTTGAAAAGGTGAGTATCCAATGAGCGCTGGGGGTGGGAGCCACAGGCAGGACTAAGCTGTCCGACATTTCAACTGACAAAGCCACGTTACAGGACCAAAAACAGAAATGTGGTTGAATGTTGTGTGATGGTGCTGATATGAGTTTAAAGAAAAGGCTGGATTTATATGTGGAAAAGTAGCCGCAACACTTCTGTGTTAACTGATGTCTCCTTGTGCCAGCTCCTGCCAGTTTGGAGACAGCGTGAACAAGAGTGTGAGCAAAAGTGAGAGGCAGGAAGTGCCCATGTAGGTCTACTCACGGAGATAATGAGAGGTGATTTAAAGCAAAAAACATTAATTTGTCTCTTTCCATGATGCATGGTGGGTCAGAATCTCAATCACAACACAATAAAACAACATCTATGTGATTAACAGCTTGTGGAGACATTTCTGGATTTTGGTTGTCTCGCTGAGCCAGACTTTTTTTTTTTCACACACACTCCACAGTAGGTGAAACTCCTCCAGGCAACGTAATGATCATTCATGCAGATTAATTTTGAAAAGGCAGTGACCAATGAGGAGGGGGTAGGGAAAATCTAATTCCTTCCTTTTCAGAATCATTCAATGTGGAGGCAATGCCAGACCTAGAGAACCGAGTCCACCCAGAGCAGTGGGTGGAGTCCCTGGTCTGAGCCCCGGCTAGGGAGCTCACACTAGGAGAGTCACGAAATGAGACTATCACTGCACAATTATCATGTCATAATAACAATAGTTTTGCTATATCTTCTGAAAATTTAAGGAAAAGAAGGCTATCAGGCAAATGCATCTTTAATTTTATTTTGTGAGTTTTTTCCTCCTTTTCAAGCTGATGCATTACACTCAAAATAAGTCCACAAATGGAAATTTTGCCATATTGTTTTAATTGTGGTAGCTATCCCTTTAGTTTTTATGGGCAAATGAGTAAATAGGACTACTTAATACAATATTGGATCTGTGTCTTCGTTTTCTTATACTGGTAATTTTTGATAGATTCTCTAAAAATTGTATTATATCACTTTTTATATATTAAATGTGATAAAGCAATATTATACAGTGTCTGCTGTGAAAGAAGATTTTATAGTTGAACGTAATTCGGAGCCGCAGGCACACACGGGCCAAGAAGCACGTATCTCCGCAGCAAAGTATTTGTCAGGACTTTGGGTAAAACAGATCAGTACAATGGAAAATGACTGTAAAACAGGATCCAGGATGAAAATAGAGTTAATAACCATTTGTCAGATTTTTCTTTGACTTTTTCTTTTCATTGGTAAGCATGCACTGGGAAGCACGGAATCACTCTGCTGGTCACAGTATGTGTCTGCAGCTATGCTGAAAAAAGAATTATTAGATTAAATAGTATGTAGGGGAGAGAAAAGCAATGAATAAATAAGAGGTTATACAGTGGTGCAATTCAAATTAGCCTTGGATTCAATTTGCCGATGGAATGGTAATAGTAAGGCCATGGAGAGGAGGCAGAAAATGGTATGTGATTTCCTCCTCTCGCTTGCATCACACCATGCTAATTTATGTTTCATGCTCTCAAATGCAAGCCAAACTGGCAGTTTTTCTCCCCCTCATCCCTGGTGTACATTTTGATTTGTTTTTGTTTTTATATACAATTAATAATTTATTTATTTGTTTACTTTAAAAGCGTTAACCCCAATGCTGGTTTTAGTCTTAATGACGAAAGCTAAACAGCTGTTTAGCAGTCTTTCACGACGCGTATTTTCAGCCCGAGTGGTGGCTCATTTTCAGGATGTCTGCGTAGCCTTTTAGCTGTCTTCAAAGACAACAAAAAAAGTGTGTGAATAAGAAAAGCACGGGGCAAATGGCCTCCCTAATGACTCTCAGCAGGACTACTTCTTGTATCTTTTATGAGCCAGGAAGAAAGGCGTGCATCATTATACAGTGCCCATTTGAAATCCACCAGCAGCATGATGCTCAACAGAAAGAATCCCCTCCTGGCAAATCGGGTGTAATGGGACACATTAGTGTGTCGTTAGCCTGTTAGCGTGCCTGGAGGTCAGACACTGGCTGCCAAATTCTTTCTGCTGTAGAAAAAGAGGAGCTGGCTCTAGATGTCAGTCCTTTCATTTGTGAACAGATGAAACCCTGCCATGGACATGTCTGTGTGGGATTTTCAATATTTTCATCAGCATTTAGAAGAGATAGGTAGTAATAAATAGCTACATTCACATTTATCCTGTCAAGAACAGACAACCGGCCAACTCAGCACTGATATTCAGAGATGCCTCTCAAACTAATTGCTATTCCTCAGAGAAGCTGCTCAGTTTCTCATGTAAATTTAGGCAATGGCAAAGTCTCCTTTATGCATCAGGAGCAAATGTAATACACGGTCTGTCATTTAAATAGGCTACACTGAATATTGTAGTCAAAAGGAAGAAAAGCAGTGCAAATCTCTGACAATGATATTAGATATTGAAAAAGGGGCAAAGTTTCTCTTTTAAGGAGGAATGTTTCTGCTGCATCCTGTCTTGGACTTTAGCTAAACATACCACTGTACATGTGCACTTTGTTTGTAATGTCACCAGTTACAGCACAGCAAATGTGATTCTATTGTACAACATGAGAGGCTGGTGAAGGCCATTGCGTCTTCATACTGTAAGATGAAACAGGGTAAGGTGTGGAAACAGACCGCCAGTAACTTGTGAAGGAGCACAAATGATTTACATCACTGATGTAAATTACAGGTAGGTAGAGACATGAAGAAATATCGATGGAAACCACAGCAACAGATGATGCTGATGACAGTGGAGAAAGAGAATGACGAAAGAACTGGTTGTGGTCAGAGAGAGGTTAATAGGAAGAAAAAGGGGAAAAATAATGATGGCTGTGACAGCAGCAGTCACCCTGTGTCATCTGCCACTCACTTTATGGTGTTCTGTTGATGGTACCGAGCCCCGAAATATCACCTAATTCGGCTCACCTTGAAATGATTCGCACCATCAGCAGCATCGCGTAAAGCATTATGGGAAAATGATTTTTGAATAGTGAAACAAATGACCTGCTAGGTGCAGCTACAGTATCATGCAGCAGAGAGTAGGAGATGCTTTGATTTCCAAGGCTTTCTAAGTGTCATTTCAATGCATCACTGTGCAATCCAGTCAGGGGTGAAAGGTGGGAGAGCGGGGAATTGTAAGGCTAACAAGTGCAGGTGCTAGTCAGCAAATAATGGGAAAGTCATCTGTGAAAGATGATCATCAATTAAAGGCACTTAAGGCGGTAATGATCAGCAAAGAGTTCCTAATGAGGATATGTGAAGGTGGGATCACATCTCTGGAAGTCAAGTGCAGTGTTAAGATTCCAGCAGTATGCTAAAAGCCATGAATGCACACAGGCCCACTCATCACACTATCAAGGTCATTAGACGCTGTAATCAACTTAGCTTAGCACTTTTTCAGGGAGAAACAAAGTTGCTCGGCTTTAAAGCAACGATGGGAAACCATGTGCCGTGGTACAGCAGGTGATTACACTAATTAGTTCCTTCTGTCAGCTGAAGGCATGCTAATCAGTGAAATCGCCCCGTGAAGTGTTTGGTTGGAATAAATACCTGCACACTCTCGGCCATTCCCTGTCACACGGCTGCTTATTCCTGCCTCTAATAAAGATTAGTAGACAATGAGCTGATTCTCTGCCAGTTCTGTTTTTGGCTGCTTCATTATCTTGTGTGTGTAAAATTATAGGTTCAGAAGTTCTTTTAGCTTCATTGCCACGTAAAAGAAATAGTACTATACAAGAAAAACATCATTGTATGTAATCTGTATTAAATGGCCAATTGACAATATTTATTGTAAAACAACAACAACAACAAAAATACTATTAAAAGAGACTTTTAAAGCCATCTATTTTAAATAATGATTCTTCCAGATTCTTTTTCAACAGGATGCAGATTTCTACTGTGCACGATATGCTTGCATTTGAAAAACAAACTTCAAAAAAACACTATGTTTGATGAATCTCTGTGACAGAAGCACTGTTAAAGCCCTATGGGAAATGGAGTTATTTAATGCAAAGCAATTATCTCTGTCAAAGCTCCCATAATCGTATTTAATATGGGACAGCTAACCTTGGTCAACCTCAGGATTTATTTTTATCTATTTATTTATTTTTGATATTTGCTTGTATAGTCTCTTTAAGGTAAATGCTTTACTTTATAACCAGCACTTTAAGGTAAAGTCCTCTCTTCCTGGTCAAAGTTAAGCTTTTTCCTGCAGCAGTAAGCAAATGTTTTTAGCTGGGACCAGCAGCTCTATAGGTTTGCTGTCAATCGATCGGTCGGTTGGTCCACAAAAAATCCTCACTCTTTGGGAGCCACAGTTTTTGGCCTGTAGGAGGCTGAAATTTGGCATGGAGGTCAAGTGTGTACTTGTGTTCATGCCATTTGAGTGGCCTATTAGAAAAAGGTGCATAACTTCCAAATGGATTCACACACTTGCACAAAATTTAGTAGAAAGGTTGGTGGGAGCAGACTGTAACAAATAGGCACAAAACTTCTAAACTGATTCATGTAACATGGTCAAACTTTGTAAAAACACACACACACAACTTCATTGGTCAGGGTTTGCCACACTTCTACGCTTCAGCCCCATCCAATCTGTAACTCATCAACTGTTTGTCTTAGGTTGTAGATGCTTGTGGCAGGCATCAGTGCAGACAGTAAATTTTCTTCAGTCATGCCTCCATAATTTTATAATATGATGCCTAAGACAAATTACAAATTCCTGTTTAACTTAGATGAAGAGTAGCCTGACCATATGCTATCTGCCCAGTCCCAAGTTGACAAAAAGAGCAAATAACTAGCATCTAGCAAGCTAAAGGATTTTGTTAGGTAAATTTTCTCAGTAATTGGTGGAGATCAAATCGGAGGAAATATTGGACTTATATTCGTTAGGAAGCAAGTTGACTGGATGTGAAAGGCAATTGTTGCACATGTGTTTGACATGCAATTTATTCAAGTACTAGCTACCTTCTTTATCTTGGAGGAGTTGAATAACTTGTAGGCATGCAACCGTATTGTTAATTTTTGTGGTACTGCGGTAGCAAAAGTGCCTTGGTACCATAGTGGACATGTATCAAACGGTAAGTCTTCCTGGCAAAAAGTGTAGTTTTGTTTCAGCTGCAGTGGGGTAGAGCAGTGGAGCAAAGTGGAGGGAACTGGGAACTACAGAGACCATCAACCATTGCAGCTGTTTCCTCATCACGCAGGGAGGATGGCAAACAATCCAAATCATGGTCCCGGACTGTAAAGCTTTTGAAGAAGACAGAGGCAGGCTGCAGTGACGGCGATCGCACGTTAAGGTGTTCTCTCTCACTTCAGTGTCCAGTTAAACTCAGATGTGCTGAAGAAATAAAGGAATAAGCCACATGAAGTTTAGTTTTACTTTCTCTTTAGCGGTATGCAGCTGTGAAAAGAAAAAAAAAAACCCTCTAGTAGTAAGAGACCTGCTGAACTGTATGTGAAAAACTCATCGTCTCAGCAGACAAACACACTGATTCAGCTCACAGAGGAAAAAGGAAACAAAGAAAAAATAGTCATTCAGCTCATGAAAATGCCAAAAAGATGTTACTGCGTGATTGCAGAATAAAGAAAAGAGCATGGGATATGAGCGTTCAGTGTTGAATTTTCTTTGCCAAAGACAAGCAATATGATTATTATTTGCATGTGCTTTTAAAGGAGACAAAATAATTTAAGTAAAAAAACAATTACAAAAAATGGATAATAATAAGCAGCAGTTATTCCAAGTCTTGGTTTGTCTTTTTTTTTTTTAATTTGAGTACCACGAATAAATACCATCCCATGGACTTGATACCATAGTTTTACACCCATGAGTTTTTGATACTGTTACATCCATAATAACTTGCGTCGTGTCCTTGCACAAAAAATATTATCAGTGTCAATGGGGGTATTAGATAAAAATAACCTGCAGGTTATTGTTGTTACCCAGATATGTGATGTTAGTTTTCCAACTGTTTTTTTCCTTTTCTTTAGTGACAATAATAATGTAATGTTCATATATGTAAATCCATTTATTTCAGATAGAAACCTAAATCAGTAAAAGAACGGTGCAGGCACAGCATGTATCAGCCTCTCTCTCTGTCTCAGCTTTAGAAAGAGAACATCGTCTGGGCAGTGAAGAGCATGGTACCACTGACACTGCAAACTCTCTCAGCACCTCAGGGTATTTGATTATCGCCGTAGCAACCTGTTCACTGATGACCCCCATTACCTACCTGGCACATAGGTCAGACTTGTATTGCGTCAAATAAAATGTACTTCCTGACAATGTCTCACACAAGGACATGTAGGAAAGAGAGCGAGAGAGAGGGGGTTGAAGAGGGTCCTCATCAACAATGGAACCATGCGCACATCTCTGGTTTTATTCAATCATGCTGCACTGTTACTTCCTGCACCATCCACACAAATCTGTTTGTAGATTTTTTATTTTTTTTTTACACAAATATTTATTTGTATTTTGGGCATTGGAAGCAGTTTGCACCTTGAATTTTAAAAATGTCATTTTCACCACCACTTCACTCCAGTTGCTCTCCAGATGTTAACATTCAGTATTCCAAGATTCTAAAACATAAGGATTCTAACGGGACATGAACAGAGGCTTTATAGAGACTAAAACAAATCTGAATGGTGCTAGCAAGCTTTATTGGTTGACTCCTCAAGTAAAACATCTACAAGATAAATTCAGAATAAATCCAGAGAATCACAACATTTGCCCTCATTTTCCATGTCATTCAATCGGAGAAATTTGGGTCACACTAGATCCTAGCAACAACAAGCTGGTTTGTAATTGGCCAGGCCCGTGAGGGTAGTGTTTGGAAACAAGATGATTCTGTTACTGAAAACGCTTCTTATCTTATGTTTCCACAGGTGTGTGGTTCTGCCATATGCAGCTGGATTAGCCAGCTAATGGTCCTAGAGGTGGGTATAGCAAGTGCATAATAATCTTGGTGCAGATATTGGTATTAGGTTTGCTGCAGTAGTTGGTGTCAGTGTGCTTTCATACACGAATTTCATGACTTCCCCCACTTTCGTTTTGCTTTTTTTAATCAGTGCAGAGTTAGTGACAGATGCTGCAATCAACACAGCAGAGGTACAGAGTAGCAGGAGTCAGAATTCCCTTTCTGTGTGCAGAGAAAAAGGAGAGTTGACCGGCATTTCAAGGGCAGAGTCTTTGGCATGAGAGCAAGAAGCAAAAGCACCAATTTGGTGACATTTATTTGGATGTAAGCTCAATGCTAACAAGGAAACTGACATCAGTGATGAGGGAAAAGGAGTCAGTAGCTGGCTGAGAAGTCTGAGGTTGCAGTCTGTTGCCTGCAGCTCTTAATGCAACAGCTCACAGTGGCTGCTCCTTCCTGTACCATCACCAAAAAGGCTTCCGTCTTGTTTTGTGTATCTTTTTTTTTTATTTTTTTTATTTTTTATGAGCAATAGCTACAAGTGCAAATTCACTGACAAATTGTCTTTATCAAAAGTCAACTTGTCTTCAGGCAGTTAAAATTTAGGTAAAATAAAACAAACGAATAAAAAAAAACAATATGTAAAGCTACAGCAGCGGGATATGTTGGGTTCACATCAGCACCTCCTTTTTCTAGTGTAATCAATAACACTAGGGTTTTTTACTAACTGGTTTATAATCAGTTTGAAGGGTTAGATATGTTTTAAAAATGGCCCCCACTGTTTCACAATGAATGACTTTTCTCCTCTAAAACAACTCGAACTCTAAAACAAAGTCTTTCGTGTCCGTCATCTTAATGGTAAATAGAACCTTTCTGTTATCTCATTTGGTTTTGCAGTCTTTAAATAAAAGATTAAGTAATACTCCATATCATACTACTATATGCTCTATGATACTGTCACATCCTATTTAACAAATGATAAGATGATTAGAATGATAACTGAGAAAAAAAATTAGATCTTGTTCTTGATCTGTGATCAAGTTGACTATATA